>JAVIXY010000006.1:7262-277268 GCA_033030565.1 Fusarium nematophilum
GGGGCGGGGGGGCTAAGAAACTGGACCCTTGCTGCTTGGAAGGGAAGTCTACACACCGTCCTGGAGGACCTCATATCTCGAGGCGAGAGAAGATAAGTATCCGTAAGCTGAGGATAACTTGCGTACCTCCTTTAGTCCGGTTATTTGTGAACGAGAGGAGAAAGGTGACGAGTCTTATTTCTTTCTCAACGAGGGACTGGAGTTGACGCTGTCCTCGAGGAAAATCGAGGGCTTAACATGGCATGCGGGTGCGAAGAGCGACAGAGCAGTGGCCACAAGGCCGACACAAAAGCTTGGACTGACGGCCTTGCATCCATGACAATGATGAATGATTTTACCGTGCAAAAAAATTTACGAATACGGCACCGGCATCTCAACTCGGGAATCGGAGCTCCGCCTTGATGCAGTGCTGCAGCCAGCCGGGCTACACATCCGAGCCGGCCAGAAGGCACAGACAGGCAGCCACGCAGACAGGTAGACTGGGACCGGGCCAGCCAGCCGTTGAGGCCGTTGTCTGACAAAGAACACAACGTTGTTGACGATGAGGTTAAGCATGGAGGGAGTGGGCGTTTTGGTTACTGGCGGATGGATCAGCGGCGCATGCAAGGTGCAGCCCGGATAACGACAATGAAAAGAGAGTTTAACGCAAAACAAACGAAACAAAGGACTCGCATGACGGAGCGGGTCGCGGAAACAGCCCGGGTGTTTACGATGAGCGCCTGCTGCTCTGTCGACTTGCTTCTGCCTCGATAGAGATTGAGCCCTGCCCTGTTAGCAGAAGCAGCACCACGTCCGTACCGGTATGTATCATGTAAGATGCGCAGCGGGTGCACATGGCAAAACGCGCACGCGGTGATGCTGTGCCGTCATGTCCACTTGGAATCCCGCCGCCCAATACCCGTTTCGGGGAGTGGCACCGAGGTTGGCTGAGAAGTGGTCAACACCCGACAAGGGTTACAACTTCCATCCAGAGTGAGGATCTGAATGAGAAAACCATGACCGTGAGCAACAGAAGGGGACCCGGGTACAATAGTAGCCGGTCATGCCCGGCCCTAGCAGAGGGAGAAAGGCTAGCAAGCAAGGAACCAACAAGACAGAAGCAGTCGACAACGATATCGTTGCGCAGACCCGGGGCCGATGTGCCAGTGAGGCGGAGAGAAAAAGAAAAGAAAGTCTGCTGAGCAAGCTGCCTTTTTTGAGGCATCATTTGTGAGCCTGGAGTTGAGAGCGAGGCACGAGTGAGACGAGAGATCAATCACGAGCAAACGGAAGCCTGAAATGGAAGGGCATGTTAGCTGAATGATCTGCTAGCTCAGGAAAGACGCTACCTCGCGGTCAACTGAGGAAACAACAGAGATGAAATGGATCAATGGAGGCTTATTCTTGCCTTTTTTTTTTTTTTTGTTATATTTTTTTTTTTTGGGTTTTTGTTTTTTTTTTTTGTGTTTTTTTTGTTGCCTTTTTTTTTTTTTTTTTTTTTTTTTTTTTTTTTTTTTTTTCAGGTTTTCAGGGTTCCTCCAGTTGACACCACTCAGGTATCAGGGCTGAGCGAGCTGCTTATCAACTGGGGGTTGTTGGTACGGAGGTACAATTTATCCCACCCGACAGCCAAAATCCAACCAATCCCTCGACTCAATTCGACACCTTCAAGGGGAAAAATTCGGGGCTCCTCCTTCCCCACTCACTCACTTTCCACCGACGCGCCGTGCTCCGTGCTCTTCGGCACTCCAGGCCTTACCAAATCTGGATCCGAATCCTCCTTGATCCTTGTCTGGCAGAACTCCCACAGCCATGGGGATCTGGATCTGGGCAATGACACCGCGACAAGGAAGGAAGAGGGGAAGAAAAAAGAAGGAAGGAAGAGGAGAAGAAAAAAGAGGGAAAAAAGAGGGCCCTTGCAGGCTTCTTGTCTCAACCTGACTTGCCTCTGCCTCTGCCGCTACAAGCTTACTTTTACCGTATTTGGGCGCTTCGATCGCCGAGCTTTTGGCCTTGGTCTAGTTAAGGCAACTGCTGGAAAGGCTTGGTCAACATTGTCTCAATTCTCTGACTGCCTCGTCTCTCGCCCTGGATTGTCTCGCCTTGTTTCCCATTGTGTCTCTCCTCTGGTTCGTGCTTCTATTGCCCCCCTGTCGCCTGCCTGTCTGTGATGGTGAAATTTTCTCACAGTCCAGGGGGCTAGAGACACGGAGGACTAAGTCGCTGGCTCGCTCTCAATCGCTTGCTTACCTGGTGCTTTGTGTTGCCTTGACAGGCCTGACAGGACCCTTGCCCGCTGGCCTTGTCTGCGAATTGTCTCCATCTCCTCTGAAACAAACGTGATCAATTCGTAAAATCTTGGGCATCCAGCTGCGTTGCCGCCATCACAATCCCGACTCCACGGCGGCCAACCACCGTCGCGCCGCTCAACGTCAACCTTGAGTGTCTGCTCCTTCATTGCCTGGCGCTCTCCAACCAGGAACTGCCTGTGCCGCCTAGACATTCCCGCTACGTCCGCCAACGTCGCGCTGCAAACCGGGAAAACCACTGCTCGTCTCTGCGCTCGGTCATGGGTCCCAACGTCCAAGCTCCACGATAGGATTTCATCCCCCCCCGCAGAAGCCACCGGCACACCTCTCACACAAGAGACGTCGCTGCCTCTACGAGTACCTACTATACAGGGCTCGACGAGAAGAGTTGGTGAGTGGATGACTGAGCCATTGCTTGACTGGTCCTTTTCCTTTTTGCCCCGATCAGATCAAGTCGCCCCCTCCTAGAAGACCAGCTTTCCCCATCTCATCTACTCGCCTGCAATCCCCAATCCCGAAACAGTTTCAATTCGAGTCCTGTCCATCCTTCGGCGGCTGCCTCGGCTCGCCGATCGCTTCCCGCCTCATCTTGCATCTGTCTTATCTTGTCTCGTCTTGTTCCTCCCCCCCTCTCTCCCCTCTCTCCTCTTCTGGTTCTCGTTGGTGCTTACTTCCTCCTCGTTTAAAAAAGTATTAGTGCCGGCCGGAACACCCGATCTACCGTTCCGTCTTCCGTCTTCCGTGCCCCGTTCTCCGTCTCGGTCCAATTCCACTATCCCACCCCTTCCGTCTCCCTTCCGTTTCGTCTCGTTCCTGATCATCGCCTTGTGTCACTCCGCCGTCGCCGTCCCCAGCGCCAATCCCCAGCGTCGTCGCAGTCATCGGCTCCGTCCTCCGTCGCCCGGCGGGCCGTCACTATGCCTGCGCGCGGCCCTCCATCTCCGAGCTCGCAACCGGCCAAGCGACAGCGACAGAACTCCTTTGACGATGGATCGCCGCGCAACGGCCAGCCGAGTCCCCATGAACGACAACAACAGGCTGATGGCGCCTCGTCCTCGGCCTCCGCCTCGATAGCTGCCAAGGCCGGCCAGAGCAGCAATTTCCGCAACGTCAGCGCCTGTAACCGCTGTCGCCTTCGCAAAAACCGTTGCGATCAGAAGCTTCCGAGCTGCGCGAGCTGCGCCAAGGCGGGAGTCGCTTGTGTCGGCTACGATCCCATCACCAAGAAGGAAATCCCACGCAGGTATGACCACAGTTGACAATTGGCCGCGCGCGCAACCGCATCGCGACCAAGTTGAGACGACGAGTGCTTGGGGCTGATCTGGCGCATAGTTATGTCTTCTACCTCGAGACCCGAGTTGAACAACTCGAGATGCTCTTATCTTCCAACAACATCCCCTTCCCCCCAGCCGAAAATCTCGAAATCTGTTCCCGCCCGGGCACCGACACCGCCAGCATAAACTCGGCTGCCGACACGGGTTATTCAGGGCAATCCGAAGCTGGTGATCGTATGGCGAGGCCGCAAAGCCAAGCCGTCGAGTCGCTCAAGCCAAAGAAATCCGGCCAGACATCCGGCTTCCTCAATATTGTCAGCCCTTCAAAACCTCGGTCTCTGGCTTCCGCCTCGGGCGTCTCGTTCGCTCGAGTAGTGTACGCTGCTGTACAGTACTCCGTCTCTGGCCAGACAGGTGCGAATGATCGAGCAGGCCCTCGCCAACCCACCGGGAATGGGACTTCGCTGCGCGACTCTTTCTTTGGTCTTCATACCCGGCCCACCATCAAGCCTGCCGCCTTCCCGGCCAAGGAAGTGGGACTGCGGCTCGTCAGGCTCTACTTCGAACACTCCAACCCGCAGATCCCTATCCTTCATCGCGGGGAGTTTATGCAAACATTTGAGCGCGTTTATGCCACTCAAGACCCAGCTCGCGGTTCGCGCGAGCTCTATCTGCTCAACATGGTCTTCGCTATCGGCTGCGGTGTGATTGTTGGCGAGCCAGTCAAGACGGAATCCTCGGGCGGTGATTCGAACATGGAGCTGAGAAACCGGTGCGAGCCGGAAGAGTATCATGCGAGTGCCATCGTCCATCTGGAGTCGTGCCTGAGCAACAGCGGTGGAGGGTTGGAGGTGTTGCAAGCTGTACTTCTCCTGGCCAATTTCGCGCTCCTTCGCCCTGTCCCCCCCGGCCTGTGGTACGTGTTGGATCATAATCATGTGTGCTGACAGCTGGCTGACACGGACGGATCAGGTACATCATCGGCGTTGCGGTTCGACTGGCAGTCGATCTTGGGCTGCATTACGAGGACGACAGAGATATCGACGCATCTATCCCCGAGTCTACCGAATCCGACCAACCCGAAAGTGCTGGATCGCGGGAGAATGGTGCCCAGGCTCGTGGAAGAAAGTTGTGGACCCGCGACATGAGGCGACGGCTCTGGTGGTGCACGTACTCTCTGGATCGCCTTGTGAGCACATGCGTTGGAAGGCCATTCGGCATTAGCGATCAGGTCATCACAACCGAGTTCCCCTCGCCGCTGGACGACGACTATATCACGCCAACGGGGCTTTTGGATCCACCGTCATCAGACCAGGTCCAGCAGAGCTACAAGCATGTCGCGCATCACTACTTCCGCTTGCGGCTGCTGCAGTCGGAAATCCTCCAGGTATTGCAGTATAACCAGGCACAGATCGCCAAGGCCGGGGTGCAGAGCAAGCATCCCGACATGCACATTCACCTCCCATCGCCCTTTCTGGTGCAGTTCGATTCCTTCAGGTCATGGCGCATCGACATCGACCGAAGACTGTACCAATGGAAGACTTCAGCGCCGACAAGACAG
This sequence comes from Fusarium nematophilum, assembly GCA_033030565.1. Taxonomy (NCBI): domain Eukaryota; kingdom Fungi; phylum Ascomycota; class Sordariomycetes; order Hypocreales; family Nectriaceae; genus Fusarium; species Fusarium nematophilum. The sequence goes on from JAVIXY010000006.1 coordinate 12,386, forward strand.
GAAACGGGCGTCATGTTCTCCACCGAGTTCCTCGAGCTTAACTACTGGCAGGCCATTATCATGCTCTATCGCCAGAGCCTGAGCGTCCCTGCAATGTTCGAGGGCGAGTACAACACGTCCAATGAGGTCAACAGCCCGACAGCGTACCAAGCAGAACTGCGCGAGGATGAGGATCGCATCTATCTCAAAGTCGCCGAGGCGGGTCAGAAGATCCTTCGTATCTACCGACAGCTCCATCTCAGCGGGCTCGTCAGTTACACGTATCTATCCACTCACCATCTCTTCATGGCAGGCATCTCGTACCTATATGCCATTTGGCACTCGCCAATCGTGCGAAGTCGCCTGGTAAGTAGCCCTTCCGTTCCAAGGACTGGAACTCCTCGGGGGGATGCTAACAGTAGACCTCAGACTATGGACGAAGTGGACTTTACGATTCTCGCCGCCAAATCGGTTCTGACGGACATGATTGACAAGTGCCCGCCTGCCGAGACGTGCCGAGATGCGTTCGATCGGACAGCCAAGGCTACAATCAAGATGGCCAGCTCGACAGGCGGCTTTGGCGCCCCGACGACTCAGTCCCGACGACAGCGCTCGGCCTGGAACACACCGCCAGATTCGTCCAAGGGCTCAGCGCAGGCACGGCACCGTCACCAGAGCTCCGATCAGGCATCCTACCAGTTCGACATGTCCCTGTCGGATTCCCTCTCCTCTCCGACCCTGTCCGTTGCGGGCGAGGCGAATGCCCAGCCGTCTCCCCCAGTGGCGCGAACGGCCGAGGGATACAAGTTGAAGCCCCGAAGCCGAGGTGGCCCAAGCCCTTCAGATGTTGCCCTGAAACAGGACGGGTCGCCTGTGGAATCGAACATGGTCCCGTCGCCTCCAGTTCCTCGGCGGGTGACGTCACAGCCTTCCACCGGCAGCGGATCGTACACCGGACAGCAGCAACACGCTCAACAGCAGTTCAGCGGACCTGGCTCGGTCGATTATCCCGATGCACAGACGATGGAGTTTCTACAAAACCTGGGCGCCACGTCCAACGGGGAGTTTGCCGTCATGGACCAGTCTCAAATGGACATGGGGCTTGGGATGAACTGGGAAGGCCTCCACCATGACTTTAGCGAGACGCCTCAGATGAACCCCTTCGACACGTTCTTCTTTGGCGGTCCTCAGGGGACCAACGGAAACGGGACGAACAATGAAGGGGGGATGAATATGTAAGCTTGCTGGTTGTTGGAAACTTGTTTGTGTCTTTCTTGTCGGTCTGGCGCCAAGGCAGGGGGCTTGCTTGCAGACGCGCGGCAGTCTGTCAGGCGGATTGGTGGCATTTTTCACATTTTTATTCTGCTTGTTGGGATCTGCATACCAGACTCTCGAGGGGTCGATGAATGGCGATGGACAAAAAAGGCCGGAGCTTTATAGGTTAGAGAGTTGGCATCTTATCGATCTCATGTTTGAAGGTGTTGGATTTATTTGGGGCCGGCCATCATGCGGGCGATTTGTCAAAAAAAGGGGGAGAGAGGCAGCAGACGGTGGAGTCAAAAGCTGGAAACGAGGAGCTGAGATAAACATGAACACAGGCATGTTTCTTCATGGTGAGCCTACAAAGAGGCAGCCATTGGGAACAGCTCAAGGTACCAAACATTCGCCTGTATATAAGCTTTACCATTGGGGGTATCTATCGAAATGACAAAGACTCGGTTGCGAAGGACCGCTCTGTGCTCTGCAGTTTGTCCATCCTCTGACTATTTATTGGTTTCCCAACCTGTGAATATGCCCTCATACTAATACTTTGAAAGACCACCGAACCCCCTGCTCGTATTATTGCAGTTTACAGGCCGTCAAAATACTGTTGCATCCCATTTCGTCCAGGAATGGCTCTTCCTGTACCGTTTCATAAAGTCGTAAGCAAGAGACTGCTAAATAGAAAAAAAAATAAAAAAATAAAAGAACCCCTCCGATGCATTTCATCATCGATCGCGGCTGTACCGCCTGCTCTCCCTCCTAGGCGAGTAGTCCCTCGGCTCGTAGTCCGGGCCGTCTCTATACATGGTCTCGCGCCGATACCGCTCCTGGCTGTAGCGCTGGCCGTATGGCCTTCGCGGCGGCGAACGACTGTGCTCCTCCTCGACGATAATCTCATTGTCCGAGGACAGCCCCGACACGGTCGACCCGGGGACGACACGGGGCGGCGGCGGCACAGACGACAGAGGTGACGGGGACAGAGGAGGAGGGTCGACGATGACGGGCTCGGGGCGCGGGGGGTCGACGATGACGGGCGACACCCTCCTCTTGCTCCGCTCCCGCGATCGCACCGTCGTGGCCCTGGACCGCGTCCTCCTCGAGGTGGCTTCGCTGCGGGGCCTGCGGTGGTGGCGCCTGTCCCTCCTGCTCCTCAGGCTGAGGACGCTGCGGCTCGCGGACGAGTCGCCCGTGACGGAGCTCATGGGCGGCGCGCCCGAGGTGGTGGATGTTTCGACGGGGACGATGACGGGCCCGCGGTGCAGGATCGCGTAGACGATGTACAGCAGCAGCAAGAAGCCCGCGACGGACCCGAGGACGATGCCCGCTACGACGCCCGGGTGAGGAGAGTTGTCGGCGGCGCCGTAGGTGGACGGGACGGCGACGAACGAGGTGCGCGACGGGTCGTCTTGACGGGCGACTAGGTGAGGTTCGGACGGGACCGTGGACGATGGGAGGACGGGCATGTTGGTATTGTCTCGGTGTTACGCCAGGGGGTTCTTCAAAAATTCTTCGTCCACTGGGCTCGAGTTTGGGAACGGCAGAAGCTGGGGTTGACGAAGCTACTCGCGGTGTTCGGATCGCATGATAACGAATCGCAGGTAAATTCAATGCATTCTTGTCTTGAATGAGCGACGTGAAGCGAGTTTTCGAGTCGGTGTCTGGATCATGAAAGAGGAGGGAGGAGACGGCATGTGAGATGAAAACGAGGCTGGAACACGGACGCTGAGAGAGTGAGCGGATACTCCCGCCCAAGATTGCTGCTGCACGTCCCAGCCACACGATTTTCAGAGGGCGGCGTGGGAGAAGCCAAATGAACAATGTGACCGAGACAAAAAGTCCTCTTTTCTTCTCCCAGGGTGAGTTACCCCGAGACTATTGCCGTGGTCTAGGTATGCTCCAGAGACTTCTGCTCCGTGCTCCGTATTAACTGGGTTGACCGTCCCGTGTCTTAATCCGCCTCCGTCTCCCGGCGTCCGCCTCCGCCCGGCTTAAAGTGGAGAATCAATCCATCCCTGGAGGTCAGAGATGTCGGTCACAAAACGGGCCACGGCCCGCCTCCAACTCTCACTCATTCAAAAAGGAGGTACATAAGAAAAGTCTTGAACATATTCGTCTCTATAACTGCCAACATGATACTCTTTCCGGCTGAAAATAGCCGCCCATCACTCAAATCTAACCAAGCGCGAACTTATCCAACAATAGCTCGCTTCTAATACATGTACATGAAAATCATCCGAAGCCGTGGTCGCATATGCAAAAATGCGCCCGGCCTACAGCTTGAGCACATAGGTTATATAAATGTACAAGAGTGAAATCAAAAACTCCTTTGTCGTTCCCAAAAAGATCGACTTTTCCAAATCTTGACCCCAGGTTCGTTAGGAAATTCGCATCAGCCGCTCCGTTAAGTCGTTAGAAATAAAACAAAAGGGAATATAAATGGAACACCACATGCTGTTTATACTCTGACTCGTGGTTTCGAAGGAATGGGTGGCAGCGCGCAGGTCGGCGGCGGCGCTGGAGGAGGACCCTCGCTCAGATGAGGCATACTCCGTCGGTTGAGCAAGCTTCTGTTGTTGCTTGCATCCCCTCTGAGTTGGGGGTTGCTGGCGCAAGTAGGAATTGGAGGAAGAGGCACCGTAGGTGGGGGTGCAGGCAGAGGCAATGACTCCGGTGCCATGGGACGAGGAAGGTCAGTTGAAACGCTGTACTGAGATGCCCTATCCGACATCATTGATTGTACGCTTGCTCGCCTCTGTGCTCGGGCCTTGGCGGATAAGGTATCGCTCCGGCCATCACCGTGTGCTTCCATTGAGGTACGGTATCGAGGTGGCTCTTCAGATCCGAGCATTGAGGACCGAGACCGGGACCTTGGCGGTGGCGGGGGTTGGATCGGGGCCGTGATATTACGCACCAAGGGGCTCGGATGCTCAGGCTTGCGCCATTGCCGCATGCCCGAGAGTCTGCGCGAGCTGGCCGGCCGGTTGACTTCGATAATCGGCTCGTCCGTGGGTGCCATGCTCGATCGTCGCGACGGCACATCATATAAGTTAGGGATGCGCGGCAGAGACATCAAACTATCCTCGTTTGATTTCAGCCGTTGGGTTTCATCCCCGTGGCGAGTAACTGGCCGCTCGTGGACGTCTTCCATTGGTGAAGGTTGATCCGCCACCATGGACAGCGGTCGTGCGATTGCCAGAGTCGTTGGTGGCGCTCGACGGCCCAGTGATCGCGTGTGCAGGTCGGTCATCCCTGAGTGAGTTGTCATGCCGAACTCCTGGGCCGTAGTCCTCACATACGAGAACCGTCTATTTGACGAATTTGGAACACTAAAATTCGGTGTCGGGGCCCGAGAATTCAGAGACGCAGTCAGGTCGTGAACCACACCAGACCCATAGGTAGACTGCGGTCGCAAATTGGCGGGTCCCCCTCGAAGATCAACGAAAGGGCCGAGAACCTGCATCGATTGTCTTCGGTCCAGAATTGCAGCAGCGTTTGGCCGTGGCTTTGGCTCAGGCTGGCTACTGGCGTCTTGGGGGTGAGATTTCTCTTCCAATTGCGACGGGAAGGTGTCCACGGTTGGCGAAGGTTCCGGCGAGGATCCCGCCGAAGTCACAATCGTCCGCTGCCCTGATGAAATGAAAGACAGGCGATTCGAGCTATCGCGCAAGTTGTCCAATTGCCTGCCATCATGCGACACGAAGCTGTTGGTGGTCGAAATGTCGTCCAAGGACTGATCAATGGTTGTGTCGGACTCGCCAACAGTGGTGACCGAGCCGTCAGTATCATGAGCTCCTTGCCATTGAGGACTCTGGGTGCCCTGGCTCAATACGCGGGACAACCGGTCAGGGTCCCTCACGACCAATGTCCGTTGGCTGGGTTGCTCTCGTAAACTCATACCTTCGTCCTCGATCTTGGGCTTTCCCGTTTCGGTGAGCGTCTTTTTCCCGCCTAGGATTTCGATTTCACGGCGGAGTGTCGCAATCCAGCCTTCCATATCTTCGGCTGTCTCGAAAACCATCAGGAAGTTCGACGCTTGGCGCCGTTCCGTAGCCCGGAAATTCCAGCGCGAGAAGATGGATCGCGAGTCGGGAGATGTTGTGCCGTCAGATTCTGTGGCTGAAGATACCTGAATAACCCAATGCCGGCCAGGAATCACGTCGCTGGCAAAAGCTGCAGAATTCTTTCCCAGATGCAGAATCTTCTCCGGAAATCGATCAAAGGGGCCTTCTGCTGCGTACTGCAACAGATACCCTGACGTGACTAAAACGTAAATTTTGTTGGTCCACTCGAATCTGGGGGCGTTGCCGGATGTATTGCGACGATGCTTCTTCTTGGCCTTTGCTTTATCGCCAACACCGACCTCACCCTCCATCACTTCGGTTGCATCCTCGCGCGCGACATTAGTTCTTCGCTCATGCATGCGCAAAATGACTTCTGGGGGTAGCGACGTAGCAGGCAATGTCATGTGCTTAATGGCCTGGGGAAATGCCTTGAAGAGAGGTGGAGGGTGCCATGTCGAGAGGGGCCCTCGTCCCGGCCTGACTGGTCCCTGAACCCTGACCGCACCAAGCGACTTCTGGTGAGTTGGTGGGCTTTGCTGATGAACTTCAAGCATGGTAGATAGAGGGCGCGGGCTTCGCGGAGTCGTGGGAGTATGATCGGACGCCACTGCTGACGGGCTCTGAGAATAGCTGCTCATATCGGCGAGAGAGGTGTGACTGCCGACTGATGTGGGCGTATCACGGGGCGATTCCGGGATTGCTAGTTCCTTGGGGACCTTGGATCGGGTGAATAAACTCCTCAGCCCCAGCCTTGACTCCCGCCGGTTCACCTTTTCTGCCTTCAAGGGCACGCGGTTTTCTTCAGCTGCCATGATGTCGATGTCCGGCGGGCGACTCCTTCTTGACGGGACATGATGGCTCTGGAGAGCTTCCAAGGTGCCGCTGTGGGCCAAGATAGAGTCTCTGTAAGGCATGGCAGCGAATTCGACTTGGAACGGTTAGGATGCAAGATGCTTGACAAGGGGATGCCCCCGAGGGGACAGCCGGGTGGTGGGCGTCGTCGTGAGGAGCGTCTGTCGCGCGGGACAGAGTGGCATAGATAGGTCACGATGTTGCTCAAGAGTGCGGGCGAGGATTGCACTCGTATGACGATGGACGTTTGGCCGGTGATACAGAGAAGGACGTCTCGCTTGATGATGCGCAGTCTGTAACTGGTCGTGCGATTAAACGTGCGACGGGAGCGGAGGCGGGAGCGGGAGACGGTGAGGACAATGGGAGATGGAATGGAATGTGGGTTCCCGTCTTGATTCTGGTGGATCGCGACTCGACGACCAAAAGGTTCTCGCGAGATGGCGCCGGCATCAACTTGTAAGAGGCCGAACCGCTTCTTACCAAGAACGGCAAGTGAAGTGTGTCGTGATAAAAATAACAAAAGGGAGAGCTAGAGAAAGCGACGCAGGTTTCAAGGGAATGTAAAGCCGGCAAGGGCAGAAAGAGCGAGAGGGTGAGGGAGTAAACAACGCAGAACGCGGGCGCGTTATACAGAGCACAGCGAGAAGGTGTTGGGTTGTAGGAGAAGAAAGTGAGGCGTGGGGAGAGGATAGGGAGGGGGGCGGGAGAAGTTGTAAGTAGGCAGTACGCAGAAGATATGGGTGGTGTGGTGCTGGTGATGTAGTGAGTACCTTCTTACGTATCGGGGAAGGTGCGCGCACCCCGGCAGCTACGGGGATGGGAATAGCACGTCTGGGGCATCCGAGGATAGAACACACCCACCCACCTCGGGCACGAAAAGACAGGAGCGATGCAAGGGAGGGGCCTAGAGGAGAAACTCAGAAAGGATAGTTACCAAGGAGAGTAATGCCTGACAAAGTTAGAGTGCACGGGAAAATGGCACACGCTCTTGAAAGGGTAAATTGTTGCAGCAGTCCATGTTCGGCCTCCCTCGATTGATTAACTCGAACTCTACCTGGCCACCTACTACGGCAGGTGCCTTACGAACCTGCAGAGTTCAAGAGGAAAGGGAAACATCAGATGCAACCCTCGCCCCCGCCTACCTACCTACCTAACACCCTACTTCTACCGAGTGACCAAGGTCCTGCTCTTTAGTTTTCATCTTCAAAGATTGTGACAAGGCATGCAGTCAGTCATCGAGTCACAACAACAAGAAGAAGAAGATGATCGAATCCATACATTGACAAAGACGGCGGAATAAGATGCTTGACGCAGGTACGAAGAGAAACCCACACATGGCGCCCACCAAACCCACTCACTCGCAAAGCCACCCATACATTTGAGCTTGGGGGTCCTTGCGGTGGAACCTGATCTTGTGCTGTGTGCCCAGCGAGGCGAGCGACGGCCCAGGAGAGGGCCGAGAAAACAGACAGGGGTGCCCCTGTTGACCCTGCAAAACGGCTGCCAGGGATTGAGCCGTGGCCCAACCCGGCGAACGGGGTGCCTGGTCCAGCGGAGAACTCTGGCAGCCGGCAATCGCTCCCTAGAGGACAGCTCGACGGAGGAGCAGCCCAGCATCGACAGTCTGGTTTGCCTGGGTTAGCACATGTACAACCGTGGCCAAAGATGAGCTGATGGGGCTGGAGCTAAATAAAAAAATAAAAAAAAAATTAAAAAAAAAATAAAAAAAAAGCGATGCTTTCCTTCTTTCTTCTCTCTCTCTCGTCTCGGAGGCTGGTCTCGATCACCATGGTGGTCAGCGCTCAGAGGGTCAAGGAGCCTGGAACCCACGGAGTCGCCCCAGATATGTGCCAGATTGGGTTGCCTGAGCTCCTTCGATCGGGAAGAGAGCAAGTCGCGGATGACGATGTTCATACGTGTGCCGCAAAGGGCAAAGACTCGAGCACACGCAATGTCGGCCAAAGGAGGTGGGCGCGACGTGATTGTGCACTGCACAGTATCCATAATTGGTCGAGAGACACGGCACGACACGACACGATACAACGCAAGACGGCACGCACGCTAGATCAATTCAAAGAGTTCACTGCGCACGGTATTGTACGAACGATGTGGATAAGGAGAAACTCTGTCCTTTCTCAAAACGAAGCACACGCTTGGAAGCCTTGAGAAAGCACAGGTTGGTTCTGTGGTCTGGGAAACCACGCCGGGGACCAGAAGCCGCTCCGTGTCTCTAGCGGGAAACTCTTGGACCATGAGCCCGTTCGAGCGCGGGAGTTTCTCAACTTGTGACAGTCGAGCATCTCTTGATCCCAGTTTCTTCCCAGCATCTTGGCTTGGGTCCCGCCTTATCGCGCCCCACCCCAGAATGAGAATCCTTGCAGTTTGCTCTTTGCAACGAATAGCAGAAAAAACCGGCGTGTCGCAGGCCGCACGCGCGTTTCGGAGGCTGTGGTGGTTACGGTGGCTCTGGTCACGATCTTTCGATCCCCCGACTCTCAATCTAACTGCCTCCCGTGCCAACGGTGGTTTGGTATAATTACTGGACGTCTCTCTGTTTGCTCACACAGCATGGCACAAAATCGATAAGTCGCGGATATGGCAAGCAGAGAAGCAACTGCCTCGAGAACAAAAGAGTTGTGTCCGATCACGGCGATTCCAAATACAGCGCGCCCGGGCTCAATCACCGCCAGACCAGTGTCTCACGAAGACGGGAGTCAGGGATCTAGTCCTTCTAGCCCAAAATCCCCCAACCTGCCAACCATAATTAACCCTTACCCTCTCTCGTCATTCTCCATGCCAGCAGTCAACCGGAGATACAAGGGCCAGAGAAAGGGTCCCTCCAAGCCTCGTCAAGCTGAAAAGCCGTGGGCACATGGCTGTTGTTTCGGGATCGGCGCGAAATCCGCCGAAACAAGCGATTCCGTTGTAGTACTCAGCCTCAGTCTCCCATGGAAGGGAGGAGGCTGATGACAGAGCTCGATATCCTGATTTCAAGAGCCATGTTCTTTGTATTCATCGGCGCCCACCCACGCCAGCCTGTGAGGAACAAGAGTGCTTGGGATGGTCAGCCAAGGGGCCTCTGGGGCGCTCTACATATCTGCAGCTGCAGAATTGGATGTTCAAGCAGCTTGTGTCTCCACAGAGGCGCGCAACGTTTGTGCTCGACCGTCCTATGCACTCACACGTGAGGAAATGTCAGTGCAGTTCAGTTACCAGGATCATTCTTGTTGTTTGAATAACGGACTCGAACAAAACGCCTTGCATGCTGCTAACTGAGAAGTAGCTCCTGCATACTCCAGGCACTTGAAGAATCATGTTGATGATGACATCCGCTCACGGCCCAAAAAGCATGCAAGACTGACTCTACTCTGTAATAGCTTCTTTTCCATTACCTCCTCAGGCGTGAACCAGTCTCTCAATTTCGATCCATCAAGCGTGCCTCCTTTCAACATGTTGCACAGCATCTGTTGTCGATCACAGTTTTGTGCGGTTGAGGGCCTCAAATTGGAGGAGCGAGATTGAACTGTCGAAACAGCCTTCGTGCCCGTGTGTGGTTCCGCTCACACCCAGTCACCATTTTTGCTTCTTCCCAGTTGTCAGTGTTGGGGCGAAGCCTCGGTCATCATCACTAATGTATCGCTAACCTTGTCATTCCGTGGCCCGGCAAATTGGGCCATCGATCAAGAATAGCGCCTGTCGGCTCGCGCTCGGACGGCATCCCAACTAGTCTCCATTAATACGACGCAGCATCACACCTGGGACTAACCCTTTAGCACTAGACTTGCTTGAGACCTGGAAGTTGGAAGCTCGCACGCAAGCTCACACATGCGGGTACTTGCGTCGTCAGGCTCGAGTGGTGCACTTCTGCAGCAGACGCAGATCTCCTCGCCTCGTTCCTGCAGTAGTGGACGCGACTACTGCAGGCTTAGGATTCTCCGTTTCTCACAGGTCACTACTCTGTCCGCCGAAACTATCCCACGGTGGGTTACGAATCAAGAGCATGCCCCTTGGTGGGCGTTGAGCATAATATCGTTGTCTCCCTAAGACAGAGTCCATCTCCCTCCCCCTGGAGAGTTGTTTCCTCCCTGCGCCTCACAAGCCACTCGCATCGCCCAGATGGTCTTGGAAGCAAACATACGCAGTGCATATGTAATCCTCTGGCTCTGGCCTCCACGAGCACCCGTCTCAACCAAGCTGGCTCCATCGAGGGCTTGTCTCGGCTCCATCCAGACCCATGTGAGCCAGGGCCGAGACAAGTTTTCTCTTCTCCTCTCGCTCCTTGTTAATGGTGGAGCTAGTCTGTAGTCTGGAGCAGTAGCTTTTCAAGGCCCGGTTTTCTCATCAACTTGGGATCGGCCATGGGAAGGCCGACCAGGAATCCAGGCTTCGAAGTGCCAGGCCTAAGCAGTAGTCGCTACCGCCGCGGTAGTTGGTTTCGATCGTTACGTAGCCAAAAGACAAGGGATTCGACCTGGGGTCCGACGACAGGATGCCGCCAGACCGGTTGAGGCTTTCTAGTCGAACGGTGAGAACAAGGGATAAGTCTCGGAATGTCACCTTGCCTGTGAGATCCATTCATACCCCAAGGGATCATCACTGGAAATTAGCGGCCAACGACCTGGACTACGTTGCCTTCTGACACATTTATAAACTCTTCTTCGATACCGGCCCAGCCAGCTCATCTCGTCTTGGTGAGCCTGAGATGAAGATGCCCGACACGCTGGCAGGCTACTGCACCAGTTTCTAGCTTGTCTATGCGTTTTGCTTTTTAAAAAGCTGCTCGCGCTCTCCCAGCCGAAAACTGTCCCCACGTCAGTAAGATCATGTTATCATATTCCGTGTCTTGAAAGAGAAGGGGGGATAAAAGTTTGTGCTTCAACTCGCTTTGGCAAGGCCGTCCCTGTTGGGAAAAGACGATTCTCTCGGTAGCGGGAGCCGGAACTGGGTGAATGACAAGGCGGTTGTTCCCTTCCACCTTTTGAACGAGATGAAACCGCCAAAAGGGACAAGGCTCTCCTTCTCAACGCCTTTCTGCCCTCCAGCAGAATTCGTCAACTAACTAGGTTTTCTTTTGCGTTTTGCCCTTCCGTAGGGGCCACCGCCATGTGGGCGGCGCACGTCCACATGCTGCATGCTGGCCAGGGCTTTTCGCTCCTGGAGGATTGATGACTGAGTTGGCACATCAGAGTTTCACAAAGATGGCCTGTTCTCAGCGTTTTTGCCGGGCGTTGTGGTGTTTCAGCAGTATTTCCCCGGAACCCCGGGCGTTGAGGCCAATCCGAGGACCTTGCTTTCGTCCCCTATCATTCCCTGCTCTCTGGTGCACACGCACAGTCCATTGGCGAAGCCGAAGCAGAAGAAAGGATCTCGCAGCTCTCAGGCCCTGGTTTTCGCGCACTGGAGAGGACAGGGCTGAGCCTTTGGTGGATATGGGATCCTTTTGAAGCGTGATAATCTGTCTGACACATGCAAGGCGCAGGCGTGTTCATCCAGACGTTGGGACGAGGCGCCGAGAGACAGCTTTTTCACGAAGATGCACAGGAAGACTCGAACAATCGGTCAGGCAGCAAAAAACGTGAGCTCCGCCATTCTCCGAGAGCCGTAAGAATCAAATGCTCACACCTTGTTACTGACACTGGGCTACCCTTATTCCTCAAGGGCGTAATCTAGCGTTCGGGATTCTGGAAGCCCAGATAATCAGGGAGTTCCTTGCAATCATCGAAGAATCGCTTGTGGAACGCTTGGGGATGGTCACTTTAGGGGAAACCACAGTTTCAAAGCGCATTGTTTGATGTCGGTTACACCTTGCGCCCGTGTCGTTCATATCATGGCCGGCCTCGCGATGCTTTGTGCGACGAGAATTCAGACCTGATCGATGCCTGTCCTCTCTCTCGCCTAGGTTCAAGCCAAGGAACTGTGCCAGCGCTGAAATCAGCAACGGTGTCGGGCGCGAGCTGAAGTCCGCGGGTTAAAGTCACAGAGTCATTGTCACAGACTCGTGAACTCGCCAACGGACACATGTGCACGAGACGTCATTCCGAAGGGCGATAGTAGAGACAATAACCGAAGGGCCAAGTCATATGGAAAGTTGTCATGGAAGTGGAAAGAAAACAACAGAACAAAAGCAGGCCTCAGAGCACTTACCCACATACCTGTCTTTTTAATATATCGGATCTGGCCGAACGGAAAGAGGAAGAGGTCAGTGGCATATAAAAGCTGTATTCTCTCTTATGATCGAGATCTTCGACGATTTCAATGCAGAAACACAAGCACAGGTATTGAGATGAACACAAACGAGTGCGCTTCCTTCTATCGCAGGAAACCTGCCCAGAGACTCTGCGTATAGTGGGGTTCACAGGCTGTAGCAGTGGAGGCGTAGCGGCCCGCGGGACTTCTCCAGCCCCCGCAATCGGCTGACGTGCCCTGTGACCACTGACCAGCAGAGCCTGGAGGGGGTCATGATCAGCACACAAGCAGGCCACGTCCTGTCAGCGACTCCGTCACCTCCTCACTTGCTCAGCATTATGATCACGATGGACCTCTTTGCATTTTCCCTCTTGAGCCTCTGCAGTCCCTAGGTAGCAAGAAACATCGTACTCTCTTCTATCCTCGAACCGCGCCCTACATAGTACATGTCACCTGCATGGTCCGCCAAACAATACCCTTCGTTACCTGGCACACCTTCAATTTCATCATCTACCTGCCTTGCAGCTGAGCTCCAGCTATCCACCAACCCCTCCAAAACACTGCCGACGTAACCCACCCAATCGTCAGCCTTGAAAGGCAAACATCCATTGACTCTGACGTCTTCACCGACTCAGCTCGTTGTTACTACCTTGTGCATCCAACTCGCGCATCAGTTCTCGGTCAACTCGTCGAGAAACAAGCAAGAAACAAAAGCCAGAGCATCCCAGCCAGAGCACGATGGCCTCTCCAACCGACGGTGCTGCGGGGAACCGCAGCGAGTCACCAACAAGATCTCCGCGATCAGCTTCGATATCATTGCAAGCTGCGGCGACCATGAATGCAGGACTTCAGCACGAGCCCACACGAAGTATGACCCAACAGACCTTCCCTTCTCCGCGATATCGTTTTTCTGACTCCGAAGCAGGATCCTCCAGCAGCTCACTATCTCGGAATCGATCCTCGCCCCAGGCCGGCCGCCGACGATCCACAGTCCTCATGAACTTGCAGCTCAACGATCCGTCTGTACCAGCGCCCGGCGAAATGGTCAGCGAGCAATCTGGCCTGACGACCGCGAGTCCACAGCCGCTCTCGGGCTCGCCCTTGTTGGCCGACCCTCATCACCACCGGGCTCCCAGTCTAGGCGAGCTGCATCAGGAGTTAGAGGCGGAGCAGGAGGCTCACGTGGTATGTTCGGGTTTGCAGACATGATGCGCCATGACAGAGGCCTAACTGCCCGTAGAACCGGCTCTTGCAGATGATCCGGCAGCAGCAGCTTGAGCTCCAGCGGCTCCAGGCTGGCCAGCCGCAGAACCAGAGCCAATCCTCCGCTATCGACGACAGCAGCGCCGTCTCTGAACGATCCGCCCACGGCGCCCCTCACGTGTCGAGCTCCCAGATCGCGATTCCTCCCATGCTGGCGGGTGGCTCGGGTCCCCGCTCCGCCGGCCATCGGCATCCGCGAAGCTCCTTCGACATGGCCCGCGCCGACCTCCAGCGACGATCCAGAACTCCCAGTCGTGGCGGCGCTTCCCCGCGCCTCCGCTCGACGTCTATCGGCGGTGATAGTGGGGAGTGGATTCTCGGCGGTCGAGACGAGAGCGCCTTCTACCAGGCTGAAACCCAGATGCTTGTCCGTGAGAACCAGATGCTTCGTCATCGTATTCGAGAGCTAGGTAGGCAAAGCTCGGGACATTGGGAGATTTAGGAGTATGCTAATGCTGTGTCTAGAGAAGCAGCTATCTGATGTTGGCACCGGATCTCCCACCGCCCATGAACCGCCTCACCACTCCAACCTGACCCGGTCCTCCACAACAGTAGACAAGGAGGAAGAAAAGCCTTCCACGGAAGCGCCAAAGGATGGCTAAGCCCGCGAGCCTCGCTCACATACCTGAAAAAAAAAAAACATCATTGTTGTGGAGTTTGGCGATTCTACTCTAGGGTAAGGCGAAATTGTTGTGTTGCACTTGCTCGGTAAACATTGTGGAAAATAGGTATGAAGGCGTTGGGGACGGTCTTTTTTGTTTTGGTATGGTCCTTCCAGGGTTGACGAGTCAATGAGTGTGTGGTCGTCGCGAATACGACGTACGGTGTGGTTTGTGGCTTCTTATAAGGTATTGGAGTTCTCGAGGCATCATGGCCCTTCATCATGGCGTTTCTTCTCTGCTCAACGCACGATCGATCTGGTGCAAAGGACACCCAGACTGCCCATAAATATCACATTAAATATGATGCTATTGCATATGTCAACCTTGAAATGGCTCATGGTGAATAACCTGCAGCTGGTGTGGCGCCATTGGGTCAATTCGGCATACATGTCTTCCACACCGAGCCGCGTCTTGCATCCTACAACACAACTTCAACAGCATCCATGATGTTGCGTTCAGTAGCAAGGTCGATGCCTATCGGCCGGCGAAGCCTTCAGAGATCGAGTTTCAGTTCGACATCAGCTGCCAAGGTGGATTTTACCCATGCGGTAAGCCCATTCGCCCCAAATTGCCCTGATCATGCCATCTATCGCTGCCGGCGTCGGAGCTTCACTTCCCGATACATCCGCAAACCCGATCATGAGACCCCCGGAGGACAAACTCCTCTACCATTGCCACAGCGCACAGCAATCCATCGGAGAATGAGACTCTAACCTTGGGCAGGTCATCGGAGGCGGAGTCGTCGGCCTTGCCATAGCCCGGCAGCTCGCCCAGCGCGAGGATACGTCCACTGTCCTCATCGAGCGCCACAACGCCGTGGGCACCGAGACCAGCTCGCGCAACAGCGAGGTCATTCATGCGGGCATCTACTATGGGTCGTCTAGCCTGAAGGCAAAGCTCTGCATCCGCGGAAAGAACCTGCTGTATGAGCTCTGCGAGAAGCACGACATCGGCCACCGCCGCACCGGCAAATGGATCGTCGCCCAGAATCACGCACAGCACGAGGCCCTCGAAAGGATCCACGCCCTCTGCGAGAATGACCTCGGCGTTCCAACGCGGTGGGTCAGCGGGGAGGAAGTCAAGCGAGACGGTGAAGGCGTCAAGGCTGCGTGTGCTCTCGAGAGCCCGACGACGGGCATCGTGGACTCGCATGGCCTCATGATGTGCCTCCTCGGCCTCTTTGAGGATGCCGGCGGCGTTGCTGCCCTCAACTCCCCCGTTGTAGCCATCAGCCCCCTTGGAGCCAAGCCCGGTAGCCAAGGCTGGCAGGTCGAGGTGAAGGACGCCGCCACCGGGGAGACGTCTAGCATCACGGCCGAGACGATCGTCAACGCGGCGGGCCTGGGCGCAGCGGCCATCCACAACATGATTGTGCCTCCTACCGAGCAAAAGCAGCTGTACTACGCCAAGGGCAACTACTTCTCGTACTCGGCGAGCCACCCGCGCATCTCGCGCCTCATCTACCCGGCGCCTGAGCCCGGGGCTGCTGGCCTGGGGACGCACCTGACGCTTGACCTCGCGGGCCGTGTGCGCTTCGGGCCAGATGTCGAGTGGGTCGACAGACCGGATGAGCTGGCCGTCAACGCGGAGCGGCTCTCGCAGGCCGTCGTGGAGATCCAGAAGTATCTGCCGGGGGTGGATGCCAGGTACCTGGTGGCCGACTACGCTGGCATTCGGCCCAAGCTGGCCGGTCGCGGAGCCCTACCTAAGGGCCAGGGATTCCTCGACTTTGTCATTCGAAAGGAAGAAGGATACGAGGGTTGGGTGAACTTGCTCGGGATCGAGAGCCCCGGGTTGACGAGTTCACTGGCCATTGCGGAGAGGGTGGAGGAGCTAATGTATGGCACATCGCGTGCACCGTAACTGGCGAGTATATCACAGTTTCCAATTCGTGTTCATGGAGCTATTTAGAAGAAACGACAGCCCGCTATAGCGAAGGGTAGCTGGCCAGGAGAGGATCGCAAACGCCGCTAAACAAGTACCATGTGCTCAAGGTATCCTCATGTCCATGCAAACAAGCAACCATCGCCATTGGTCATCACTTTTGAAAAAGAAACACACCAGATGTCAGAGAAGCCGCCCAGCGCCTGCGAAACTAGTCATCACCATCCTTAATCCCTCACCTCATTGAAACGCTCGGGCAAAACTTCCTGCTCTGGACATCAACATGGAGTTCGTAGATCCCATTCTGGGCACCGACGAAGCTATCAAAATCGTTAGAAGGCAAAGGCAAGTGCATGGAGACGCGGGAGATGAGAAACTCACAGAATGCGGCCGTCCTCGCTCCAGGCCAGGCCAGCGGTGTTGTCTGGCGACGGTGGCACCTCAAATACGCCGTGGTCGTCCTCCCACCGGGTGACGACCTGATTAACCAATGGTACTATGATGGAAGTGTCGTCCTGATCTCGATCGTTGGTCCGCTCCCTTGCCTGGAGAATCTCGAGGACCGTGAGGTAGGACGAGTCTTGCCTCTGGCGCTGCTCCCGAAGCATCGCCACAGTTTCACCAAGGCTCTCCATCCAGCGCTGGTCTGGCCTCCTTCCGCTGTCCTGGGAATCGGAGTTCTCCCGTGGGATTGGCCGAGCTCCGCGAAGGCGGTCTCCTGCTCGGTAAGTGCCCAGCAAATCTCCCATCGCGCGGCCAATGCTGCTGCTCCTCCGCTCGTCGGACCGTTGAGTGTCGTCATTCCCGCCAGACCGTCGAGCCCAGAAAGTGCCCGTGGGTCGGTCCTCTGCAGCGGCTGCCCTCTGGGCTGCCCTCTCCCGGCTGCGGCGACCGAGCTGCATGGCCTCAAGCACTAATGTCTCGTTGGCCGTGAGAGGTGTGTTGAGGGTATCGAGGACATCCCCTCGGCGCCTGGAACTGTCATTATTTCCCGAACCCGAGGCATTATCCCTTCGCTCACGACGGCTATCCAAAAGGCGCGGGTCGATAGTATTTCGGTCAAGGATGTTGATGTGCTCAAACACTGGCTCCTCAATATTGACAATCTGACGGACGATAAAGTTGCTCCGCATATCAGCGATGCCGACATGACCTCGGTCCTCAGTCCATGCAAGCATGCCGTATGGGCCTGGACAGAACGCCATGTCTCGGACGGCGCCAGGGCCGCTGTGCGGTCGGGAAGACTGGAAAGATGTGATGAGCGGGTCGGCGTCAGGATTTGCCAGCAGGGCAGCGTTGAAGATCGAGATTGTACCGTGCTGCGTGCCAACGGCAAGGTATGCTCCAGAGTGCGAGAAGCAAGCCGCAAAACTCCCCCTGCTATCGGTCCTGTCATCCTTCCGTTGACTCTTTAGTAGAATTCTCTGGGTCTGCTCCCACTGATATTCCGTTGTCTCCCTTGACCGCGCCAGCGGCGACTCGGCAACCTTCTTGACTCGCTCGTGGATGTAGAGGTACGGGTCGTCGAGGATGGCGATGAGGAGGCGGCCATCAGGGGAGATGAGCGCTCGGTTGACAAAGTCGGGATATGTGATGATATCGAGAGCCTCCGTCTTGTCTTTTTGATCAAAGTCATTGAGAGAGACCAGGGTCACGGTTCGATCGTTGTTCGCCAGGACCGCTACCGGCTCTTTGTACGCTTTTTCGCAAGCTAGAAGCGTTGTCGGCGGGAACCAGAGCGTGATACAATTGACTCTATCTTTGGCAAGCTTCATACTTTTGGCGATCAGGCTCTTATTGGACCGCCTCGCGCGTGACAAGAGGGAGAATATAGAGTCTTCGCGGGATGAATCGAGCCCAAGACTAAGCCGTGCATCTGCATCGACATCGGAGGGGGAGCCGTGGTTGTCGCCATCGTTTCCGTCGTCGAGCCGCATTGCAACAAAGTCGCCGTTCTCGCTACCACAACACAGCCACCCGTTCGCTGCGACGAGGCACCGGGGCGCAAATGTTAGAAGCTTGATGGTTTCGCATTCTCGAGTCGTGGTGTTGAGGCGCTGAACATGGTTGCTGCCATTGCCTCCGGGGAAGTAGACGATGTTCTGTTTTTCGACGCTGACGAGGGAACGCAGCTGCCAGTGTCTGTGGATATCATGAGGATTGGGGAGTCAGAGGGGGGCGCACGATGACGTACTGAGACCGCACGGGGATCCGGTAGTGTTTTCGGGACTGCTTGGAGACGAGGGCCTCGGTGGGATAGATCCTATGATATTGTCAGTAATCGATATCAATACGCCTAGGCATGATCACGACGGAGGCGTGGTGCCGAAGTGCCAAAATGGATGAAGTGGGCCACATACTCGCCCTCGTCCACGGCCATGTTGGTAGGCGCCACCCCTCACCCGGAGCGACAGGTCGACAGGTCGACGGGGGGGTTTGGCCACCCGGCTGAAAGCGAGGATGCTGCGACCCCAAGCCTTGCGATGACGATGTCCAAGCTCTTTGGGACGACAACGATCAGATCCAGGGTTGGGCGAGCCGTTCGGGAGCAGAGAGGGCGCTGACACCGTGGGAGATGAAAATTATGTATTATATGATTAGGAACTTGTATGGAGGTCGATGGATAGAAGCGGGATGGGGAGAGGATGGCGGCGAGGAGTCGTTGCGATTGATTGTAGGTGAGTTGATGTCGGGCGTGCGAATGACGTCTGGCGTGATGGGTGGTGAAGTTTGGAGGCGGGATAAATCCAGGCCCGACCGAGCTTCACCTGCCTATGGGCGGCTCACCTTGGCTTGACAACCAAAATGTGGATTTTGCATCCGAAGTTTGCAATCAGTTGGTATGACGAAGAACCAACAGAGTATCGCAGTATCCTCATACTATCTTACTTTACGACTCAATTTCTTAATCCTCAGAGCGATGAGTCTGAAGTTGTATGAAGATAGCATGGTGACCAGCTTCTCCATGGCCGGGGGGTCCAGCTAGACTGACTACCTGGTACATCATGGTCCATGAATTAGCTGCTTGCTTATTGGACTACAACTCGGACATGACAGTACCTAGGGAGTAGGAAGAGATGGAGAGGATATTAAGCTCCAGTCGCAGATTACTTCAGGTGATTCTCACTGCAGCGGAACGGTATCATTCCCAGAAAAAAAAACCACCCTCTTGGTTTTCCTCCAGCAACTGAGCCAAGCTCTGGGAGCTCGCTCTCCCAATTGTCATGTCGGCTGCATGAACCTGTCACAAATCCGGCATTCCTCCGGTGACCCCGAGCTCATTGTCCGGGGTGGCGGCGTCTAAACGGGCTGCATCACGTGCCCAACAGCTTTTCCCAAGAGCCTCCGGGGCTATGGGGGAAGAGCTTTGGGGGACGACGGAGGCCCGTGGTGGAAAAAATACATCGGAAGAGGTCTCCTTGAGTAGGTATTATTACTAGTATCCTCTAATCCTTATTAATAATATCTAAAAATTAGCAGATAATACTATAAGAGATTTTAAATAATTAGCTATTTTTTTAATATAAATTTAGGCGATTTTTTAAGAGTATCTTAGAGAATATTCCCTAATTCTTTTTCTAATGTTTTCTTTCCACCACTGGGGAGGAAGCACCTTTGACCTGCGACCTGTTAGCGCGCAACAACGTGGGTCCATTCGCCGACCCCGATAGAGTTGATCCTCATTGGCTCCGCAAATTCGGATGCAGCACTTCGGAGTGCATGGAAAGTTAGCTCAAGTGGGCGACTTGGAGTTTATGGAGTATTTAGGAAAACATGAAGTATGAGGACGAAAGGGCATCAAGGAAAAAACGAAGACGAAATATCAACCCAAGAAGACTGCTCCCTCTTCAGTTCTGTCTTTCATGCTTGAGCTTGGCTACTGTCGGGAGGCCGGCCGAAGAAATGAAAAGCCGAGCTAGATCCTCCAAGGGGATTCAAGGTGGGTCGTTGAAGGGAATAACCATGGTCCGAACCTAGCCGGCCAGTGGAGACGCCATTCTGCTTGCCTCCTTCCTTCGGCTTCTATGACTGACCGGGGAGAGAACGCATTTTTCTCGGACCAAAAAAAATTCGCTTCCTTCCCCATCTCATCCTCCTTCTTGTAAAACACGTCCTCTCCCCATTTTCTCCCCGATTCGCGCCATCATCCTTTTCTTTTCTGTCTTCTATACCCCATTACCATAATCAAGATGTTGGCTTCGCGCTTGTCGAGAGCTGTAAGTCTCCTCCCAACACCCCAATCGTGTTGTCGCGTACTGACCAGCGCATCAGCTTCCCCGAGCTACCCCCATCGCCGCTCGCTCGGCTGCCTTCGCCCGATCCCCTCTGGCTTCCAAGTTTGCTCGCTATGAGTCGACTGCTTCTGATGGCAAGGTCCAGGGTGCCGTGATCGGTATCGATCTTGGCACCACCAACTCTGCTGTCGCCATCATGGAGGGCAAGGTTCCTCGCATCATTGAGAACTCGGAAGGTGTGTTTCGGACATCAATTTACTCGTGAGACTTTGACTGACCACCAATTACCTTAGGTGCCCGAACTACCCCCTCAGTCGTCGCTTTCGCCGAGGATGGCGAGCGACTTGTTGGTGTCGCGGCTAAGCGTCAGGCCGTCGTTAACCCAGAGAACACCCTTTTCGCTACCAAGCGATTAATAGGACGAAAGTTCAGCGATGCCGAGGTGCAGCGTGATATCAAGGAGGTCCCTTACAAGATCGTCCAGCACACCAACGGCGACGCCTGGGTATCTGCCCGTGGCCAGAACTACTCGCCTTCCCAGATCGGTGGTTTCGTCCTCAACAAGATGAAGGAGACCGCTGAGGCCTACCTCTCCAAGCCTATCAAGAACGCTGTCGTAACTGTCCCTGCCTACTTCAACGACTCTCAGCGACAGAGCACCAAGGACGCCGGTCAGATTGCTGGCCTCAACGTCCTCCGCGTTGTCAACGAGCCCACTGCTGCTGCGTTGGCCTATGGTCTTGAGAAGGAGGCCGACCGCGTTGTCGCTGTCTACGATCTTGGTGGCGGCACCTTCGATATCTCTATCCTGGAGATTCAGAACGGTGTCTTCGAGGTGAAGTCCACCAATGGTGATACCCACCTTGGTGGTGAGGATTTCGACATCCACTTGGTCCGCCACATGGTCCAGGACTTCAAGAAGACCTCGTCCATTGACCTGTCTGGTGACCGTATGGCTATCCAGCGTATCCGTGAGGCCGCTGAGAAGGCCAAGATCGAGCTTTCTTCTTCCCTGTCCACCGATATCAACCTTCCTTTCATCACTGCCGATGCCTCCGGCCCCAAGCACATCAACATGAAGCTTACCCGAGCTCAGCTTGAGAAGATGGTTGATCCTCTCATCAGCCGTACCATTGACCCCGTCCGCAAGGCCCTCAAGGACGCCAGCCTCCAGCCCAAGGACATCCAGGAGGTCATCCTCGTCGGTGGTATGACCCGCATGCCCAAGGTCGCAGAGTCCGTCAAGAGCATCTTCGGTCGCGACCCTGCCAAGTCGGTTAACCCCGACGAGGCTGTTGCCATTGGTGCTGCTATCCAGGGTGCTGTCCTGTCTGGTGAGGTCAAGGATCTTCTGCTCCTCGATGTCACTCCCCTGTCTCTCGGTATTGAGACTCTCGGTGGTGTCTTCACTCGTCTCATCAACCGAAACACCACCATTCCCACCAAGAAGTCGCAGGTCTTCTCTACCGCTGCTGACTTCCAGACCGCCGTCGAGATCAAGGTCTACCAGGGTGAGCGTGAGCTCGTCAAGGACAACAAGCTTCTCGGAAACTTCCAGCTTGTTGGTATCCCCCCTGCTCACCGTGGCGTCCCCCAGGTTGAGGTTACCTTCGACATCGATGCCGACTCCATTGTCCACGTTCACGCCAAGGACAAGTCCACCAACAAGGACCAGTCCATCACCATTGCTTCTGGCTCTGGTCTCTCTGACAACGAGATTCAGCAGATGGTTGAGGACTCTGAGAAGTATGCCGAGGCTGACAAGGAGCGCAAGGGTGCTATTGAGGCCGCCAACCGTGCCGACAGCGTCCTGAACGACACCGAGCGTGCCCTTAACGAGTACGCTGACAAGCTCGACAAGACCGAGGCCGACTCCATCAAGGAGAAGATTGGCTCTCTCCGCGAGTTCGTTGCCAAGAACCTTTCTGGCGAGGGCTCTGCTACCGCTGCCGAGATCAAGGAGAAGACCGACGAGCTCCAGGTTGCCAGCCTGAACCTTTTCGACAAGATGCACAAGGCCCGTGCCGAGAGC
The DNA here is from genome assembly GCA_033030565.1 of Fusarium nematophilum. NCBI lineage: Eukaryota > Fungi > Ascomycota > Sordariomycetes > Hypocreales > Nectriaceae > Fusarium > Fusarium nematophilum. The sequence continues at coordinate 34,803 of JAVIXY010000006.1, forward strand.
GGCGAGCAGTCCACCTCCAACGAGCAGCAGTCTCAGGAGGGTGAGAAGAAGGATGAGAACAAGCCTTAGAGGACCTGATGCCTCTGTGTTTAAAAATCTGTTCCACTATTTTGAGGAGCGAGGGTCGCGCGGCTTAGATCCCCTTTCTTCTCCATGTATTCCATTGTATTCATATGCCCGCCTCGGTCGCATTTGCAGTTTTTACCAATGTCCTTGATTCAGGGTTGGTGGCGGAACAGGCGTTGGAGCTTTAAAACCTCTATTGGGAGATATCTTCGGTTATTTTACGAGATGACGGCACGGAAAGGGGGCCAGTGTTGAATTATTTGTACAATGACATACCTCTTGCAGGTAGACTAATGACACATCCCCCCTCAGTTGATGCTGTTGATCAATTTGGTGTTCTCCATGATTGCTCAAGTGATAAATGACTGTGCCCGTAGGGCAGGGAAGAGAAGCAATGAAACTCAGCTCTTTATTACGCTGGAATGACTGAGCACACGATAGTGACTCTTCGATGTAATTTATCAAGGGGGACAAGAAAAGGAGAAATGATGGTCTGGCGTCATGACATCCACGCCCAGGCTGTGTTCAGTCTGTTCACCCCATGCCAATGAATCGTCTTGGCCTTTGCGGCCCCCTTCTCATCGGAGCCTTCGAGCGGATTGCCTCCATTGAGCTCCATCATAGACCGGGAGTACTTTAACCGTGACGCATGTGGCCCAGGTAGCTGGAAAGTATTGTATAGAGACCCGCGCGTGTTGGGATCACGCAGTGGCAGTCGTTCGCCGAGGAGGGCGGGGTCCGCAAAGAGAAGTTGGCGCGCCTCGATCTCAACCTCAGAGATAGGGCGGAGTTTCGCCTCATCGTCCCTCCTGTAACTGTTCTTTTTCCTGTTCCTCTTGTAGCTACCGCTGTCTGGAGGCAAAGGAGAGGGTGTATATGTGGTGGCGAGGAACCACCCGCGGCGCTGGGCGAGGCGGCGTGCGAGGAGCTCGCGGAGGATGGAGAGAAAGAGGAACACGATAAGGAGAACGAGGGCGAGGGCGATGATCGTCGCTGGGGATGGGTTACGAAACTCTGGCCATGAGGCAGGAGGTTGTCGTCGCCAGTCCTCGGGCGGCCTCGAGGTCGTGGGACGGTCATCCATGAGGGAGGGACAGAAGGAACAGAATGAGCGCTAGTATAGATTGGAGAGCCAGAGGGATCTGAACAGGAGACCCGCCTGACGAAGAGGCATGGCGAGGATCCTGAGGGAAAAGAGGACTTGGAGGGGCTCGGATACAGGCACGAAGAGGAAAGCAGAGGCAGAGAAATAGTTGAGTTGAAGGTACATCATGACGGCACCGAGGCGACGAAAGTAAACAAACGGCGTCCTACAGATGTGGAGAGGACCCATCTCTCGCTGGAATGGAGGAAGACCGAGCGACTGGGTAACAGAGGTACGATGAGAGACTACACTAAGACATGCCCAATTGAAGACGGCGGTTTTGGTAAGAGAGGGATGTGGTCAAGTGCTGGAAAAGAAAGCGACCTTGACGGATCGCTTCATGTGATAATACGTATGTATATTGGCTATTACCTCCCAAACCCAAACCACCCCCTCTTTTGTTGCTGCTGAGCCGGCGTGGCCGTGCCAGCCTTTTCCTCAGTTGCGGGCTCGGCGGCCGTGGGCGCTTTGCTCGGGTAATCGATGTAGTTCCATGCCACGTCTAGGAAGATGGGCTTCATGGAAGTGAGAGCCATCTTGGGAGGGAACTCGACGAGGTGAGACAGATTGATGCCTCCAGCGGGGTAGTCGAGGAGGCTCTCGATCAGTGGCCGCTTGACAGCACCCGGTGTGCTGAGCTCGCTGCTCTTGCGTAGGTTGTCAATGTGCACGATCGCGCGGTGGCGCTGAAGCTCGCCATTGAGGAGAGTCTGGAGGAACTCGACAGCCTGGGCAGAGACCGCCAAGCTAAGGGGGGACTGGCTTGCTGGCCCTTCAGAGCCGGGGACCTTGGATAGGGACTCCTCAACCAGCCCATCGGCGTGGTTAATCAGGGCCAGGGCGTTGGCAGCGTTGCCGTTGATGGCATGAGAGCGCGCGATGGCGAGAGCCCTGCAGACTGATGAGCTTCCTCCTACAGAACTGGTATAAGCGTGACTTACTTGAGGGCCTCAAAGTATTTGACGTAGGCGTCAATCTGATCGGCCAATTCTTGGTCGTTTGCCACACCAGGCAGTTCCTTGATGGACTCGATGTTCTGCAGCGTTCCGTCGTAAAGGGCAACTTTCTCCTTGAGCTTGGCTAGCTTCTTTCCGGGGGGAAGCTCCTTTTCTTGCTTGATTGCGTCCTGGCCGGCCGGGCCCTTCTTCCTCCTTGACGAACTATACTGCTCGGGTGCACCGTCATGGTCACCTGTCAAGACTCGGTTGCGGCCGATTCTCCAACTGACCGTCTCAAAGTTAACGGCGGTACGCGTGATCTGCAGACTCTGCATCCGGGGATCGCCCTGCTCAACGCCCTCCGCCTTCATCTCGTCGATTGCCTGTTTCGTGGCATCAACAGCGTCCTGGCTCAGCATCAAAATTTCATCATAGGCACCGGCGAGCTCATTAGGCTGTCGGCCCTTGGGCTCCGCCAGAGCCTCCGCAAGCCGTTCCTTTGCAGCGAGCACAGAGCCCCAAGCCATTGCGATTTGGGCATCTTCAATGCTGACTTCGCGGGAACGCCAGATCAGAGTTTTGGGCGCGCCCTCAGCGCTGGCAACTCCGTCCCGAGCCTCTGCTTCGCCGGATTTAAGGATGCTGGAATCGATCTGGTTGATTGCCTGGACCAACTCGGCGTCGGACTGAGGGAAGGCTTTCCGAGCGATGATGGGGATCGGAACAGTGCGAGGCGTTTTCAATTGGTACGCGGCGTAGCGAATTGAGGGGTCGATTGTCTCGGAAAGGAGGTCTTTGAAAAGGTCGCCTTTGGTGGTAGCTGCTAACGCGCTGTATATGACACGTGCCGTGGCGTAGCTGCGCAAGCTGAGTTCCCAGTTTCGTTTCTCGAAGCAGACGGTACCATGAATCAACGAAGCATATGCCTTGGCCTCGAGGACATCGGTTGAAGTGGCGCCAGTGATATCGGTCTGGGAGAGAACCTCGACGAGTTCATCGGCGACACGGGTGGCCTTGGTGAGCCGAGAGGCGATGTGGGAGCGGGCCCGACCGTTGATGCCCTTCTGATCGCTCGTGTGGGAGGACTTGAAGCTGATGGCCTGGGCCCAGGCGCGCTCGCTGGTGAGAAGTAGCAGACGGACATATCTGTAAGGGGAGTTAGGCCAGCGCTGGATCGAAACCCGGGGGCAATGCATACTCTTGATTCTGGGCAACCTCCTCCGGTGTAACCTTGGGGTGATTGTGAAACTTTCCACGGTTCTTGGTAACGATCCCCAGCTTCTTCCGGCAGCTCAGCAGTCGTTTGGCCAGGTTCCCGTGGTAGGTCGAGTAGTCGCCATAGAGGAGGGCCTGGTCGCGGCCCTGGACAACAAACTTGGTGATGTCCATGGCAACGGCGGCAGCGACTCGGACAGTCGGAGTTCGAGGTCGGTAGGACTCAGCGCAGGAGCTAGGCCCGGTATGCTCAGGCTGAAGGTTAACAGTTGACGTCGCCTTTCCAAGTGACAGAAGCTCGATGAGGCTTGACGTGGAGGTTTAGCGGGGGTTCAGCGCCCGGGTGTGGATGGGGCTGTCAAGAATGGCGGGGCACAAAATTCGCAAAAAAATTGTTAGGGGAGCGGTTGAGAGGCGGCACGGGCGGCTTGACTTATGTAAGGTACCTCCCAGCTTGCCCGACTGTCTGCATGATCCAGTCTCATTGAACCGCAGAGCAACCAGCACTTGCGTACAGCTTCAATTGGCATCCGGATATCTTCTGCATAGCAGACGCCTTTGATCTCGGTGCTCGTCTTTGAACTGTGATTTCCACAGCGCCACGTCCTGTGACATCGAGTTCTGTGCGAAAAGTTCGATGGTCAGTGGCCGATCGATCTGTTGTCAATGATAACCCCTGCGTTGTTCCAACTCTTCAGATCAACTTCATGATAAACAGGATAACGATTAAACATACGCTTTTCCAGCCCCATCGGATGCCGATGGCCTTTTCAGGTTGCCTAGTTACCTCCGTTGATGGCATCGGATCCTAACGCTTTTGATCGTTGCCATCCTCGCCTCGTATTGAGTCGACATATTCCGTGGCTGCCGACCAGTCTTGAATGTCTTTGGACTTTGCCTCCATCTCAGGCCATTCCTCCGCCAATAGCCTCTCCCCTGGCTCGCCACTTGCTCCTGGGTCCCCCGATCGCAGCAACCGTCTCTGGCGCCAGAAACAGGCTTGATAGTCAGACTTTGCAAAAAAGCCTCGAATGCTTCTTTGATCATGTGCTCCTGTTCGATGCAGATGCCCCGCAGAGCCCGCGCTGGGCGCCTGGACTAAACCCGGATAGGCAGAGGTAGTGCCCACCGTGAACCTCCCAAGTGTGATGTGCAGCTGCAAGTGAAAGTCACGCTTTGTCACGCGCCGAAGGGACGTGCTTCTCCAAACCGACCTCGAAGTTGTGTAGGTAGGCTTCTTCAACCTCGTGTTCCCTCCATTCCTTTCCGCCTTTTTTACCTCTATGCTCTTGGGCGTAGGTTCGGTCTGGTTGCGATAGAGATTCATCCTGCTGATTGCGCGTCTTTTGTCATCCGCGAAGCCGGGGCACCTGGTCCCTTCCTCTCCTCTTCCTCTTCCTCTTCCTCTTCCCACTCGCCCCTCGCCCCCCGATAACGATCCGCTTATCGTCGCCTTTCCGCCTTCAACCTCAAAACCTCATCGGCCGTTCGGGCTTGCGCACAAGCGTTCCCATTCCGCTCGTTGACCCGCTGTTGCGCACTATTTCTCATTCTCATTCTCATTCTCATTCTTCACGTGGCCCACCCTGCAGTGGATTTTGTCATGAGAGCGGAAACCCTTCTCATGCACCTGAGCCGCCAAGTACCTCTTGTGAACTGCACGCTGCACGCTGCCGCCTGCCACCTTCGGCCGTCATAAAGAGATGGCTACAAATGGTATGACCTCCTCTTCCGCATCTCGGAGCGAAATGAACACCCTACCTTCAGGAAATAGACCATGCCCGTCTATTGAACTTATCTCGATGCTTCTTTCCACGTCCCGTCAACTGACTCTTCTCCAAAGGCCAGCCATCTCGCTCTGCAAATGCTCTTCCGTCATGGAATCCAGCTGCCTTGCTGCAGCCAAATCGCCAGACATCTTCGACCCCGGATGCGGCCAACTCAGTTCAGACACAGTTCTCACCCCACCAGCATGCCCAGAGAATCGCGCAGAGACCGAATGTGAACAACCCCGTTGTCTTTCAATTCTCGAGTCCAAACGACACACCATCCGCCGGCCCGTCCAGTCGATCCTCTACTCCGGGCAGTACTTACGCAAACGGCGCCAATGGTGTAGGAAGCTTCATCGAGCGTATGAATAATGTCCAGCATCGCTCCGTTGTTCCCCAGGCCAAGCGGCGAAGGATGGAGGACAGGGAAGGCCCCCAGGATGTTACGACTGCGCCTGTTCGCGGTGGGAGTGGAGTTCTGGGAGACTACGTCAAGGAGAAGCGCAAAGAAGCCAACAGCTCAACCGCTTCGCCAGCCATGACCGTCGATCTCACCAGTGGTATTTCCACCCCTCCACCAGCACCACCCTCAGCCGTGGCTAACCTCGCTAGGAAACGATGACGACGACGTAGTCGTACAAGATCCTCGCGATGAAGAGGTTTGCTATGGCATGATCAAAGCTGCTCTGAGCTGTACCCGGGTTCCTTCGCCGAAGCCAGGCATGCAGAGCCTCTGGGGTCCAGGCTACCAACCTGGGATCAAGGTTGTGCTCAAGAGGCAGGTGGGCGATACATCGTTCAAAATACAAGCATACGACCACACGCGGCAGATCATCGGCCTCGTTGAAGCCTCAAGTGCCCGTGCCGTTGCTCCACTAATCGACTCGAACATACATTTGAGAACTGAGTGTCGGATCCCACCTCAACCAAAGCGGCCTGGCGAGGAGCCTGGCCAGCCAACCTCTCGGTCGTACTCTCTTGACATCGTCATGTATGGGCCTGTCAAGTACGCGCGAAACGTAGGCGCGCATCTGACCAAGTATGACCAGAAGTTGTTGGCTCCTTATCTCGTCCAGAAGGGCATTCGCGTCCAAAACCCTCACGTTCTCGAGTATCGCCCTCCTCCGCCTCGGTCTTACTCTTCCGCCATTTCTTCCAACGATGGGCAAGCAAGCTCTTTCACGAGCATCACTACCAACCGGACTGTGGAGGAGATTCGTTCAGAAGTTATGGGCGTGTTCGACTCTCTCACCAGAAACGAGGATCTCCCAGAAATGGACCCCGATTCGAGCATCCTTACGCCCCTGCTTAAGCACCAGAAACAAGGACTGTTCTTCATGATGACTAGGGAGAAGCCCCGAGACGCCCAAGCACAGGAGAAGACCATGGTATCCTTCTGGCAGGATAAGAGGGGTCCGGCCGGCCAGAAGTTGTTCTTCAACGTCATCACTGGCCAGACCTTGGCCAGGCCACCTGCTGAAACCCGCGGAGGGATTCTTGCCGACATGATGGGTCTTGGTAAGACGCTGAGTATTCTCTCGCTGATTACATCGTCCACTGCTGCAGCCCACCACTGGGAGCAGCAAGCACCTATTCAGCCGGAAGCGCCAGAGCAGAAACCGTCGAGACACGACGTGATCGTTCAGCAGCCGAGCCTTGAACTGACACCTCTGGCGAGAAATGCGAAGTCTACCTTGCTTGTCTGCCCCCTCAGCACGGTAACAAACTGGGAAGAGCAGATCAAACAGCACATTCAGCCTGGGGCTCTCAGCTATCATATTTATCACGGACCGAACAGAATCAAGGACCCTGCGCGACTTGCCACCTTTGATCTTGTCATCACCACGTACGGTTCGGTCTCGAACGAGCTCAGTTCTCGCCGGAAGAAGAAAGAAGGGCTATATCCGTTAGAGCAGCTCGGTTGGTTTAGAATTGTTCTAGATGAGGCGCACATGATCCGCGAACATTCGACTCTTCAGTTCAAGGCCATATGTCGGTTGCAGGCGGACAGGCGCTGGGCGGTCACTGGTACCCCTGTCCAGAATCGACTGGACGACCTCGCAGCCCTTTTGGCCTTCCTCCGTCTCCATCCCTTTCACGATCGATCAAAGTTCCTCCGATACATTGTGGAGCCTTTCAAGGCGTGCGACCCCGAGATCGTGCCCAAGCTGCGAGTTCTTGTGGATACAATCACGCTCCGGCGACTGAAGGACAAGATCAATCTGCCTCCCAGAGAAGACCTTGTGGTGAAGCTTGATTTCAGCCCCGAGGAGCGCAACATCTACGAGCTATTCGCAAAGAACGCCCAGGATCGGGTCAAGGTGCTTGCTGGAACTAGCAATGGCAAGGCACTTGGTGGCAACACCTACATTCACATCCTCAAGGCTATTCTGAGGCTCAGGCTCCTTTGTGCGCACGGCAAAGATTTGCTAAACGACACCGACCTGGAGGCTTTGCAAGGCATGTCGGCGGAAATGGCCATCGATATCGACGACGACGACGATGAGGACGATAAGTCGGCCCTGTCAGACCAGAAAGCGCACGAGATGTTTACCTTGATGCAAGAGACCAACAACGATGCCTGTATCGAATGTAGCCGGAAACTTGGGTCAAACGAGAGTTCCAATATCGAAGCAGAAGGCCAAGATGACATTCTTGGCTTCATGACACCTTGCTTTCACGTCATCTGCCGATCTTGCATCAAGACGTTTAAGGAACGGGTTCGGTCTTTGATGGCTCCAGGCGAGACTTGCGGATACTGCCCAGTCTGCAACGCGTACGTCAAGCACGCATTCGTGCAGCTCCACCGAAGGGAGGTGGACGCCGAACATGACGGTCCGGCAAAGTCCAAGTCAAGGAATGCTGTGAAGAAGTTCGACAAGTACGATGGCCCGCATACAAAGACTCGGGCTCTGGTTGAGGATCTCTTGAGATCAAAAGCGGCCAGCGAGGCCAACCCGTCCGAGCCTCCGTTCAAGTCGGTCGTCTTCTCTGGCTGGACCTCACATCTGGACCTTATCGAGCTTGCTCTCAATGCCGTCGGAATCAACTTTACACGATTGGACGGCAGCATGAGCCGCACACTTCGAACCACAGCTATGGATAAATTCCGCGAGGACAACAATGTCCATGTTATCCTGGTGTCGATCATGGCTGGAGGTCTAGGTCTGAACCTGACAGCGGGTAACAACGTGTACGTAATGGAGCCGCAGTACAACCCGGCAGCGGAGGCCCAGGCTGTTGACCGTGTGCACCGACTTGGACAGAAGCGGCCTGTTCGGACCGTCCGGTACATCATGCGCGACAGTTTCGAGGAGAAGATGCTGGAGCTTCAAGAGAAGAAGATGAAGCTTGCCAGCCTCAGCATGGACGGCCAAAGCAGGAACCTGGACAAGGCGGAGGCGGCCAGGCAAAAGTTGATGGATCTGCGGAGTCTTTTCAAGTGACGACATGCTCACTTATACGGTTAGTTCGGGAGACCTCTTTGCTGCATGGACAGGCGTTTTTTGGTATGTTTCTGGCTTTTATATTTCTCTCTGCTCACTCACGGTGAGCCGGCTGGGGCTCAAATAGCATTATCCTGGCGTGTGCGCGCAGGTATAACGGGTTGCGTTGTGCGTTACTGGGGCAGGCCGGGGGGGGGGGGGGGGGCGGGGGGGGGGGGGGGGGCGGGGGGGGGGGGGGGGGCGGGGGGGGGGGGGGGGGCGGGGGGGGGGGGGGGGGCGGGGGGGGGGGGGGGGGCGGGGGGGGGGGGGGGGGCTTTGTGTACACCTGGCTCTCACGAGAGGTTTCTATTCTCCGCTGGTTAGGGCGGGAGCATCATGGGACAAGCAAGGAACTGGGATGGCATGAGCGTTGAGCAATATCCGATACCACAAAATACAGTTCTGGGGTTGCGTACGGCGTAATTGTTGACTGGCATTCGGTTTATGATGCGCATACGAAGCTCATGACGTAGTTGATAGAGGGAAGCTGTTGGCTACAAACCTACATATTCATGAGAGGCTGAGTTGGAGGTTATCGCGAACTGCATTGATTTCGTGGTATCTAAGTCTCACAATGACCCCAGTCTTCTAATCCCAAGAACGCCGGCGTCTCCCATCGATTTTTTGATCAAATAACCATGGTTCTCAGCATATCATAGCAGAACCCCTGTAAGGAGTATCCGGCCGTCAGGCCGACTCATCCTCATGCCGTAGACCAGCGTACTCGGTTCCCTGATTGGCCGTGCTTAACCTGGCACAAAGACTCAGCAGCACGACCGTCTCGGTGGCGGCATAGTGGTTGAGCGCGTCGAGCAGGATCTGGAGGTGACGGCTAAAGTTGCCCTCCCACTTGCGGATGATCTCGAAGAGGTTGTCAATGCGGGCGTCGGCTTCGCTGGCACCCGCGGACGCGGTGGAGGAGTCGTGGTGGGCAGATGCGGAGGAGCGTTGAGCCGCCCTTGTGGCCTGGAAGCGCTTCCACTGGTCTGCGGTCATGGTGAAGGGCCTGGTTGCGCCCAAGAGGTCCGGGTCGGACTTTTCGAGTTCGCGGGTGAGCCAATTGGTGTAGGCGGCGAAGATGGTGCAGGTCTGCATGAGCTTGGAGTGGATCTGAGAAGGCTTAGCAATGTTACTTGAAAAAAAGGAGAGCCAACTTACTCTCAGCAGTTTGCTGTTGGTGAGCATGCACTCCTTGAGGCAGGTGTCCAGAAAGTCGACATGGTCCTGCATCAACTCGTCGACGGTCCGTGTCGAGACGCCAGAGCCCGAGTCGGCGTTGTCGTCCTTGGTCTTTAGACGCGACATGAACTTGTTCCAGTTTGGTTCAATGACCTCGGCGGTGCAGAAGTAGAGCAGTTGCTGGACAAACACCAGCATCCGCGCGCGAAGGGTCCACACGCGACGCTTCCAGATCTCGAGATTGCGCAGGGTGCCCTTGTGCGCCCAGCTGATGCCGCGAGTCTGGGTCTGCCAGGTGGTGGAGAGCTGCGACTCGAGATAGCGTAGCGAGAGAAGATAGCGGAAGAGTGCCTGGTAGCGCCAGACAGTCTTTCTGCTGATGACGAGGGAGACGGGGAAGGGGACCAGATAGTCGAGCTGGAGTGACGTGAAGCCGACGGCATTCTTGTCGTTCTCGATGGGCTGGTTGGCGAGCGGCTGCAGGGCCTCGCCCTGCTCGATGCCGGTGATGTTGACCACACGCTGCAGCGCCTTGGTGAGCGTGATCTCATTCATCTCGACCTTGACGTCCTCCTTGAATGGGTCGAGGGAGACGAGGCTTCCGGGCTGACGCAGCACAAGGTCGAGCAAGGACTGCAGCTTGCCGGTGTTAACGGATTTGACCGGTTTGCGCAGCTCCGAAGCGCCCAGCTCGAGAAAGTACGAGAAGTAGTCCGAAGGGTCGAGGAAGAAGTAGTGCTTGAGAGAGCGCAGGCGCGCAGGCAGTGCGTGGGTTGTGAGGAGGAGCTGCATCAGGGACTCGTTGGCATGGGCATACGCGCTGTTAACGTTCTCGAGGAACCGGCTGTCGTCAAACGAGGCCGGGACGTCCTTGACAACCTTGCTGACATCGACGCCGCCGCACTCGCGGACAACGTTCAGGTACTTGCCGGCCAGCAAGACCTTGTCCTTGACGCCCTCGAGCTGAGGGGGCACGTCGTGGTCTCGAATGGTGTATCTGCGCTCCCAATACTCGTCGGTATAATCCTGTTCCAGCCTCTCACGCCGAATGCTCTTTTGCTCCTTGATGAGGAACTCTGAATGGGGATCATGGATCCCGCCGTGGTGCAGCCATTCGTTGAGCATGACCATGTAGGGCTTGCTGGCATCACGCAGCAGCGTCGTTAGAAGGGCCCGAGCTGCCGGATCGCCTGACAGTGACTCCAGTCGCTTTGTTATCAGCCCAAGGACGACTCCGCCCTTGCAGATCTTCTTTCCCGTCATGTTGCCCGGCACCAGCTCTCCTCCATCTCGCAGCGTTTCGAGGATGTTTTCGAAATCATCGGCGCTGTCTTCGGATTCGTCAGTCTCGTCGTCGAGCAGAGCGTTCTTCTTTAATAGTTCGTGAGCGAGGGAGTATAGTTGGAGCATCATCTGGCTGGTGGACATGGTGTGTATGTTGAGCACATGTACCGTGAAGGTGTCGCTGGTGAGGAACTGGGTCTCCAGTTGCGCAATCATGACCAGATAGTCCTGTAGAAACTTGCGTATTGACGCGCAGAGCGCGTGGTTCACGGCACCGAACTCTTCACGGCTCTGGACGTCGACGAATGCCTCCAGAGCAGAATAGTAGGTCGCCATCTTCAACATTGACTGTGTCAGGTCCTGAAGGCTTGGGTCAAGGCCGGGCAGCGTCCTGAAGCTCGGTCCGGATAATCTGTCTCTCTCCTCATTAGGGTTGTATCCTTTGGCAAATCTGATGTATTGTCCCTCATAACCCATGAAGACAAAGAGCAGGTCCTCTACTATCGCAGCCTCCTGTAGCTCGAGACTGAGCTCGCTCAGCGGTCTCGGTTGGGGCGCCTGCGGGACGGTCGAGGCGAGGGGAGGGATGGATATTCGAGACGCCAGAGGTGCGGTAGTATGCGGCAGGAGGGTTGCCTCGGGGTTCCACGGCGCTTTATACAGGGTCAGTCACAGTCTTGTTCGCAGGTTGCCATGGAGCATGCCTACCTTGGGGAGTCTCAGCCCTGGACTCCCGCTGTCGCGCCTCGGGCGTCTTGTGCCTCGGTGCTTCCGATGTATTCCTACTCTCTGAAGGGCCGGTCCGCCGATGAGGCCTGTCTGGGCTGGTCGCTCGGGGTACTACGCGCTCGAGGTGCGCTTCGAAGGTGCGCTCTGTTACCCTCCGCTCCTCGTACCGCCGCTCCTCCACATTCCGACTCGTCGTCCTTGGATTTCCCGACGCGGAGCGTTTATGGACGCCTGGGAAGCTGCCTGGGTGAGGTGAAGGGCCCTTGCTGGACTCTGAACGCTCGCTCTTGAAGCTGTTGCCATGGTTGGCCGAGACGCGGGGCCGCTCGTCGTTGGCGCTGGCTCGGCCCGATGCTCTTGGTGCACCTGAGGACATGTTTGGCCGTGCCTACATCTGAAATGAAGCCCTCGGGAGCCCCAGTATCGTCTTTACGGGGAAGGACAGTATTGAGCGGTTGGAGTTGTCGAGGGTGTCGGTAGAGACGGAGGGCGAGCTGAGCTGTAAGTGTGGTGCCCAATCGCGACCGTGACGTGGGGTTTGTTTCGTCGCGTACGGAATTAGCTTATGGAGGGACCTCGCCCCAAGCGTCCCTGCTTAAACCGGTTCCAGGAACCAGGCAATAATGAGATATAGGCAATGATTCAAGCAAGCCGCTAACTAACATCACTTTTGAAAGTTGTTTGTTTCAGTTCAGGCAGAGTCTCGGAAATTGTTTTCTCTGGTGTTCTATATTGCTGCAATGTCTGTTTTCCTCAGGTACCTACCTATGACACAGAGTCTCCTTGTGGCGGTGAAAGTGTGGCGCAAGGTAGCAATTCATCCACTAAAACCACGAGTCGTTCCTGGGCTCAGCAGGCGCGGCTACGTAGGCGGAGTGCTTGCCTGGCTAAACTCCAAACTCCACCGGAGCTCAGCATTCCCATCATCTATCGCCTTCCCCTTACAGCTTTCCAGTTCCCCCTCCCGCCCCTCGACAAATTCACGAAGCGCATTCAAATCTTCTACGCAGCCTCGATCCCATCAGCTGAACTCGACGATACCGCCCACGTGCCTCGTCACTCTTCCTACCACCGATCGCCCGCCGTCTCTAGCTGCAACCTCCAAACACAACCGCCAACATGTTTATGGCAAGATCCGAATACGGCATGTTCTCTCCGATTCCAATCCCCGATTCTCCCATCACTACCTCGCTATCCTTGTGCACCCTTTGATAACTTGGCTAACCTCTTGCGCCAGACCGGGGAATCAACACCTTCTCCCCCGAAGGCCGCCTCTTCCAGGTTGAATACTCCCTCGAGGCCATCAAGCTCGGCTCCACGGCCATCGGCGTCGCCACCTCTGAGGGTGTCATCCTCGGCGTCGAGAAGCGCGTCACCTCGACCCTCCTCGAGACCTCGTCCGTCGAGAAGATCGTCGAGATCGACCGCCACATTGGCTGCGCCATGTCAGGGCTCCAGGCCGACGCTCGCTCCATGGTCGAGCACGCCCGCGTCGAGTGCCAGTCCCATGCCTTCAACTACAACGAGCCACTCCGTGTCGAGAGCTGCACCCAGGCCATCTGCGACCTTGCCCTGCGCTTCGGTGAGGGTGCCGATGGAGAGGAGACCATCATGAGCCGTCCCTTTGGCGTCGCCCTGCTCATCGCCGGGTTTGACGAGGACGGCCCCCAGCTCTTCCATGCTGAGCCCAGCGGCACTTTTTACCGCTACGACGCCAAGGCTATCGGCTCTGGCTCCGAGGGTGCTCAGGCCGAGTTGCAGAACGAATATCACAAGGTGGGTTTCCAAAGCCACCCGCCCTGCTCCAACGATGGATGGCTGACTAACGCTTGCTCTCCACCACCAGTCCTTAACTCTCACAGACGCAGAGACCCTTGTGCTCAAGACGTTGAAGCAGGTGATGGAGGAGAAACTGGATGCCAAGAACGTGCAGCTGGCCAGTGTGACCCGGGAGAAGGGCTTCAGAATATACACAGACGAAGAGATGGCCACGGTCGTAGAGCGGCTGCCGGCAAACTGAAGAGAGTGCCGATTGATGAAGAGAAACTACAAATAGACATTGAGAAACTGAGATCTTGGGAGCATTTGGGCGGGCGTGCAACCACACACGAGTTTACCAAAGGTATTCAGGGATTTGTAGACAAAGGCGCTTGGGGGAGGGCCTTGGGGGGCGGCCGCTATTATGTATCATTAATGTAAGGGTTCTCGCAAGTGATGCTGCCCGGCTTCTAAAAGCCTCCCACTGAAAAACACGCCTACAATTCCCAATCACCTCCTCTTCTCAGTTCATGGTTTTTCTGTGCAATGCTGTGTGCACTAATGCCGACCGTAGACTCATGTCGCGTTATGAGATATCAAAAGTCCAAAATTACACGCACCATTCCCCCTTTCCAGATCCAAACCCTTAGTCCAACTCTTCCTTCCTTCTATATCCTAACCATCATCCTTCAGTTCCAGTATCTCAAGATCGTGTTCGACGCCCAACAAGCCGAGCGCATAAGAAGCCCGTTCCGACTTGGCCAGGACGAGCCGCCGCTCGTCGTCGGGTCCGACCTCTTGGATTACGCGGTCGATACGGCGTGGGTTCTGCCATACTGATACTGGCACAGAGCCAGCCTCGGCAGTGCGGGTGTAGGGCGCACCGCGTCCAATCTGCGCCGCCTTGATCCAGGCGGATTCGCAGCCATCGGCAATCTGTCTTGCAGACTGCCATCCTGTCAGTCGGGCAATGTCACGCAAGCGGCGCACGACCCAGTGCCGTTGTGATTCGACCTGGTACTGGCGCATAGTTAGCATCAACTTGGAGGTTCAGGGGTGGTGCATTCGTCAGCAAATCTAAGCTCATACATACCTCAACGGCTGCTACAAACAGGCAGAAGCAGCTCTCGATGAATGCCGCACTGACTAGGGTGCTGATCTCCGTCATTTGTGAGCAGTCGTCAGATAGACCCGCGGCCACTCGACCCAGTTTGTTCGAATATGGCCCCGTCTGGCGAGCAGAGAGTCCAGCCGCCTGCATAGCCGCGGGGGGCATCGAGGGATGTGTCCTGAAGAGGTGAATCATGCCCATGTAGTAGTTCATCCAAATGCCGGCCACTGAGAATGTCCGGTACTGCAGTGTCATTCCAAACGGCGAGTCTCTTTTGTCCGAGTATTCCGGCCTCAGTGGCTCAAACTCGGGCCCCAGGCTATTCGCGAAGACCTCGAACCCGTGTTGGATAGCCTCCCACTCCTGAAGAGCAGCCTGGAAGCTACCTTCAGGGTCATGGTCATCCGTGGCATCGCTCTGTGGAGACGAGCCACTCGGGGGGGTGAACCCCATTGGAACCTTGAAATTCCCAGTCGTCGGCACGATTCCAGGGAATGCTGGCGGGGAGCCGTTGGCGCCTCCTGGAGAAGGTCCTTTGGCGCGGCTTGCTCGTCGTTTTCGCGACACGTCTTTGGAGGCGAATTCGGCAAGGCGGCCGAGCAAGAGCATGAGGTGATCATACGTTCCGTATCTTGAATTCGACCGTCAGCGTCGCAGGTCCTCTTGGGGGCATCAGTTGTCTCGCTTACATCGCCTCTAATTTTGAGATGGGAGCTCGTGGTGGGCATTGAGACCAGACATCGTATTCCATGCTAGGAAGGTTAGCTGTGGCACTCGGGAGGGACGTCAAAAACCTACAATAACTTGGTGCCTCCAAGCATGCTCTGGTACACATCCATTTTACAATACCACCAGTACAGATCCCGCACATTCTCATACTGTTCAATGTCCCTATCAGTGATTGAGTTCCTTGATGAGTCGACAGGCTGGTCCTCGCCGAGTCCGTAATCCTCAGGTGCAATGCTGTGGCCTGATAGAGTGTTGAGCAGATCGTAGTCAAGGTCGTTGAGCTCACTCTGGGATGTCACCCGAAAACCAGGAAAGTAGCTGTCCATCTGATTCTGGTTTTCAGCATCCTTTGCCGCCTGTTTGGACCGCTTCACGGGCAGATATCTCCGTGACATCTCCATCAGGGGGATCTCTCGAAACAGGATCCGGGCGCCAAATAGATGGTTGCACCATTTGGTGTGGTCAGACGACCAAACTTCAAAGTATGCCAACAAGAGAGTTGCTGCTACCGTTGGTGGCTGTGTTCGCCTCAGTGGTGTCTTGACGTTTCTAGCAATTCTGCGGATCGCAAGGTGATAGTGTTTCATCGCAGCGGTGGCTGGCATTTTTTGCAGTTTCGCGATCTGCAAGGCGGCCAATGCGAGCATGGAGTGAAGTAGCGCCGGATGGTTCAATGATATGACAGGAAACGTGTCTTGCCTAATATTAGCTTGAGGCCAGACGAGAGCTTCGAAAAGGCGGGAGACTTACAGCTCCAAAGGTTATTAGCTCCTTTTGGAGTAGGGTCGACGGAGTTCTCGCCTGTGTGGTCAAAGGGGTGCCTCTCATAAAGTGACATACTCGGTCCTGTAACCTGGATGAAGTGCATAAAGATGGCCAGCATCCTGGGGTCCTTGAGCTCTGTAATCTGGGCTGAGGCGGTATAGTCGGAGAGTACGTTGCACTGCGCAAACGTGGAAAAGGCTCGAACTCGGGTCCCATTCAAGTCCCATGTTCCGTTGAACTGCTTCATCACGGGCCCTAGAACCTGTCGAGGATCTCGAGTTTCGTCGTCCGAGTCACCCATCGATGCATCGTCCTCCGGCAAGTCGTAGTCAAGAGCAGATTCCGGGATTGACTGACCCTTTTCGTTGCGCTCCGCCCTCGGATTGATGGGACTTGTTTGACCTCCTCCACTTGCATATGGTTCGCTGCTCTGTCCCTTAGTTGGGGGACCAAAATGGTGCTGGCGAGGATCCTGCGGAATCCTAGTGTACCCAGCAGGGGGCTCGGGGGGCATCATGCTATTAGGTTGGTGATATGGATGCGGAACACTGGGTGCATTGAAGTCGTATGGGCCAGGCGGAGGAGGCATCGAGCTCTGGCCATGGGCGTAGTGCCCATACGGCGGCGCATTCTGGTGTCCATGGAAGCCAAACGATGGGGGCTTGGGGGCAATCACGGGCAGCGGGCCCTGGGTCGAGGGCTTTGCTTGTAGGTGTCCGGCAAGATGCGAGGATCCGGAAGGATACAGGGCAGGCCCGAAAGGACCTCCTTGTACGGCGCCCATTGGGTCCTTGAAGACAACTCGTTGGCTATAGCCCTCGCATTGGCGCTTGGATTTGATGCAATTGTTACATGTCGGTCTGCCTTCGTCGCATTTGATGCGCCTCTTGCGACAAGCTTAATAGAGAGGTAGGCGTGTCAGCAACAACACGCAGTTACAGCTCAGACTTGTGGAAGGAGGAGGAGGAGCTTGTAAACTTACTGAGACAGCCAGTCTTTGTTCTTTTTCGAATATTGTTCCTTTTTCGATCTGGGTCGTCTTTGCCATCGTCTTGCTGGCCGGAGGTTGCGGGCTGCTTTTGAGCCGCGGACGACGCTCCAGGCTCTCGATCCATGGTGGGATGCTATGTTGTTGGTGCGGATTTCACTAGATCTCTATCCGCGCAGTTTTCTATCGTTGGCGGCTTCACATGGCGGTTGCTAGCTGCCCAATTCGAGACGGAAGCTTCGGTCCAAAACAGAACCGTTAAAGCGCGCCAGATGTGTAGGCTGAAGGTCGACGGGTAATAGATGGTTTATCGAAAGGGATCTGTTTCAGTCAAAAAAGAGTTGGGACGAAAGCAAGCGGGAGCCAACAAGAACGTCGAGACAGATAAGCAGACGAAAGAGGGTCCAAAAATGGAACTTTCAGGGTTCGGTAGGCTGGAGAAGACGGGAAGGCGCATGCAGAGGGCTCGAGTAAGAGGGCTCGCCGGAAACCTGAAGCGTTGTAAAAGAGGAGAGCAAGACGACGGACGCCAGACAACCGGGCAACGAACGGCCAAGGACCAGGGATTGTCTACTATAAGGAAGCTCTCTGGGGCAACAGTTAGAGGAACTGAAACATGTTGGTGTAACTCGAGAGTTGGCGGTTTGCCAGTCCAGTTCGGCGGCCGGGGCGAAGGAGATGCCCGTTTTCTAGTCTGGGTGTGGCCGTCGACAGGGACTGCGGGAGTCGCAGCAAGGGTAGCAAGGGTGGGTGAAGATCTTGTACTCGGTGTCTTTGTCTTGTCCGTCTTGCTGTTGTTGATGGGAGCAGCCTGGGCCACCTTGTCCGGGATGTCTGACTCTGTATCCGTACCGGTTTTTTGTCTCTAATATTTGGGGGTTCTGTCTCTTCTGCCGTCTCTCAGCGCGACCAAGGAGACCGGGCCTGCTTTTCTTGTTCTTCTACTGCGGGGGCGGGGAGAAGCTCTCGTGGAAGCCCGGGGGGTGGTGGTATGTAATTGACCTCTAGTAAGGCCCAACTGTCCAAGATTTGTGAACCTTTGAAGCGACTGACGAGAGGACAGGAAAGGGCCGAGAAAGGGCAGCACGCGTCCCAGTTCTAGAGGGAGGTACCGTGCCCTCCGGCCTGTAGCTAGCGAGATGTTGGGATGTGTGGAGATGAAGGCGATCGTCAAACTGTGGGGGGCTTTTCGGCGATGGTGATGGCGGCCCCAAATTGGCAGGGTACACAGTGTCAAGCCCAAGGCCGAAGAGGCCAGTCAAAGCCAACTCCGAGCACCTGTTATTTTTATGTTGTTAGGTAGGTGAGTAGAGTGTATGAGAGCGAGAGGGATGTTACAGGTGAAGCAACTTATCGGCGATACGATAAGGGGAGGAGGGAAGAGAGCAGCCACGCCCGACACCGATGGGGAAGGAGCCGGCTGGTCCAGCAAAACCTACCTATACCTAGGCCCAAAAAGATTCGAGGCGACGAGCAAGAATAAAATTCGAAGGTGGGTATCACAGAAAGACAAATCGAGCGAGGCACGAAGGGGGCTTCTTCTCTTAATGAGGCACGAGGGTGGCTTTGGCGAGGATGATGAAGCAGAGAATTGAGGTGAGGTTGAGGCACAGCAAAGCAAAAAAAATCATGCCCATCATGATGCCCTCGCCGACGAAGCAAATGCTGCTCGCCGTTGCAAAACATGCAGAAAGTTCATGCCTCAGAGCTGCACCTCGGAGGCTAATGGAAACGGATACGGAGCAATGGCCTGGTATGGAAGTACCATAGGAATTACACAGGGCCGACATTACCATTCTTCCTCCCCCTTCACGCTGCAGTTTGCTCTTTAACAGACGGCGACTAACACGGCCCCCAACCAGAAATCAGCAAAGCGTCGGCTTGGCTCACGGAGGGTTTTGCCCTCCTAACCGCCGTACTGTGCTGCAGAGAACAGGAATCTGGCACCGCCGGATGGGAAGCCGAGATATCGCACGATGTCTGGCCAAGCAGCGGGATAACCTCAAAAAAAACTGCCGCTCGACAATCTGCAGGCGCTGGGGCCAAGACACTAAAATCATCACCGCCCGCCTTGCTCCCCCAAGCTTCCAAGGGACAGGTCCCACCAGTCGACAGCTTCATTTAACGTGGGAGTGGATTCCTCTATGCAGAGCCCTTTCATGTCAAAAGAAACCCTGGCAGGTTGCAGAGCTAAGGAGCTTGAGGCGGTCTATAAGTGACGGCTCCGGATCAATACCCGGAAGTGTCCGTTCCGTTTCCAGACGGAGAGGGTTTGTAGATAGCCATCGTATTGTCTCATCCTACTCCTACATTAGGTCCAAGTCTAGCAGCCAAATGCCTCCTAGGTGACTCACCTCTCCTTTTCCTCAAGTCCTCGAAGACCGCTCCTCGAAGTCATCTACAAACACCTTCAACACAGACAAAACATTGCGAAGTGGTGGTTGCTGTCAAAAAGTCCAGCAACCACAATCACAAGCTCGAAGCCACCATTAGTAAGTGGGGCAACCCTGCCAACTCTATTAACCCGGCCATGCCGATCTCCATTCATTCCCGCACGAGCCAGCCTCTCGCGTTCTGGATGTGCTTGATTCCGAGTTGTGTACAGAGTACGTAAAGCGGGAGGAACCTGGCTGGAGAAGAATACAAGGCTATAGAAAAATGTGCGTGCAGACCGGCCCTGTATTTTTTTGCACCTGCCTGCCTACATATCTACCTACCTACCTTGGTAGGCACCTGACGACAACTGGTACTTCCTGGTTAAATCCCCGCATTCAATGCATGGATTGAGAGGCCCAGTTCGCTCGCAAGCGCTAGGTTATTTTCGGACTACAGTGGAGAGTGCTTGTCTTCTCCTGCATCTCCCAAAACACCGTCTCATCATCGACAAACGCGATGCAATGCAGCCACAACCACCATTTTCAAGCCCATCGGTGGCCATAGCACCCCTCTACCCCTTCATTTTCTCCTCCGCCAACACACAGTGTCTTGAGGCTTGAGAGTTCTTCATGTGGTGATTCCAGCCCAAAAAGATGGCGGCTTGTTCCCATGTTCTTTGCAGCCCCGTCGTCGCCACCACACCACCAAGAAGTGACGATGAGCCCAAACCAGTTAACTCCAAAGCAAAACAAGGCTCAGCAAATGAGTTTTTCGTCAACCTCAGCCTTCCCGGAAGAGACTTAGCCGAGCTCATCGTTCTCACCTCCCGCCGGGCCCTCCTCGGGCGGCTTCTCCTCCCGCCCGCCAGAGCCTCCGAACGGTTGCCAAAACCTTATTAGCAACCTGTCCGTGTTGTTACACTACACATGTCTCCTTCTCCGCCGTATGGCCGATATGAAGCACCAGGACAACCGCAGGTGTCGACTCAGACTGAAGCTGTTGGTCTGAGAGCCTCTAAACCACTCACACTTCGCGACTTGGTTGTGCCCTTGCTGCATGACTGTGCCCCACCGTTCACTCTCCACTAACGGGGGGGCCGTATCGTTCGCAACCAACGCTCTCATACGCCCTCATCGCCATACCCTCTCTCTCTCAGGCGTTGTTGATGCAGCGTCCAGTTTTAGTGGTCCTGTGTAACACAATCATTACACAGTGTTACACATCCCTCGTCTCTGGTGCTGCCCAGATCATCAGAGCCTAAGCCCAGGTCATGTCTCTTCGCCAGTGTGCGACGACAACCAGACACTACCTCTGCGTGACCCAACTCATCCCCAGCCGGGGCATCGAACAAAGTTCCTTACCCGGTTCTCTGCCTCATCGCCAGGCCGTGAAGGGGTAGCGCGCTGCCTGATTGAAAGCGTTCCCCGGCAAAGCCACCATGCTGTGAATCCTCGGAGTGGGTTCAACCAGCCGTTTCTTCTGTCCCAAACCCACACTCTTGATGTTTCCGTCTTTGACCTGGTTCTCAGGGTTCTTGACGATTCGCCGCAACCACGGAGACATGTCTGAGACTATCTCAGCAGCGAGTGGTTTAGAGAAACTTTCCTCTACCTCAGGTAGCAAAGTCTCAGTTGGACAGGTGCCTCTGGAAACGTCGTGGCAAAAACGAGTCCTTTTGGAGGCCTACTGCCTAGTAGAGCTGGTGTCCGTTACTTTGCATTTTCGTTTCACGAGTACGAGCCTTGAGTCTTGGGTGTGCGTCCGGTCCAGGAGGTGTCCTGCAAAGCACCGCAGGACCAGCCACCCAGACATGAGTGAGCAGACCCCCCAATTTCGCAACATGATATTGGCGTTTGTACAGCGCGTGGGCTCTGGGGGTCATTGTCTTGACCGCCACGCCGTTGGGCGAACGATAACTCCATTCCATATCTTCATTCACAGTAGGTAAATTCCAGACCCGTGCCCGAGTTACTGTGCGTTCATCCCTCGTGCCATAGCGCCATAGCCGCTCCCAAATCCGTTATGCCCAGTCGAGCCGGCAGGCTTCAACGGGGAAAGACACCACGGTGGGTCGACACAATCCCTAAACGCGGCCAAGGTTGTGCCCTCGTGTTCAGATGAAGTCCTCAAAAGCATGGCCTCTTGCGGAAAGTCACGCCCGTTGCATCGGGATCGTGCATGGGCGGGTGCCTTCCTCGAGCATCTGTGCCTCAGACCCAAGTTGACCAAGTCGTTCCAGTGGCTTGTCAAGCGTCTATGGTTTCACCATGATCGAGTTCAGGATCAGGATCGACCCAGGGCTGCCCACTGAGTCCCCGTTTCTGGCAGATGTACACTTGTCTGAGTGCTGGCAGTGAGTAAGTCAGACTCTGCACGCGGCCGGTATTCTAAATAGCACAGTCATGCGGATTCTATTATGTCCATTTGCGCATCAAGGTGTCACAACTTCCAACCCAACAGTCAGTGCTTGCCAGGGACTCAGGTAGACTCCCATCATCTGCTTGAGACCGAGACGGTCCAGGACATCAAGAGTGTCATGCCTGGTCTGCGGAGTAGGTTGCCCGATACCTCGAGAAGACGGCCAGTCCCTAAACGCAACACTGAATAACTGCTACACTGGAATTGTGCAAAAGCACGGCGTTATATTGATGCATCTCCTTGTAATAGTCGCAGGATCACAGCTCAGTCAAGAGCACTGTTACACGTAAGCTGCTAAAACTGGAGAATCAACCGCTGCACACGGAGCATGTTGGCTTGATCGCTAATGTATTCTCGAGTTGTTTAACCCCTATAAATCGTCTATCCCGATAGCAAGATAACTTTTCCGCATACGCCTCCCTCTGAAGGGCTTTTTGAAATCCAACGTCCATCCAGCATCATCACATCCAGCGCGGTGAACAACATTATGAAGCGGCGCCACCACGACCACCCACTCCCCATTGTGCCTGAGTCTGCGCAACATCGCCTGAAATAGGCGGCAGTTCGCGTCCGCGGCTGGTCGGCCAAGGTAGGAACTTGATCATTGCCAAAAATCTCA
Organism: Fusarium nematophilum; assembly: GCA_033030565.1. Taxonomy (NCBI): domain Eukaryota; kingdom Fungi; phylum Ascomycota; class Sordariomycetes; order Hypocreales; family Nectriaceae; genus Fusarium; species Fusarium nematophilum. Next base: position 57,376 of record JAVIXY010000006.1, read on the forward strand.
GATACCTTCCAATATCCTCGCGCGTAACGCCCTCGCCAGCGCTGTCATCAACGCCCGTCCAGCGATCAGCGTCGCCCTTGAGGACAGCCACAGTGTTCCTATCGTCTAGCTCAGGGGCGCGCGTTGTCGAGGGCAGGTCAGACGTGGCCATGTGGAATAATGGCATAAGCGCACTCTGCTCCTGATCCTTCTCAACCGAACCAGCCAAGACGAACTCCTCGAGCTGCATCTTCCACTCCTCGTAGTCGACTTCAGGAATGTCGTAGCCGTAGTAGCTTAGCGCCGAGAGGAACTCGCTCATGCGCAGTCTTGGGTGTACAGTAACGTGACAGACGTTCACTCCAGGCGGCGCAGGGTTCAGGGCTGAGGCAATGACGACCTTGGCAACGTGGTCGACCGGGATGGTGTTGACAGTATTGATGATACGCGGCCTGGCGCCCAACTAGACACAGCCCTTGCAGAGCCTGATCAAGAAGTCATCCGTGTTAGAAACACCATTTCGGCCGCCGAGAATGTACCCAGGTCGGACAACAGAGCCGCGGAGACCACGCTTGCCAGCCTCGCGAGCCAGTTGCTCAGAAACCCACTTGGTCTGGCCGTAACCAGTGCCGAGACCATAACGGCTGCCCTCCATATCATCTGCCTCAAGCACCGCGCCGCGACCGATGGCGACCTGGTCCCTTGAGAGGTTATAGTAGTGGTCGGTGTCCAGAGTCGACGTCGATGAAACGAAGGAGAAAAGCTTAGCCTTGCCCTCGTTACAGAGCTTCATCACGTCAATAACAGAGAGTACGTTACTGCGAAGCATCTGCTCGTATGGGGCAATCCAGTGGACGTAAGCACCATTATGGACCATGACATCCGCTGTCATGGCGACGTGCTTCCAGCTGGCATCGTCAAGGCCAAGACGAGGCTTGGATAGGTCGCCAAGAACACACGAGATTCTATCCTCCCACAAGTCCTGCCACAACAGATAGCCCTTAAGGGATCTGATCAGGCGCTCCTTAGCGAAAGCAACATCCTTCGCTCCACGGATGTGCGCGATGAGCTTCGTGTTCTCCCTCTCCAAGATATCCTTGACTAGGTACGCGCCTAAGAAGCATGTGGCACCAGTGAGGAAGAACGTGGCACCGCTTGACGGCCTCAGGGCATCCGGATCCGCCGTCTGGTACTTTGCGTCCAAGGTCTTCACCAACTTATCCAATGATTTGGCATAGGATGACTCGGTTCCCTTGTTTTCTTCGACAGCCTGGCCACTGCGTAGACGGTCGACCTGACTGCTCAGACCCCGCAGAGACGGATTATAATAAAGAGCCCCAATAAAGAACATCCGCGTTCAGCTCCTTTCGAAGAGACAGCAGCATTTGCTGGGCGAGTAAGCTGTGCCCGCCGCAGTCGAAAAAGTCTGAGTCGGGCCTGGGCTTGGATCAGCTTTTCTGTTTATCTGCAAAGCGTTGACTCCTTTCATCCATCACATACCTGAGGGTCTTGGCATTTAGACCTGGGATAAGAGTTGACCAGAGCGAGGCGACGGCCTTTTCCGTCTCTGATAGGGCCTCCCAGCTCTTTAGATCCTCTTCCGAGGCCTCTTCCATTATTTGCGCTGCATCGGGGAAGGGCAAATTCGGGGAATCAACCTTGCCGTTCGGGTTCAGGGGGGGCTTCTGTAGCATAATAAAGACTGAGGGTATCGAATGAGACGCAAGACGATCCTTGAGGTGGTCACGAACAACCGCTTGAAGGGCGCGAAACCTCCTGAGGTAAACGACGGCAGGTCCGATATGAATACCCTCGTCCTTAATATCTTCTTGATTGTGGGCTTCTAGCCAGCGCTTCCACTCGGCGATCTCGGGAACAATATAGCTGACAAGCTTGGGCTCCTCATGGGCGTTTCTCCTGACGAGCGTCTTGCAGTCTCGCACAAGGGGGCAGCCACTTAGATTAGCATCGACCTCGCCGAGCTCGATCCGGAAACCGCGAATCTTGGAGAGTCGATTCGGCCAGATACGCGCACGGCTCCCGAGGGAAGATACTGGCCAAGGTCTCCCGTTCTATAGAGCTTGTCATGAGCTCCGTTAAAGAAGGCGCGCCACGGCTCACCCTTGTCCTTGGCCATATCAGCCTCTACCCACTTCTTGTTATCAACAAACCAGTTGTCGATAAACTTCTGCTTGTTCATCTCAGGGTCGTTGAGGTAGCCGGCTGAGAGTCCGGCTGCTCTTATTATCAGCTCGCCAATTTCTCCAACGCCGCACAAACTTTTGTGATCCTTCTGAGATACGACAAGAACCTGGACGTTCTGCATCCCCCATCCCGCGGGGATGGTGTCCCCCAGCGAGTCGAGAGCAGCGGGATCCTCTTCGGCGGAAGGAATTTCAAAGTAAGAGACCGCTCGACCTATGAATAGACGGTATCCTATCGCGGGGGGTGGTGAAGGTGGTGAAGGTGGTGAAATCCCTGAGCATCACTGAGCATGGGGTGATGAAAGGTGAGCAAGAGCGGCGATGCTGACTAACCCAGGCGGGACGCCGACTACCTAGGTGGGTAGGAGATGATGCAAAAAAACCAGATCTAGGTAGAAAAAAAAAAGTGACAACTGAAATCTACATCAACAGCTCAACGTCGCCTTTCCGGCTACGTACTCAAGCCGTCGAAAATGTTCGCGGTCCCAGGCTGGTCCGTATCGGCGGACAGCCTCAAGGCTGAAGCGCCTTCTACCAGCAACAGCGTTCCAGGCACAAAATCCAAGAAGCGCAAGCGCAACAACGCTGGTGCTGCTGCTCCAGAGAATGTCACATCCTCAAACGTTGCCGACATGTGGGAATCGGTCATTGAGGGCAAAAAGCCTGACATCCCCAAGCCTGATCCGTCTGCTAAGCGGCAGAAGAAGGAGGGCAAGGGCGGGCGTGGTGAGCATGAACAGAGCCGTACTGAGAAGCCTGGTGAGAAGGTCGGCGACGCTCAGCCCAGGCACAAGAAGGGAAAGAAGGACAAGAAGCAGAAGCAAAGACGAAAGTCTACAGAAGACGCCGACACCGACAATGCAGAGGCCACTGCCTCGTCAGCAAAGGCCGACGCCATCGCCAAAGCACCACCTCTACCTCCAGCTCCTCCCAAGCTCACCCCCCTCCAAGCCTCGATGAGAGAGAAGCTCATCTCAGCTCGCTTCCGACACCTCAACGAGACGCTCTACACGCGCCCGTCCGAGGAGGCATACCAGCTTTTCCAGGACTCCCCCGAGATGTTCGACGAGTATCATGAGGGCTTCCGTCGCCAGGTCAAGATCTGGCCTGAGAATCCCGTGGACAGCTTCCTCAAGGACATCCGCGCACGCGGCAAGGTCCGCCATACGGGCAAAGGCAAGCCTGGGGCCCCTCCCGTACCCCTTGCGAAGACACCGCTGCCCCGGACGCAGCAGGAGTGCACCATCGCAGATCTTGGGTGCGGCGATGCCCGCCTTGCTGAAGCCCTGCAAGTCGATGCGAAGAAACTGCGCGTCAACGTCAAAAGCTTCGACCTCCAGAGCCCCAGTCCCCTTGTCACCAAAGCCGACATCGCAGACCTACCCCTCGCCGACGGCTCCGTCAACGTCGCCATCTTCTGTCTCGCCCTGATGGGCACCAACTGGGTCGACTTCGTCGAGGAGGCCTATCGTATCCTCCACTGGAAGGGCGAGCTCTGGGTGGCCGAGATCAAGAGCCGATTCGGTCCCATCCGGAACAAGAACGCCCCAGTCACCCACAGCGTCGGCAACCGCAAGAAGGCCGCAATAGTGGGCAAGAAGGGGAAGGGCAAGGGCGGCGTCGGTGATGACGCCGACAACGTGGAGGATCTGGCTGTGGAGGTGGACGGCATGGAGGACCGCCGCCGAGAGACGGATGTGTCAGCCTTTGTGGACGTGCTCAAGTCTCGTGGTTTCGTGTTGCAGGGAGATCGAGAGGCAGTCGATCTATCCAACAAGATGTTCGTCAAGATGCACTTCATCAAGGGGGCGTCGCCGACGAAAGGAAAGGGGGCCAAGTCGCAGGAGGCTCCCAAGGGGAAGAGGGCTATCATCCGCAAGATCGATCCCATTGACGCGGAGCCAGAGGTCAACGAATCTTCTATTTTGAAGCCGTGCGTCTACAAGATTCGATAAGCGACGAGGAAGAGTTGCCAGGGCACAAAGATGCCGCATGCATTTTTTTATGAGGGTTGGGACCCATGCCAATAGATATCGTGTAACTTGCAACTGGCATCTAATTCTGTCTCGTATTTCTCTCAAATGTCATGCAAAAGAGTGGAAAGACCATACATGCAATCACTCGCTATGAGCGCGGCTTGAGATTTTCTGTATCCGCCCATGGCTGTGGCCCAGAACCCGCATCTAAATATTAATCTACCCACGCCTAAAAATGTCCTTTTCCATCCTGATCCTGATCCCCCCTTCCATGCTAATAGTGACACTCTGAAGATCGGCCTCGATCAATCGGGTTTAGAAGAAGATCAAGCTGGCAGCCACATCTGCATTGCCATCTGCCGCTTGCAGGGCCTGGATAGCCTGCTCTCGGGTGGCGCCCATCGACACGAGACTCTCGATGGCCTGTGGCGAGATTTGCATCCTGGGGGCAGCAGCTTGGGCGGGTTGGGCGACCGGTGCTGCAGCAGCTGAAGTCGCTGGGTTGGTCTGTGGCGGGGCTGATGAAGGTGGTACCTGTTGTTGTTGCGGCTGCTGTTGTTGCGGCTGCTGCTGCTCGCCGCCAGCAGGAAGGACAGCTCCTGAGCGTTGCCCGATGGTGGTGCCAGATGGGCCGGGTAGGGTCGGCTCCTGCACGGCTGCTGCCTCCTCCTCTTTGGGAATCTCAGCCTCTCCCAAGAAGGGGACCTCTTCACCTTGAATAATCAGCTTGTCCTTGGCCAAATCAATGCTGGCCTGGTATCGTTTTAGCATGTCAAGGCCAAGCAGCAGGTCAACCGACTTGCCCTCCATGACCGTGAAGCTGCAGGGCAAGAAGAGGTTTCCGATCTTGATCTGGGCGGAATGCACACGGCCGATGATGTTGGCTGTGCCAACACCACGGGCAACGCCGGCAAACCTAGTATCGACAAGCCGCATGATTCCGCATGCCTCGGCACAGGCGGGGGACATGATGGTCGCTTGGGCACCGGAGTCAACCAATGCCTTCACCTTGTGGCCATTTACTTCCACGTCGACGTAGAGCATGTGGACTCTTCCAAAGACTAGGCAGATACAGTTAGTCGACTCGCTTTCCAACTCTCCTTGTTCTTACGGCAACTCACCTTCGGGGTTGTGCTCCATCGCGTTTTGCAAGTTCTCCATGACCCTCTCCTGCCGGATCATTTCCTCGATCTTCTTTTGATTTTCGACGTTGAATGGGTCGTCGTTCAATCTCTCAATCTCTCTTTGCCGCTCCAAACGCTCGCGCTGTTCTCGATCCTGACTGTCGTGGAATATGTGCGCGAAGCGAGCGGGATCATCAACCGCTGCGGCCAGCTCAGGGTGCTGTCTTTGGAGCTGCTGCCTCAGAGCGGGCTGGCCTAGAATCTGAAGACGGATGAGCTCGGGGTCTTGTTCGTTCCCTGCTCGTCTCCGAGGTTGAGGGCGCCGGGCTTGCTCTGGGACGCCAGTGCTACCTCGCATGTCTCGAACGTGCAATGCCAGCATCTCTCCGTCCGTGATCTGTAGCTGCTCCATGGTTTGGGTATCATCGGAGATTAGGCGGCCGTTGTGGTAGATGTGTTGCGAGGTTGGAGGGATAGTCGATTCCGCCTGGATAGACTCGCGTAGGGTAGCCAGTGTCATGTCGGGGAAGATCTCGAGGGTCAGCAGGCTATCCTGCTCCCCAGCTTGGGGATTGAATATATTGAGGGTGATGCGCCTATTTGACGGGCTGTTGTTAGCATCTCCGACGATGATTGTACTTGGCAGGAGGGTTGAACCAACATTGTGGCTAATCTTCTGGCTCCCTATGTTCGTTGGTCCAGAGGAGTAGAGTCGGGGGTCGAGATATAGGCGTGGTGAAGATCAAGAGAGGTCGACGGAGCCTAAGGTGGTTGAGTGGCTGGTAGTTCAGGCAAGCGTCTCGTGGATAACGAAGCCCAGCCAAGGGAGCTGTGTAGATATGGATCACAAGGATCACAAGGAGAGAGTCGAGGCACAAGCCGCGGGAGGCAAGATTCGTGGTGGCGGCGGAAGGGGAGTCGATGGAAAGTTGAGGGTTTTGCAGGAGGTTGGTTAGTCTGTTCCGATGGAGATCAGACGGGGATGGCGATGCAGATGCAGATGTAGCTGGCCCAGCCGGGGGAAGCTGGATGAGGTTCTAGAGGGTTGTGAGGGGCGCCGGAGGGGCAACTTTGGGGGGTCGGTCGGATTTTCGGTGGGCGCGGCGGTGACGACAGAAGCGTCTGAGCGCCCGCCGAGCACAAAAGTCACTGGGCATCACTAACCTCTAGGGGATAGGCCGCTGTAGCGCTGGGAGCCAGGTGCCTAGGGGTCCGCCCCGGGTTACCATCTGCGGAGTTCCATGGATACATTAACCTCCACTACCTTGCACCTTGGCAGGTTCCAGTTCTACCTTAAGGTATCCACCACCACTGGGCTCCTACCTAGGTCCCGTCCATCCTCCAGCTCGAAGCTCGGGCAGCGTCGCCCCGGCCAGAGCTTCTTCGTCATGGCCACCGAGGCTAATCAACTTTCCAAACCCCCTGCCTCTATTTTCTGAGCAGATTTCGCCTGGTCGCCGTTGGTTTTCGCTTCCATCGATCTCTGCATCTGCCTGCCAGTGACTTTGCAGGCACGGTTCCGACGTTGGAAACCGACAGAAGCCTATCGATGCTCGTGGAGGGGCGGACATGACGGCGGAGTACTGTACCAGGCTGCGACTGTAGTAGGCGTCGACGAGGCGACCACGATGATGACGAATGGGTGCATTCGGAGACATTCACCAGGCAGGCGAGGGAAACAGTCATTGCTGACTGGTAGCGGAACTGGTGCTACTGCAGCCAGGTCCCTTGTCCTCGCAGAATTAGCAGTCGAATCCTGTTCCACGACCACAACTTCAATGCCTCTTACATAGTCGGCTGCAAATGCCTACAGCCCGGCCAGCATGAACCCCATCGTCTCCTTTTGGTCGACAGCCTGCCTTCCGGGATGTCCATCCGACCTAGGTTACCAATGGCACATTCGAATTTCCCAAGGCAACATCTACCAGACCTCCACCTGATCAAGGCTAGTTGCTGCCGTCGATGGCCGGTGACGAACTCAGCCTCCTTTGCTTCCTAGGATTATACAGCCATTGGTGATTTGCCCCTAGAGCCGCCTGAGATCGTATGGCGGATGCTGCCGCTCCAGGGAGCCTTCTGGTCAGCTCCTGGTTTCGGGGAGCCCAACTGCTGATCGCCCAGGGTGGCAGGGAGTCATGGGGGGAGGCGGCACAGCGATCTCCTGCAGCGCTAGCATCCTCTATTGAGCATGCAGGACGCGGGCTTGCCAGCTTGGTGTACCGAGTTCCCGTTGTCCGGGTCACTTGAGGATCTCACTGAGGTGACAAGGCTTGGCCGAGCTTGGCCGTTGCTATGGGCTCTCGGTGCAATCCTGCGCGCCTGTTTCCAGGGACACAGGCAGCCGGAGTCATCAGTCCTGGGTCTCCTCTGTTGGTGTAAGTGGCCGTATCATTGAATCTTCCACATCGCCAGGTGCGGCCGTGAGAGGACAGTGACTCTCACGCTTCGTCCTGTGGACTGACCGGGTGGCGATTTGTATCAGCTGTGCCTTTGCGAGTCATGTGCATGTGGAATCTCGTTGCTCCGTCCTGCAATCGATCGATAAAACCCGCAGCGATCGTATCGCTCGGCAAGGAATCTGGGGTGTAAGTTGTCGAGCATGCCCCTGTCTTCGGTTGTCAGCCCCGGGCTGAGCATGATGTATTAGTTACTGCGCACATCTCTTGCATGAGATCGACCTACCCTGGACTCCCACGAAGCCTTTACGAAGCCTTTTGTCCATTGTTGCAATATTCGACCGGCGGCAAGGGTTTCTAGTTGCTTCAATAAGTAATGCCCTTTTGAAACTACCTACATAGTTATTATCTTCTACCTTCGCTGTGGTCGCGTGACCGCGTCGAGGGTGACTCCAAGTTGTGTCATGTGCTTCAAGCACCAGTGAGGGCAGCGAGACGACAACTTCATCCTCTCCCCGCTCTCAGCCAGCAACCCAGCCAGACATCGAATGACCTCAACACCCCCCGAATCACCAGTCTAGATACCCCAAAAGACTTAACCCACCCCTACAGAAAAATTGAACCATCATCGATTATCCAAAAGTCACTATTATCTTCCCCGACCGGCGCTCGGAGGCTGGACAGAGCTTGGTCTCCACTCGACCCTCTCGGCGCCGGCCTCATCATCCGATCTCTCGGCAGCCGTGGGTCCACCTAGATTACGAGCAAACAGGATTCAGAACATCAATATCCTCCTGCCCACATGACGCTCTTTCTGGCAAACAAAGCTGTGACCCAGTGATTCAGTGAACGAGGAAACCGTTTCCCGCAAGGTTTCACAAGAGCGAGCCAAACAATACTGCCCTGTTCCAGTATATATCTCGAGCGCACGGTCGAACTTCAATTTCTTCTTCTCATCGCATCATCATCATATCATCAGACGAGCAACTCCAACTGTGCGAGCTAAGCCCATATCATACCCACAACAAGGAATTTCGACACATCAACAGGGGTTTCTGTGATCAATAAAGGTTCCTGACTACCGTCTCAGCGAACTGGCACCGTCTGTCTCCCTTCCGGTGGGTAAGCCGCTACTGAGCCTACCTTTCCAACTCCTCTTCTTGGTGAGGGAATACCAGCCAACGTCGTTACTCAGGGCACTTCAAATTCCCCAAGTCAATGAGAAACATGGAAAAGAAGAATGAGTTCGCCACGGCAGCGAGGGATATCATCTTCTCCGGGGGCACCACGGATGAGAGGGACACTGACGACGATGGTGACGCCATCGACGACTCCTGCGACGCAGATGAGGAGATGGTCACCTCCAAGAGAAACTTTGCCCAGCTGAGAATTCAAAAAAGAAACTCAGAAGCTGGTCTTTTGAAAAAAGTCATCCCCTTCCACTGGGCACCGATGCTCTCGCCCCTGACAGAGAACGACATCGAAACTTGCGTGACGCTGGAGAATGCTGCGCTTTCAGACACGAGACACAGAGCACCGCGAGAGAAGGTATGCCAGCCTTGCTGTTTTGCCTAGATATGGACTTGCCTGTGTCATCAGCTGGCTCTCGTCCACTAACCCACTGGCTCAGATCGAGTACCGTATACGAAAGTCCGGCGCAGTCTGTTACGGCCTGTTCAACACCTACAGGCCCAACGACGCAAAAAACTGGAAGATAGTCACGCTGCAGCACAGCCGACCAGTCGAGTCTGGCCGGTACGACCATGCTAAGCATGTCATGTTCGCGCACATTCTCGCTACCCTGGGAACCCACGCGGTGGTCACCGACGCCGACATGGCATTGCCCGAGAACTGGCGGGATGCCTCTGCATGCAAAGACTCCCGGGTCGGCCATCAGTCCTCAGGGAGGACCATATGTCTGCATTCTTTCGCAGTGTGCCCCGAAGTCCAAGGCGTCGGCATCGGCAAAACCGCAATGAAGTCGTATCTGCAGCTCATGAATGAGTCTGGCATGGCGGATCGAGTTGCGCTGATCTGTCAACCGGTAAGTGCCTGACAGGGCTGACCTCCCGCCTGTGAGATCCTAACGCACCACAGTATGCTGTCCAGTTTTACAAGTGCTTTGGCTTCCGAGATCTTGGCCCAAGCACAGAAGCCCTTGCCGGGCAAGGTTGGCACGCCATGGTAGGGTATAACTATTCGTCCATGTAAACCTTTGCTTACACGATCCTTGTCAGGTTCTCGAATTGTATGGCCCCAGAAAGAAGATCAAGGAGGAACCCACGCAAGTTGCGAAGCCTGGGGGTACACCGTAATTGAGTTTTCTTGTGGCAATGTCTCACCCTTTGTTTAGACGCGTGAACACAAAGAATGAGAGTCCCAGCTCAGCAAAAGCCGTGGTGGGGTCTTTGCTTTGTTTCCTTACCACCGCGACCGAGGTTTTCTGGCACGACTTGGGTCGTCTAAAATAATGAGATAGCTGGTCTATGACATTCGCATTTCACATCACAATCCCATGTTTTTCCCTATTTCCCGCATTCTAATTTTGGTGTCCAATTGCAATATCATAACATCGTTTTCCCCAAGCTCCTTCATCACCTTTAGTCGGTGGCTTTGTACTTCTGGCGGTACTCCTCAGTCCGCTTGATATCATCCTCAGAAGCGAAGCTCTTCATACCCGCGATGATGTCGTCCAGCGTGAGGATGGCGAAAATGGGGATGCCATACTCCTTCCTGAGCTCACCAATGGCACTGGGACCTGGCCTAGACTCGTCACCATCCGCAGCAGGGAGCTTCTCCATGCGGTCCAGCGCAACCACGATGCCGACGACGATGCCGCCCTCTTTTCGGATCTTGTCAATTGCCTCCCTCTTGGCTGTACCGGCGGTAATGACGTCGTCGACGATCAGGATCTTCTTGCCCTTGAGCGGCGCACCGACGATGTTGCCGCCCTCGCCGTGATCCTTGGCCTCCTTGCGGTCGAAGGAGTAGGAGACGCGGTCCAGGTTCTCGGGGGCGAGCTCACCGAGCTTGACGGCGATGGAGGAGGACAGCGGGATGCCCTTGTAAGCTGGGCCGAAGATGATGTCAAAGTCCAGGCCGGTCTGCTGCTGGGCCTCGATGATGGACTTGGCGAAGGCAGTGGCGATAGCCCCGGCGAGGCGGGAGGTGTGGAAGAGGCCGGCGTTGAAGAAATAAGGCGAGATCCGCTTCGACTTGAGCTCGAAGCTGCCGAACTTGAGGATCTCGCCTGAGATGGAGGCCTGCAGGAAATCCTGCTTGTAGGGGGCAAGCTGAGACATGGTGGATTCGAGCTTGAGAAAGGGATTGAGAGGTGAGCTTAGTATTGGGTGCAGGATCTGAGAAGGAGCAATCTCTCTTCGAGTCTCACGGGAAACGTGTCGTGAATCAAAGTTTGCGAATGCCCCTCCAGATCCGATCCGTGTTGACCCTTCGAGTTCTTCTGGAGTTCAAAAAGCATGGCGGGGTTCGGCGGGGTGAAATTGCGTCTGAGGGAGCCAGATGTACCCCTCTCGGCAATTTCACATGAAGAGTGACTTGTTCCGTATCTTATCGATAACAAGACTGCCGAGGAGAGACCTAAAATATTTGGACCATAAGCACCAAGCGAAATAATTACTAGCACAGTCTGAGTGTGAAAATACTCATGATTTGCATAATTAATTTTGAAGACCTCACCAGATGCCCCTCTCCCTGAACCCATTCTTTTCTTCAACCTCCTGCCGCTAACGACTCCACACAGAAAAAAAAAAAATTTGAGACTGACCGCCCAACTAAATTAATTTTGCCCATCCCGATACCCTCGAGCGACGACCGCCTTCTCCTCCCTACCTAGCTTTCGTCGCTGGAAGACATAACAACCGCAACAAGTATCTACCAGATCGCCCACCATGAAGACGACCTGGAAGGATATCCCCCCGGTTCCTACTCAACAGGAGTTCCTGGACATCGTGCTGAGCCGGACACAGCGCAAGCTGCCGACGCAGATTCGTGCTGGTTTCAAGATCAGCCGTATTCGAGGTAAGCGGACCTTTTTTTTGCGCAACAACCATGACCGTCAGGACCGCCAGCTAACAAGACACCCTAGCCTTCTACACCCGCAAGGTCAAGTTCACGCAGGAGACCTTCTCGGAAAAGTTCGGCGCCATCCTCGAGAGCTTCCCCCGTCTGCAGGATATCCACCCGTTCCACAAGGACCTGCTCAACACCCTTTACGATGCCGACCACTTCAGGATCGCGCTCGGTCAGATGTCGACGGCCAAGCACTTGATCGAGACCATCTCCCGCGATTATGTCCGCCTGCTCAAATACGGCCAGTCCCTCTTCCAGTGCAAGCAGCTCAAGAGGGCCGCGCTTGGTCGCATGGCCACCCTCATCAAGCGGCTGAAGGACCCTCTGCTCTACCTTGACCAGGTCCGCCAGCATCTCGGTCGTCTGCCTTCAATCGACCCCAACACCCGGACGCTTCTCATCTGCGGCTACCCCAACGTTGGAAAGTCTAGTTTCCTGCGCAGCATCACTCGTGCCGATGTCGACGTCCAGCCTTACGCCTTCACCACCAAGAGTCTCTTCGTCGGCCACTTTGACTACAAGTATCTCCGCTTCCAGGCTATCGATACCCCCGGAATTCTCGACCACCCCCTGGAGGAGATGAACACCATTGAGATGCAAAGTATCACCGCCATCGCCCATCTGAGGTCTGCTATTTTGTATTTTATGGATCTTTCGGAGCAGTGTGGATACACTGTCAGCGCCCAGATCGCCCTGTTCAAGAGCATCAAGCCCCTCTTCTCAAACAAGCTCGTCTTCGTTGTGATCAACAAGATTGACGTCACCCGACCCGAGGACCTAGAGCAAGACGTGCAGACCGAGCTTCAGTCGATCCTCAAGTCTGGCGAGGTGGAGCTCCTCCAGCTTTCTTGCAACACGCAAGAGGGCGTCCAGGAGGTCAAGAACGCCGCCTGCGAGCGCCTGATCGCCGAGCGTGTGAACCAGAAGCTGAAGGCGGGAACCAACACCAGCGGAGCGATCGGTGGCAGGTTGGCCGATGTCATGTCCCGCATCCACGTCGCCCAGCCCATGGGCGGCCAGACTCTCGAGACTTTCATCCCCGATGGTGCAAAGGACCGCAAGAAGTACGACAAGAACGACCCTGAGCGCCGAAGGCTCGCGCGTGACGCCGAGGAGGAGAACGGTGGCGCTGGCGTCTTCAACGTCGACATGAAGGCTGACTACATGCTCGCCAACCCCGAGTGGAAGTATGACAAGATCCCCGAGATCTTTGACGGCAAGAATGTCTACGACTTTGTCGATCCCGACATCGAGGCCAAGCTTCAGGCTCTCGAGGAGGAGGAGGAGAAGCTTGAGGCCGAGGGCTTCTACGACTCGGACGAGGAGATTGAGGACGACGAGGAGGCCGAGGTCATGCGCAAGGCCGAGCTGATCCGCGAGAAGCAGCAGCTCATCCGCAACGACGCCCGCATGAAGAAGCGCCTCAAGAACCAGGCCATCATCCCCCGCAAGTCGATGAAGAAGCCCCTCTCCGAGTTCGAGGATGCCCTCGACTCTCTCGGCGTCGACACCACCGACATCGCCGACCGCGCCCGCTCAAAGTCCCGGCCCCGCGGCCGTTCCATGTCCCGCAGCCGCGTGGGCACCGAGGACCCGGACGCCATGGACGTCGACGGCCGCAGCGGCACCCCCCGCGAGCGTCTTCGCTCGATGAGCCGCGCCCGGAGCCGCGCGCCGACCGTCAACCGTCTCGAGGACGGCGTCCAGGACGACATGACCCGGACCAAGGCCGAACGCATCGCCAAGCTCAACCAGAAGCGCATGAACCGCATGGCCCGCCAGGGCGAGGCCGACCGACACCAGAGCGCCTCCCTCATCAAGCATCTTGTACGTTTTAAACCCCCTTTTACTTCCCTAGAAATGTATAACACGTGACTGACTGGAACTCCATTTAGGTGGCCGGAAAGCGTGGGATGGGCAAGACAAACCGCCGATAAAAAGCCAATCAACGACTCGTCGCCTCTCCAAGAATGGGGAGTCCGGGCGAGCGTCGGGCCCCCCTTATTCCAAACTTGCTAGTCTTTCTCATTTCGGCATATCGTTGCGGGTTTCGTGGGCCGTGGGTTTGCCTGGGAGTTGAGGCGTATTGGGAAAAATGGATCATGATTCCGTTGATGCGTGCGTCCGTATGTATGTATGTATGTCTTGCTGCTTAAGGATGAAGAAAACCCTCGTTCCAGTTCGGCTAGATAGATTATCACGGCGTCCCTTGCAGAAGGACGAACAAGGGACTACCGTACTACCATTTCCCCCGCTTTTCAACATGTCATGATGTTATGAAGAATATAAAAAATTGAGGCGAATTGACAGGGTTCCCAGAGATTGCCTATATTCATAGTGTGTGATTCATCTTGTCGAGGTGCTATCGAAAGAGGTATATTTCAAATGTGCCGGACATCTACAGTATGGCACCCCGTCTCCCTGCTTCTGTGTTTCTTGCCGCAACAACCGCTCAGACAATGGAGATTGCCACGTTTGCGACAATTGACAAAAGGAAACAGATGTTACAAATCGCTCCTTTCGCGCTCTCATCCCATCCCTTCCAGCCAAGACCCCAAGGCGGCGACCTCTTTACTGGTCCTCGGCGACTTGGATGCCGTCCCTCAAACCCTCAACCTTGAGCTCCTCGCCGGCAGCTCGGCGGTAGATGTCCCTGACGTCGTCGGTGGTGGTCTCGAAGTGGCTGGTGGCATCGTAGCTCTTGGAAATGAAGATGTTGTCGCTGGTGCCGTCGCCGAGGGGCTCGTAGATGGGGATAGGAGGGCCCTGGGAAATGTTAGTTCAAACTGTCAGCTGCTCGAGGAAGGTATTTAACGAACCATGAACTGCTCCTCGATCTTGCCGAGGCGGTCCAGACCAGGCTGGAGCTCGAGGTGGTGGTTGGCAGAGGACTCGGCAATGGTCGAGACAATGGCAATCCAGTAGCCCTTGGGGCAGACGTTGTGAGCAGACGAGACGCAGGCGATGTAAATGTCTAAAAGTTGTCAGCAACGGGTTCACATTTTATCATCACTGGGGCAGTTTTACCGTTCTTGCGGCCGACCTGGGACTGGGGAATGATGAGCTGTGCCGAGTCGCTGTCGTTGGTGCCGGACAGAGGGTGCTTCAGGATGCAGATGGCGCGGAGTACGTGGCCAACAACCTTCGTCTTGTTGGGGAAGTACGAAGGGTCACCGACGATCAGCTTGGAGTTGGTCTCGAATTTCATCTCCTCGACACCGGACATGGTGGCCTTGATGCCGACAGCCTTGTCGCCCTCGTAGACGATCTCGTCGATGTTGGTGTTGAGCATGTAGGTACCACCGTAGATGGCGGACAGACGGGCGAAACCTTGGGGGAGCTCGCCGAGTCCGTAGAGCGGGTAGATGTAAGGGGATTTGCCGTACCGCGCGACAGAGTTGCCGTACAGGCGGATCCGCTCGATAGCCTCGGGGGCCTGGCCAGGGGTGGTGATGTAGTCGTCGGTGAGGTACAGAGCCATGGCGTGGCCGATGAAGTCCTTGGTGGTTGTCTCCAAGCCAAACTTGTCGTACACGTCCTTCATGGTGCAGTTGTTGATGTCAAGACCTAGACAGACGGCCACGGATCAGTCGATGATATCCAGGCACCATTTCTTGCTCTTTGTTCTTCACTTGGGGGATACCAACCCTTGTGTGTCGCAGGGTCCTTGGGATCGAAGGTGCCGACCCACTCGATGAAGGACTTCATACGTCGCTTCTCAAAGATACCCATCAGGGGTGACCTCAGAGCCTCCTGGGCGTCAGAGGGAACCTTGGCGACGGTAGCCTTGTTCGAGGCGCCCTGCTGGACGTAGCTGCCGGCAACCTGCTTGAACTCGAGATATCGGGTCACGTCGGTGGAGACGAGAATGTTGGTCAACTCTCCAGAGGACATGAGGAACTTGGGAACAAGGTCGATATTCCAGTCGTTGAGGCGGCCGTATTGCTTCCAAGGCTCCTCTCCTTCGCGGAAGTTGCCATACTTCTTGAAGAGCTGCGTGTTGACGTCGTTAGAGACGTTGGTCGGGGGTTGGGTGGGGGGAAGTCTAGCATACCGTCTCGAGGTTCACCGATGCTGCCTCTCTGGAACAATAGTTAGCATGGGTTTTATCTGGCTGTCCATCGCATGAGTGCTACTCACCCGCCATAGTGGTCGTTTCGGTCGATGTGAAGGACCTTCTTGCCCTTGACACTGAAGACACTAGGGGCCAATCAGCCGACTGCCTTTGTAGGAACAAGCCTGAACTCAGACGCCAGCGCGAGATGCCAGGCGGGCACTGCGGCAGCACAGCACTGCCCACTCGTTCTTGCTCGTTTGTTGTCTTACCCGGAAAGAATACACTCAGTCAATCCTAGAGGCGTCAGTAAAAGGTCAAGACGGGAGCTGTCAGAGTCGCAGCATGAGGCCCAAGCTGCTGCTCGGGATGCGGGGGGGGGCCCTGATAGGAGAGGAGGAGGCCAGAGAGAGGAGCATACCTGTGCCCAGCACGATGACGTCGTATTCCTTTGCAATCTCATCCATGATGTGCAACGAGGACTGTTTCGGCGATGGTGTTGTATCTGGAAGGGAGAGGATAGAAGAAGGAGAGAAGCAAGGAAGAAGAAGCGGGATGAAGCTCAGAGGGAGGTGGAAGAGAGTGGCGGGGTTTTGGAGAGGGGATGAAAGCATCGGTCAAGCTACCTTGGTGTGGAGACTTGGCCTTGAGTGGTTGACGCCTCCAAAACGTCTTACCCAGTTCGTCCAACCCATCATCTCGCTCCACGGGTCCCAAATTACATAGTCATATAACTATTACCTGTTGTCGTCTACTATCGTTGTCCTAGCCCAGGGGGTCGTATTTCCAATTTTCCATCATGATCCAGCAAATAGCCAGCTGTCGCTAAAGGATCTGGGTAGGTAAGGTAATAAGACCCAGGCCAAAAAAAACATCGAATAAAAAAAGGCCCCCGGTGATGGATCCCCAGACTGCTCACCGTCATATAATTGGGCTGCTCAGTGGACTGCGATTGTACGATGCAGGGTCCCGCGGCCTCGGGGCTGTTGGTTGCTCACCGTTGTGTAGATGAAGTCCGGTCCCATTTTGGCAATGCTTTCCTCATGGACATACCAGAGATGCGCATAAGAATGGCCCCCTGTCATTTGCCTCGCTACACCAACCGACACTTGGAGTTCTGATTGCTGGAGGCAACCCGGCCAGTAGCTTACTTCTCTCCTCTGTTGACCGCATTAGTTGGTCATCCAGGTCACCTCTATTAAAGTATCTCATAGCTATGCAGATGGTCAAACACATTCCGCTCAACCTCGAAATTATCATGCCCAATACGATAGGAATGCGTACGCACGCGAAGACATATACATGTTTTGTTTCGTCTAGCATCCATATCTTACATGTCCCAGATGTACATGACGATTACATCAACCTGACCCCCGACCAGGCATCATGAGCCATTTCCCTTCCTTATTCAATGATACAAGAGCCAGCTGTACATGGCATGCACTCTCTAGCATCGCCAGTCCTTATCGTGTCAACTCCTTCTCTGGTTTAACCTGCTGCGCATCCGCCAGCGCAGGTTCGACGGGAGAGCCGTCCTTGGCTCCCTTGACAGCCTCCGCCTCCACTTGTGTCCAGTCCGCGGCTTCAACTTCGTCCTCGTACGCTGAAGGCGTGTAGACCTGGCCTTCGCTTCCCTCCAGATTGATCTCGGGATCTCCCATGGCAACGCCGACAGCATCCTGCCAGGTGTAGAATCGCTCAGTGAGGGCATGCTTGATAGCTCGCTGCGTCTTCATGACCTATTATTTCGAGTCAGTACTCCAGAGCCTCGGGTTGGCAGAACATTCGCTAGCATGCGGCATACCTCCTCATCGCGGGTGTCAATCTCTCGCTCGCCGAACCCCATCTTGGATCGGATGAGTTCCGCCCGTGACGTAGCAAGCATGTTTCGCTCCCGACAGCACACCCACCACAGAGCGTGCAAGTCCTCCCATGACTTCTTCCGCAGCTCCTCGACCGTCCAGGCGCGCCCGTGCTCCTCCGTCTCCTTGGGCGTCCACAGCGCCTTACCTTGCGCAGGGAAGAATCCCCAGAGGCCATGGTTGGGGTCAACCTTGACCTCGGGCTTGAAGTCGCGGGGTTTCGGCAGAGGGATATTCGACATGGAAAGGGGCTCACGGGGCCCTGAGCCGTACAGGCTACTGACGCCTCGGTTTGGGTTGTTGTCCTTGGTCTTGCGCCGGCATTGCGGTGCAGTCGTGGAGAAGTGTGCAGCAACTCGGGGTGGCGTAGCAGTGGCCTTGCGGAGTTGCGACGACCTCGAGGGTGAGCAGGCCTGGAGTATTCGGCCTGCGGACGGCCGTAGCGCATTGGGACCAGACATTGGTGAAGTATATAGCCTGTCGTTGGGAATGGATCGGTGCTGATCAACCCGTTTCAACAGCATCCAGCAAAAATTGGTATCCTAGGGATTGAACGGTAGCTCCCGGCCGGGTCGGCGTTACGATAAGCCGATCACCTTTCCGTTGTCACGTGTCGGTGATCTCTCCTCACCGAGCCTCACCGAGGATGGATCTCGACAGTGGATTCCTACCTACCTAGTCTAGATGGAGGTGCACTTGCAGCACGGATAGCCTGGAACTGTACAAAGTACATGATCTCTTGGGGCCGGGTGGGTGATGCGGGGGAACTACTCCAGATGCCCCATTTCATCGCCATCTCTTCTAGAACAAAAAAAAAATTGGCCGTCGCAGGTGCCTGACTAGAACGACCACAAGAGCCACAAGCGGGATGCGGGCCCAGATCCATCGTCAGGGACGGGCAAGGCATGAATTTGCCCACTCCGTCATGATCTCCACGTTTTGGAACCATCGTCGAGCGGGCGGACGTTATCGTGACCGAACCTCAGAACAACATCGGTTTCGTGCTTTGTTTCTACTGCCTCGACAGAGACGAAACATTGAGGCATTAACTCGGAACGATGGAGCTTACGACAGCATCAGGTAGGCGTCAGGCCATCACGACTGCAGAGTTTCAGTGTGAGACTCGAGACACGGCGAAGAGCGCGGCCAAGCTACCCTCGACCTTGCAAGAAGCCCAATGGAACAAACCGCTCGTTTTCTGGATGAACCAAAACCAACGCCACGCCCACGATGTCACCTCCAGGGTAGGACTTCATACGGCATGCGCGATGGATGATAATCATCCAAGCCTCCCCGGAAACATTGCACGTGTGCATGTCGATACAGCACAACCCTTGTAAAATCAGCCTAAATGGTAAGACGCCAGCGCCGAGAAAACCAGAGCTCGCAATATTCACAGCACAGCAAAGGTACTAAAGCTACCAATCATCGCAACCCACCTAAGAGGGGGGGAAAATTAGAGAGAGCATCCGAGACAATACACAAAACCGTATCGAGTCCCAGGGAACTTCAACGGGATTTCCCCCCCCGACGTTGTTGAGAAATAATCAACCGCGCGAAAGCTGGCGGTCCAAGTCGAGATGGAAACATGTACTGTGGAGTCAGGAAGCTAACAAACACGAGGGTTGAGCAGAGGATGCTGATCCATGCGTCACCAAGCTGACCAGCATCACCAAACAACCCTGCCCTAGAGACTTGACGCCTGCAACCCCTCGCGTCTCGGCCGCGTGGGGGTTCACCCAGCTGGTTCGGCCATCCTCGCAACTGACAATACCCGATTCAGGGAATGATGGTCATACAAGCCATGCAAGTCAGAGGGCTTTGGGGGGTGACTGCAACCCAGGTGCTGAGCGGAGCTCAACTTGGCGCCCAACAAGGGAGCATCTGCCGTAATTGTCGAGAGACATTGTTGTTGTTAGGCAGTATCGGACAAATACAATCCTCCCAAGCGGCATCTTCCGGTCCAAGAAAGCCGACAGATCACATCACAGTTTGCAACAGAGCCAGGTATTTACATGAACTTGAACACAACCCTTGTCGCCTGCTCATCGCCATGTCGGGACCAGGCGATTCCTCAAACCAGGTACCTGGTGGTTTCCGCGAGACAACGAGAGCGCTATGTCGAGTCAAGTGAGACGAAGAAAAACAGCAGGTCTTGCATCGGGCAATGGAAGGGGAGATTGCGCATCACGGTAGGCGTCAAAAAGCAAGTTCGACGCGTTGTTTGCTCACCGAGACCGCGAGGAATGACACGGGCGAAAGGAGCTTTTGCTGGCAGCCTCGTTGTTGCAAACCAGTCATTTCTGGCCTGCTCTTCATTGAAGTTCGAGAACCATTCTGCCCGCGACAGTTAGGGTCAAACAAATCGTGTTCTCCCAGCTGAGATGCGTACGGTGTGGTAAACTTTGGAGCCTGTTTGGCGCACTGGTATCCAGTACTTAACGCCGAACAACCAGTAGAAAGCGCAGAATTTGCGCGGAGTGTTCATAGTGAGGCATTCCCACATCCCGTGCCTGGCGAAACCACAAGGGTTGATTGATAGCGGGCGTCATTGCATGTTGGATGTTGTGAGCCTCGGCCAGTCATCACCATACACATCCTCGTCGCCCGTGCCGACTTTTTGCTAACTACATATGCAGAGTAATCATACCGGCTCAGGTTTCCTTCCGTCGTAGAGATCAACAAGCAATTCATCGGAAAAGCGATTACCACGTTGTACTTCCGAGCCTCTTAGCCATAGTGCCAAGTGTGTTGGTGGGGGCCCTCGTGGTGAAACGGACACAGCGGACAGCCAAAGTTGCGCCTCTCCGGTAGAGTTCCGCACTAGAAGAAACCGGTGGTGCCCTGTGATGGGTGGGATGTTGGATGCGAAGGTGTGAAGTCGCAGGCTGGGCGTTCGTGACGTACATTGCCAGCGCCTGTGGGTGGTTGGGAATTGGCGCTTCTCAAATAAGCATTACCCCATTAGCTCTCGACTGATCTCCCTTCGTCGCCGAAACGGGTCGGGAGTGGATGGCTGAACGCCGTGCACTTTTGCAGGTTTCCGCACCTTTGGTTGCAGCTCATCTCTCAGAATGGCGTAGCGACAACAAGATTTCGGTGGCTCATCACTAGACCGGCCCGGCTTGACAAATGACGTGCGGACATTGATTTGCGGACGAGAGCGATTTCTTTTCGGCCGTCTCGATATCAGCGAATTCGAAACTCCGAGGCTAATGATTTCTGACTCGTGCAGGCGCGTAGACACGCAAGCGTTGCGTTTTATTTGCTGATTCCGCTCGAGACACACAACTTCTGGAGGGAGGACAATTGACAACGCCCAGACGGTGCTCGGGAGTCGTGCCGACGGGCGCGAATTTCACGAACTCCCCATGGAGACTGCGTGGGGATGAAGCCATCACGACGTGCTTTTTCTCCCATGGTGTGCGTCAGGACGATGTGGCTCTGACGGGGTCTTCAAGGAGCGGGAGGGACCCAGCAGCTGGAGCTTTGGTGCTTTTGAGGCTCAACATGCTCCATTCGGCACCACCAGCGGCAGTTTTCCACCTCTCCACCAGGCCCGCTTCTCCAACGATTGCCGAACATGGTCTTCTTGTGGTGTGGTACGGAGTCTTGGAGTGTACAATACCGGAGCAAAATGGTGGAGGTGTGCATGGCTGTTCGGAGGAGACACACACATCTCCGATGATATCGGGCGAGACTTTTTTTCCCTTCTCCCAGTGAGAGATCGCCCCTTACGTCGACGAAACCGCGCGGTCTCTCTCAGCCAAACTGACATTGCCCAGGGCAGCCTGAGCCATGTCTTCCTCCTCGCCGAGCTAGAGGGAGATTTAGGGAATCCCTGTTGACCTCGTCAGCCACTGAATTCCATCGGTTATCCCGATGGAGCAGTTCCGAGTGTCGGAGCAAGGGTCTGCCAGAGGGTGCGCCTTTCGCGCACTTATCGGCTGAGGGATGCGAGCATCATCCTTTCCTCACTACCAAAATAAGTACCTGTTAGCGACCAGGCGAGCAATGACATATTGAACAACCTTGCCGGCGGCACCCGCGCCCGCCACCAAACCCTGGTGCATGTACCGGGCAGAGATGCCAGATTCGTACATGCCACATTGACTACGCGATTTGTCAGCGGCTACTACCCATGGCGCCAAGATGCCGGACAAAAAGAAACTGTTGAAGCCTTGCACACATTGACTCGTGGAGTTGGCGTCATGCGTATCTAAGGACTCGGGAAGCTTTTTGGCTCAACAACGATTAGGAACCAACTTGAACGACTCGAGATAGGTGGGGTGCAGGAAGGACGGTAGGGACAAAGGGGGGCAAGGGGGGAAACACCGGTCGTGTTTCGAGTCGGTGAAGTCTCGGAAAAAAGAAAGAAAAAGGGACGTCATCGACAGTCATGGGAGCAACAAACTTGGATACCTCAGGCCACATAAGCTGTCAGGGGTTGTCGGCTTCGGCCTGGCTGGGGTAATGTAATGACCATGACAACAGCGCTTCCAGGCGGGCTGGGCAGAGAAGAATTCAGCACTGTCGTGATGCTGGGTACTGTATTGTTGTTGAAGTGATGTTGAGGAAGTGGATGAGATTGATAAAGACAAGGTGTGTATCCGCACAACCGTGGTTCTGGCAGTTGCTCTGTCCCACGTTCTGGCCGTGACAATGTCCCACAGCATCCGCTCCTGGCGAAAGAAGGCCCCATGAGGCGCCGCCACCGAGCGCAGGGGTGGCTTCTGGTAGATTTTTTTAGCTCGTTCGCTGGCAGGGGACGAAATCACCCATATTTCATAGCCGCCCATGGCTGTTCGTCGGGAATGACGCCTGTCTCGGTGTTCCCGCCCCTATCCATGCAGAGAGGGAGAGATGGTTGGCATTCCCCAAAGTCCCTTTGTTTCGAGCTCGCCGGTCATCGTCCGATCGCGGAAGCACTCTGTGTGCTTGACGGGCAGCATCGGCGACAGATGCCCGACAACGATTGTTAGACCAGGACATGGTGACATGGCGACAACGATGCGTCGTGGCCTGAGGGCGGAGGGTAGTTGCGAGATGCGTGGGCTCTTAACAGGCGAGCGTCAGCGGCTCACTGTGATGGTTTCTCCAACTTATGGAGCACGCCTCCTCACGGGAAGGACTCCACTACAAGCTTCTGGAGCCAGAATCGAAGCTTTTCCTCCCCTCCCTCGTCACTCAGCAGAATGCGATGGCGGGAGCGTGAGGGGTTCCAAGGGGACCTGGCTCCACCGAGATCTGCTTCGGTGGGCACAGCCGCGGTGTTTTCGGGAGCCATTGGGTGGCCCCGTTGCAAGTGCCTGGCGTCGACAAGGACATTAAGGACCCTGGAGTTAAAAAGTATCTTGTCAATCAATCCACGCGTGCCTGCGTTTCAGGAACGTTGTTCAGGTGCAGCATCTTTTGCTAGCTAATGACCGGCTCCGAGTCCGACCAGCCAAGGCGACACTCCGAGAACATTTTCTTCTCCGCGGGCCGGTCATCTATCTGATGTACCTTGTACATACAAGTTCGGCGAAGTTTGGTTTCTTTTTATTCTTTCTTTTTCTTTCATCTCTTGTCGCTCCACCTTGCTTTTTTCTCTCTCGGGAGGCGGAAGCTGTAAAAACAGCGATGACTTTGTTGGCATTAGACTGCCCTGTCTTGTCTCGACTGGCAAGCAATGCATATTGTTGTTGATGTTCTCGTGTTGGTCATAGGTATTCACCAAAAGGTGAATTGTCCGCCGAATGAAGGGAACTTTTGGCCGACCTCACCGATCAATTGTAGAGCAATGCGGTCCCAAGGATCCTCAGGTCAGTGCCCTGGCTCCATCCCAGCCTTCGAGCGCGGCGGACAGGGGATGTGCTTGAGACTCGCTTGACTCGTGGATCCTGCACATCATCTTGGGATCCCGGCATCTTCGAGTCACGAGCCGAGCGCCTACCTTTATGTGCACATGGCTTCAGGGACCTAATAGCCCGCAGAGCAAGCCTCCAAGGTCACGATGCCAGTACATTTTACGTACCAGCCGTAGGCGGCTTGTTGTAGTGCCAACTGGAGGACAGGCCAGACCTTGATAGCGCCTGCTGCCAAGAGTTGCCGTCTGAGTGCGGCATGGGATCCTGTTATTAAAGCGCTCTGCAGGCTAGGAACAGGCGCGTCCTATGTTAGGGACGGATGGTGCCATGGCATGGCTGATCAACGCAAAATTGAAGTCGATTCTTGACGAGGACGGGCTGGAGAGTTTGCCGCTGTCTAACAAGGCAGTCGGGGTCCCTGGTCTATCATTGGTCCTCGGCCGAGATAGACTCGATATCGAATTCGATGCGAATTGGCCGAGCAATTCGGTGAAGGCCGAATCGCCGTGCTAATGTCAATGTCAAAACTAAGCTCGTCTTGCTCTGCCGGCAAGCGAGACACGAGACAGGCCTAGATCCTGTCTCAAAGCACCAGCCGCGGATGAAACATCTGGTCAAGATCTGTCTCAGCCTCTATGGGCAATCCCGCCGCGGCGTTGACTGTCAAGAGAATCTGCCCACGATCCTTAGTCCCGTCGTGTCGACACTAGTCACTCAACTTGCTCACAAGATCAGGCAAGAAAAAAAAAAATCGAAATGAGGAGGGCTGCATGATCTTGTCGAGAGATCCCGGCGCGAACTCGGCGTCCGAGTCGTGTATGAGGTAATGCGGTGAGAGGACTTGGTTTGGCGTGAAGCATCGTGACCGTGGGTGTGCAGCGAAGCCGGCTACGACACCAGGAATCGGCTGGGGCAGCGCGCACCGGAGTCCAGAAGTACGAGGTATCCTCTACAAGGGTTCAGGGCGCATGCTGGTGAAGAGTCAAGGAAGCAAAGCGTACCTGTTACGAAATCACACCAACCTCCAACAATCTGGATGGTTGTCAACACAGAGGACAC
Source organism: Fusarium nematophilum (assembly GCA_033030565.1). Taxonomy (NCBI): domain Eukaryota; kingdom Fungi; phylum Ascomycota; class Sordariomycetes; order Hypocreales; family Nectriaceae; genus Fusarium; species Fusarium nematophilum. The sequence continues at coordinate 81,971 of JAVIXY010000006.1, forward strand.
CCCCACCCCCCCTGGCCCGAGCACATTGTTCCGCGCACAGTGCAGTGCCAACCGTGCGAAGTCCGTGGCCCCGAGGCCGTTTGTGTCCTCGACGCGTTGTGCATCATTCCTGGCTTGGTTTTTGTGCAGAGCGATTCCCTGCCTACGCAGCCAGGATCGCGAGACGAGCCAGCATCACGAGCATCGGTGCAAGTGCCGCCAGATCCCTGTTCTGATACGGGCATTGGAGGGACATTTGACACTGGGTGATATTAGGAGCAATCGTGATGCTGATGCGGTGATGCCGACCCCAATGTTGGAAAAACTACGTGATGGTCGTTTCGAGGGACCAACGATGAATCCCCCAAATGCTCGTCCCTCCCCCTGCTCGGGCGGTGTTGGGCGGCGAGACCGGTGCCGCTACGTTGGCTGGGGCGCTGTTTGGTTGCTAACGATGCCGCACAGCGCCTCAGTTGCCTCATGGCCAGCGCTGAAGGCTGCTCTGGATCGGAGTGCATTTCATCAGATCAGGGTGGTGCCTGAGCGAGAGGCTTGCATGTCAGGTCGACGCCTCGCGCACCTTGTCCGATGCGCCCCGAATCGGTTTGGCGTGTTTGGCGTATTGCCAAGTGCACGTTGGAAGCGCTTTCATCAAGCAAGGACGGGCCGCAGAGTTTTTGAGAGGCGTCACAGCCGGCGGCAACCTCGATAAGGATTTGCCTGTGCTGCTGAGATCTGAGGTGCGAAAGCTGGAAATATCGCACGCATCCCGTCGTGGAGAGAGACCGCACAAACAAGCGCCATCATGGATGGACGTTGCGGGAGCAATACCGACGAAGCACCCTGATTTTCTTTTCTGTGGATACGACGAGGGTACCTGGCCTCTTGCTGGGCGCGGCTGCAGTCGGTAGGTGACGAGCGAGTAGATTCACCGCAAACCATCTCTGCAGCTCTGTTCTCTGACCCAATTCTGGCGGCTTAGAGCGGCAATGGCAGCCACGCTAGCAGCCAATCTGGACAAGCCAGAATTGTCGCCGTAGCCCCGATGTGAAGAAGAAAGACGAGGGGGTTAATTTCCAGAAGAGGTGAAAGTCGAGCGTCGACGTGGGTGTGCAGAGAGTAAAAAAAATCGAGCATCGGAACTTGAAGGGGAGAAAATTCGACGCTGCAAACAGCAGGCGTCCAGTGTGGAAGCGTGTTCCCTGCTTGGCACTGTGACTGGTACCAGGTACTTCCGCGTTTACTCCGGCGCTGTGCTGCTTGGTTCTCTCCCCGTTGTTGCCTCTGACTGGTGGGCAAGAAAAGGGCAGGTTTTGGCAGGCAGGCGACTCTCTGTCCCTGGCGCGCTTTCGCTTCCAGGTGAGGGAAGGTACGGCAGTGGAAGTAGCGAGGTAGGTGGTACCTCAGGTTTCTTCTCGGTTTCTTCCTGTCTCCCGTTCTTCCCTCATCTTCCATCTTCCTCGTTCTCCCCCCGAAATTTTTTTCTCGCTCAACTCACTTACTTTCTACAACCTCGCCTCTCCCCAATTCCAACTCCAGCATCCTACTTCTTCTGACAAGCTCTCCCGCTCTCATTGTCGCGATATCTCGGCTACGATTTGCGCGCCTGGCGCCTGGCCCCATCAAACACGTCCGCGACCCGCGACCCTCTGACCAATTTTTTTTTTTGCTCTGCTCCAGATCCCAGCCCCAGCTATCCTCGTTGTGGTTCCTCCTCCTCACCGTGGGCCCACTTCCCTCCCAGCATTATCCACTTCCCACTCTCTCGCTGCACCACCCAGGCGTGTGAATTGCGAGAACGCGAGTATACTGTGCGTGCCAGCCACGGCATCTCAACGGTTCCGCTGCTGCGGCTTCTTCTCTTTGCTGCTGCCGCCTTCTACTGCCGTTGTCGCCGCCCTCTTTGCGATCGCGTACTAAGCAGCGACGGGGAAAAATATTACATTAGTGCTGCTGCTACCGCAACGCTCTTGTTTTTCCACACCCGCACGAACCCACTTCTTTTTTTTTCTTCCCTCGCGCCTCTTCGCATCTCACGCCCTCCCACCCACGCACCCAAAAGCCCACCGCAACCACCTTTCCGACCTGGCTGCCCTGACAGCTTTCCCGCCTGAAGGAGAAAAAAAAATAAAAAGGTTCGAGACCCAGTTCTCCACTCTGTGCACCCTCTCCAAACACCACCTTCAGAAGAGGGACCTGCCACGAGCCTCATCCTCCACCATCTGGGAACCTTCTCTGCGGAGCTCTACCAGGCATCGTACTTGATCTTTGTTTGCTATTCAAAGCTTACAACGTCTAAACGGAGCCCTTCGACCCCTCTGCCTCCTCCACAATCCTCGACTTGGACTTGTCATCCATCGACAAGGTCCATCAAAACCCCGGCAGTCTCTGCGTCGCGGTCTCTTCACCTCATCCCTTGTCACCAACACCGCGCCTGCGAAGAGTAGCATGGACGGTTCTCAGTATCCCTCCAATGGTATAAACACGACTTCTTCTGGTCAGACATATCCTTCGCCTACCGCCATCTCACCCAACCAGCTGCAAACCGGCTCGCCTCTTCCCCAGACACTGCCGCCGTTGCAACCTCCCACCTCGGCCATGCAAAACATCTACGGAAGCCACCCGCACACGCCGCGGACTCCAGGCACGCCGAACACGCCCGGTTCGGCCTCCAACCTGCCCAGCTACCAGCAGCAGACATCGCAGCCCGCAAACCGCGCTGGCCTCTACTCGATGGCCCAGAGTCAATACCCACCTCCTCAGGGTTATGGCACATCTGCGCCCATGATGCCCCAGGCCACCACCACCGCGTCGCACCCTCAACCCATCGCGCCCGCCCCCGCTGGTGGCCGAGGGCCTCCCGTACTGCGCCCTATGCCTCCCGGAGGCATCATGTCCCAGCCTGGTGTCTCATCGCCCTACGGCCCGGGCTCGCTCATGCAGCCTACTTCGGTGCTCCAGGAGGGCGAACAGCCGACTCACGTTGTTGGCTCTCAGGGACGGCGTGGTATCCTGCCCAGTGCTCCTGGGCGGCCGGCGGCTCCCGCCGCTGGTACTGGCGGAACCAAGAACACAGTCATTCCTGTCAAGGACGCCGACGGCAAATTTCCTTGCCCTCACTGCACCAAGACATACCTGCACGCCAAGCACCTCAAGCGTCATCTCCTGCGACGTAAGTAAGAACGGATTGTTGACCAAAAAAGTGATAGCTGACAATGCGCGCGTTAGACACCGGTGACCGCCCCTACATGTGTGTTCTCTGCCGCGATACGTTTTCTCGAAGTGATATCCTGAAGCGCCACTTCCAAAAGTGCTCTATCCGCCGTGGAAACCCCACTGGAGCTAGTCACTTGTCCCACCCTCAAGCCCACGTCAAGAAGAACGCCCAGGCCCAGAAAGCTGCTGGCCTTACCCATGAAGGCGACCTGAACCATCTCAATGGGTTGAGCAACCTTCCCGGAGACAACATGGTCCACCCCTTCGGCATGGTTCCTGTCTCTGACGGCATGAACAACTTGGCCCAGGACCAGAGTCAGCTATCTCGGTCTAGCTCGCTCGGCCGCCTTGACAACGGTAACAACGCTGACAGACGCAACATGAACGGTCAGGTCATGGGTACTTCCCAGCCCTACGGCGCCGACCCGAACGCGATGAGCAACCAGCAGATGCCTGGCTACAGCATGCCTCCGGGTCAGAACGGAATGCCCATGTATGGCGGTTCAAACACAAACCAACAATCTGGCCTTGATTGGTCTCAGATGTTCCAGGCTGGTGCGCATCAAACCTACGTCAACAACTCTTTCAATCCTAATCTTGGACAGACGCAGATCGGAACCAAACCCGAACCTAATGCCGGGCCCGGAACGACAGGCGACAGCGCCAGCGATTCTCTCTTGTCGAATTGGGGAATGCCATCCCACCTCCAAAATCCATACAACCAACTCTCTGATCAGATCCTTAACTTCTTTTATCCTCCTAACCAGGCTATTGATCCCCAAAGCGCGGGAATGAATCTCTACTTCTCACCCGACAATGTCAAAGACTTTTTGGACAAGTACACACATTTCAACATCCACATGCCCTTTCTCCACGTCGCAACATTCAAAGTTCTGGAGGCATACACCGGCTTGCTTGCAGGGATGTGTTGCATCGGAGCCTGTTACTCGGACCGTGTCACGTCATCTAATGTTCGCGAAATGATGGACTTTCTTGTGGTTGCACTCCAACGCGACTGCAAGATGATGTCCAATGCTGAACTGCACTTAGGTGACCCGAGATATGCATCTCGGATAGACATCGAAGAGTTACAGGCTGTCTTGCTGACATGTATCCTCCTGCTCTGGAATGGGACAGTCCAACAACGGGAACGGGCTCGACATATCTATCCTGTACTTGCGTCCCATGCTCGGAAACTCAACCTGTTCCAGCCATCAAACGATCCAGTTTTGATGTCTCCACTGCACCAAATCGACTTAAACCCGAACGACTTTAGTCCAGAGCACTTCAACTGGGAGACATGGATTGACCAAGAACGACGCAACCGTCTGATGTTCGGTGTCTTTCTGCTGGATTCCGCGATGGGGCTTTATTTCAATGCACATGCCCTCTTTGATGTGTTTGAGATTCATTTACCTCTCCCCTCTGACGATGTCGCTTGGGATGCTGGCAAAGCCGAGGACTGTGCTTCTGCACTTGGCCTCCACGGTGCTGACGCCGCTCGGGAGAAGAATGCCTTTGGTACACAACGGGCAAAGCAACCGGAGATGGATTGGGCGCTCAAGGCCCTTCTCCACTCCTCCTACCAGATCCAGCCAGGGAGCACTAACCTCTATGGCAAGTTCGTTTTGATCCACGGCATTCTGGCTTTGATTCGACGGGCCCAGATCGACAGTAGTGCGGCCCTGTCCAAATTTGGCACCCCTCCTCCAAGTGATTGGATGACCCCAGCCGGTAGTAATAGCGGACGGGTCACCCCTGTGGATGGGGTCGCTGCCAACGTGGATCCACAGAGCTTGCAGGCACTCACCGTCGCCCTGGGCAAGTTTAAAACCAACTGGGATGTGGATATGGCCAACCAGTTCCCACCGACGCTGCCCGGTTCAACCAATCCTCGTCGGCATGGGTTCTCGAGAGATGGGATTCATTTCTACTGGTTAGCAAAATACATGCTCAAGCATACCCAAGCTGCCGAGCTGCGATTGCCCCCGGACGCACGCTTTGTCCAGGTTATGCAACTACTAAAATCGGTCAAATCATGGGTGATGACGGATGGTGCGTCAAGAGGAGAAGAGTTGGGATCTGTCGGAGAGATTGATGATCATTATGGGGCTATGGATTTAACACTGGAGATGGCAAAACTATTCAAACCTCTTCCACAAGTGGTGGAAGACGCTGGTACTGCGTCTGTCAAGACGGAGTTCGACACAGGGGCGGCGATATGACTTTCTTCTATCGAAAAAAAAAAGCACTCTGGGGGAAGGGGTTGCATCTGGAGGCGTTGCATTCTGATTTTTGTCTTGTTTTCTTTTGTTTCCTGGGTCACTGGGTTTACCAATATGATAGCCATCTTCGGATTGGCTGGATTGGTCTCACATGCATCCGAGGTCGGCACCATCGGTATCGTTGTGCAACGCATTTGTCGAGGATAGACCGGGAGAGGAGTTGTCGCTGCATTATTAGACTTTGATCCAGATAGAGAGGGAGGTCTAGCCGGTTAACGGTGTTCCGGCAGACCATCATGACTTCATGGCTTGGGCTGGTTAATGATGTTTGCCTACACTTTGCTGTCTCCTTTTGACGTGTGATTCACATTTGCCTAGCTAGTGAATGGATGCATCTGACTGGGCTGAAAGTGAGCTCGATTGTGGGAGGAAGGCAAACAGGGTATTGTTGCTATCAAAACTGTCGAGATGTGAAGATTAACGTAGTAATTTGGAACTTTCCCGAGCACAGAAACGGTGGTGGACTCGATTAAGTTGATTTGACTGCTCCATCTGTTGCCTCCCAGGCGGCAGGGGAGACACGGGCGGTACATGAATATGAACAATTTACAACCATGCTTTCTTTACTTTATAGTAGCGTTTCAACACCCCTCCTTTTCGTTCTTGTCAATGGTGATGATCTTTGGTGTGTACTTGTTTAACTTGGCCTTGTCCTCCTCCGTTGGACTGTAACCGAGCGTCTTCTCGACTTCATCGGTCAAGAACAGCCCGGCAGTCCCCCAGCCGAGGATTGCGATGCCTAGACCCAATCGGGTCTTGGGAGAAAGGTTCTTGTAAGCCCTGCACCAATGTTTTGAATTTGTTAGCGGAAATAGATCAAGATAAATCGGCAAGGGAGGGGAATCCGGGGAGAAGAGGCATACTTGAGCATGATTTCGAGTTTGAGAAGGAGAACAGCGTGGCGGGCGGTTTACATCATTCAAGCAGCTCGCTATGAGGTATGGGTCTGAGCACGAGACTGGCGCTCTGGTATTGATTGCTTGAGCGCTACTCACGTCAAAGGCTGATGGGGGCATGAATGACGTGTAGAGTAAGAGTCAACAGAGGGGAGAAGACGTGAAGCTAGTTGGATGAAATTTGAAGTTGAGGGGGATTGTGATAGGATTGTGATAGGATCACGGGGGCGTGACGCTAGAGCTGGAGAGTTACTAGGTATTAGGTAGGTAGTAACCTACCTGGACCAGCGACTTCGCTCACCAACTCTACCTACCTACCTCAAGAGGCCGACAAAGAAATTGCCATTACCTTCACCCGCACCAGGAAGCATCGTTAATATCTTCAAAGGACCGCCAAATGAGACTTGGGAACCCATGATAATATCCGAAAGTCGACGGACAAACTGCTGACAATGGCTGGCCAGGGGGCGCCTTCATGTTCACCATGGGCATCGGAGCCCCGCCTCCTCCGTCTGCCCTACGAGCTCATCAACAATATCGCCGCCTCGCTCCCACGACTGGACTTTGTCAATTTCCGGCTTTGTTCAACCAAGATTGCAGAGTGCATACGACCACAGCTGGCGCTAGCTCACTTCGACGGAGTGCCATGGAGGTTAGACGGCAAGCGACTCCACGAACTCTCCCTTATTCCCAGCTGCGCCAGGCGGATCCGCTCCATCAAGTTCAACATGGCGCGCATCGACGAGGAACTGATCCTGGAGCTCATCGAGGAAATCGAAGATCCACTGCCCCTTGATTTGGCGGAATGCGTTCAGTTCATCTCCAGCTTTTCGCCGCAGGAGGCACGGCTGCCCTTGGAGCTCGTTGTGCCGGCACTAATCCGACTCCCCAACCTAACGTCGGTCCATTTGACATGGAACGAAATTCCGTGGGCGGAGCCGCTACTGAACGAGGACGTCTTTGGCGAGGATATGTCAATGGAGTTGCCCTGCGACGAGGTATTCGAGGCACAGCAGTCTATCCTCGACGGTCTCCGGGTCCGCGATAGGCCTCTCAAGAGCCTCACGATCGAACCGTTGATGCACCAAAAGCTAGCTATGCCTTCGACTCTGGATCCATGCGTCCGAAACGTCTTTGGATCCGTCACGCGGCTCAACCTGGTTGTGGATTACAGCGTAGGACTCTTCACGCCACAACGATTCGACTATTTCGTCTCGCTCATGGTCAATCTGCGGGAGCTTCGAGTTCGCGCTTTGATGTCGGAGTATGAGCCAGCCGATGCGGATTTTCTCCGAACAACCAAGCTCCAACATCTCGAAAAGGTGGTGCTTTCTCATATGCATCTTCAGTTGGACAACTTTGGAGTCTTTCTCCTTGCCCACGCCGACACCCTCAAGCAAGTCGAGCTGAAGTCGATGTACGGACTTTCCGGGCCTGAAAACCTCATATCTCTTGATTGGGACTCGATATTTAAGCTGATGCAGGAGAAATTGACAAAGCTGGAGAGCATCAGCATCAGGGGCTTCTTTGCCCACGAGGATGGTGGCGGCCAGATGTTCTTCAAGGGGGGGCGTGATGTGCTTCCACCTCAATTCTTGCTGGAAGAACTGCTGGCGATAGATAGTAGCGAGCTTGAGGGGTTCATTTTGGAGGGTGGCGATTATCCGCAGCCGGGATGGTTGTGCTGAGACTGGCGACATTGGATCACGAATTGTGAGAATGAGAGCGGCTCACATTCGGGATTGGGTAGAGCAACAGGGCACAACATCGATTCAGCAGGCATGGCAAGGAAAAAGTGAGAATGATTGTTAATGGATGATGTATGCTGCATGATGGGATGTATAAGAAGTTGCGCAAGTAGACCATCTATATCATGGGCGCAATGCGTATCTAGCCCTGTCTACTAACGAGGACGCGACGACAGCTTAACTTCAAGCAGGCCATGAAGTGACTGAATAGCGGAGTCTGATATACGGCCTAATTTAGCAACTGATGCCTCACAAGGTCGTATCCTTCCTTACAACTAAGTACATTCGACTACTTTCCGCTATAGATGTTGTAGACGTCATTTAAAAGAGACAGTCGCTGTAAGCTTTGAAGAACCCAAGGCCATTCTTCTGCGAACTGTGTAGCTCTACCAGGCCGCGTCGATCTCACACTGGGCAAGAAAGGGAGAGCCACTTAAGCATCAGGTCCTTGCCGCGGGTACCACCCAGAATATGGGACGTGGAAACAGCTGAGCATGGTACAACACCTGAGACAGTATGTGCCGTGGGGAGCTGGGATGGCGAGCAACAGGGCGAGGGCAGAAGCAACTAATAGAGCGGTAGATGGGCAGCCTCGGGAGTTTGGTCTTTGGGAGAGAAGCGATTGTACGAGGGTCGTTCTGCTTTAGGAGTCAAGGCCGAACGTGCTCTGCGCTGCACAGCGAAGTTGCAGTTCTCATCCTAGGTAGGTGATGGGATAAACCATCAGGGCACTTGCGGATGAGCTCAGTCTCGGCGACGTGTACACCGAATGCCAACCTCAGGGAGCAGGTTCGAAAGAGACAGATAGACCATCAGATGGCACGTCTAGCACATCAATCGAAAAGAGGGATATAAGAGAGACACACTATACGCTGATTGGAGGGCATCGATAGGTGGCAAGGATAAATTGAGACATGGTGCGGCCTGGAGAGGATCGGAGAGACACTCTAGGCCTTTGAGGGAAAGGGGAAACAAAGGGAGACAGGGACTTAAAAACAGGCAAACTGATGATTTTGCTTTTCCTGGCCCATCTATACCTTATCTTGATCAGGTGAAGTGCCAGATACCTCGGGGATGCTGGCTGACTTGGGCGAGAAAAGAGTTGATATGTCGCCTTCGGCGTCAAACAGTTCAGTCATCGACAAGACTTTTTTCCGTTTTCCTCACCACTGATACCGAGCGTGAAATGCAGCAGCAGATAGTTGCATCGCGCTCAAAAATGCGCCGCAAAGCCCACAGCGCAGAACATCACAGTGGAGATGTGCGGATAGCCTCAGCAGCGCAAAAAGTGACGACCGGCAGGTGCCTACGGCGCTACTACAACTAACCCTTGTTTCGAAAGCATTCCTGTCTAGGGCGGCGCGCGTTGGTTTTTTTAGGAATGATGGGAATGAGCGTGACTTTAGGGGGAGAGACACTAACACAGGGGGGGCTGCACGTGGCAGTTGATTCCTGCATCACGCTGGAAACCTGGAAACGAATGGGGGAGAGAGGTTAGCTGGAAAAAGGGTCTCGATGGGACCTTGAACATGCCAATTCCCAGCCGCCGTCCTTCTAGCCAAAGGGGGGGGAACAAGAGATGGCTCGCTGCAAAGGGGCCGCAGGAGGCTAATAAGCCCGTTATGCAGGAGAGTTGAGGACAAGATGAATGAGATCCAATACTAATTAAGCAAGCCCCATCCGCCCGGAGAATACGGAATAGGGACTTGCAGAAGGAAACTACTGCTGCGTAGCAATGCATCCAGTGCGACGTCGTTGCTTGCATGCGTGCATGCGTGTCTGGGATGGAGCTTGCAAGCGAGAATCCTTTGAAAGACGGAGGGCGGCGGGACCATATGTTGTTGCTGGCAACCTTTTTTTTCATCTCATCTCGCGACGATAACAGTAAGATCTAGAGGGAAGAAATTCTTATTTTGCTGACAATAATGGCAGTAGAAATGGCAGTGGCGGACCCTGATGAATATCCCAGAACCCATGGATCTGGGCCTCTCCGGATTGCGAGGAACCCCCCTTGCATTTCTCCGTCGTTGGGGCCATGTTCACTGTTATTTGCATGTGAGATCATGGATGGATCCCCCGCGATCCGCTCTTTAATTTATATCGAGATGTAGTAATTTGAAAACCCGAGGTTTTCATGTATTTTCTCTGCTGATATTATTAGCTAACGCGCCTTATTCGAAGGATCAACAGCAACCATCAATCCTCCGCGATGCACTAATGAATTTCTCTATTCCGGTGCGTCAATTGTATTGGCATTCATTGGGCGGATACATTCCGTGAATCATGGCGTCGTATCGCTCCATCGTCGAGACTTGGGGCGGGAATTTTTGCGGACTGGAATGGAGGACCGTCAAGGAACAACCCGTCATCCCGAATCCCAACGCAGTGCCACACACGGCCGCATCCATGGCATGTGGATGAGACAGTAGGAGGGCGGGTTCATCCCGTTTTTTTTTATTGCGTGTGGCACGGAAAGCAGTGGCTTGCAATCTACCGCGCTCGGCACAGAACGAACGAGTGGATGATTAAACAACGGGGTCCGGCAATGCAAAGGATTCGGGATATCAAGATGAAGGTTTTCTCTGACAGCCGCGGTTGCAAATGTACATACCTACCTCGCCAGCTTTCAAGTTGATGAAAGTCACCCAAGAGGGGGACACGGGATACCTTGGAGTCACCCGTCACCAAGAGGGAGACACGGGATACCTTGGAGTCGCATTCCGCCTTCAGAGCATTTGATGTCGTCGTAGTCGTTGTCGTTGTCGCTGTCGTCTGATTTATTCATCGGGTGACCCGCTTTTGCCATGTGCTGATGAGCAGCGATTCAAGGCCTTGCTGATGATGAAACCAGACTAACAAAACAACCTCCAACGGAAAGAAACTTCCAGCCGTTCTTTGGCCCTTGTACAGTACGGAGGTACATTCGACACACCTGCCAGACGCACTCCTTAGCCTTCCGTCCGGTTGGTTTGAGTTCTGGCCCGGTTGCTGGTTGAGGGATCGCTATTAGTCGACCATACATTTTGAGTCCAGGGCACATTCCTCGAGTCAGGCACAGGTTTATAGATTCAACGGCCTGGCGACTTTAGAGTTTTCTCTTCTTTCCCTTCTTCTTCCTCTTCTTGGCTTCTTTCCGTTCACGCATTGTTGCAGAGCTAGCCATGCCCGCCTGAGTAATGCATTTTGTTGGCTCATCCCCTTCGGCGATGCTAACGGGTTCTCTACGGGGCTTTAGTCACGGGGAGGCGGGAAACTGAGTAATTTAACAAGTCGCGCACAACCCACGAGCTCTGGAATGTGGTTCAACGCACCCATTAGTGATTCGATAGGCTCCTAGTTGCCAGTTTCCCGACCCAATTTCACAGCATTGGTCGACTCTTGGGCAGGGGTCGTGTGGCGGCCAGCAGAGACAAGACGATGCACAGGCAAAGACAATGTGGTCGCATACGGGGACCAGAGAGACGTCAGCCTCGCAGCGGCAAAGGCATGGGAATTTACGAAATGCATGCAGTTGGTGGGAAGTTATCTAGACGGGCGGAAAAGGGGCGGGGGGCGTGCCTAGGTGTAAGCAGAAGAGGACCTGGAATGCGAGAGAATAGGAAGAGAAACCCTTTCCGTCTTCTCTTCTCCTTTCTCCTTGCTCTTCAAACAAACTTTTGCTTCAATGGCCTTGCTTGTCCTTCTTCTCTTCGAAGAGACGACAGGGTTTCCACTTACTGCAGTGACCGAGTTGGCTTCCACCCTCCTCTCATTGACGTTTCTTTGTATTCTTGTTTGCTTGTTTCTTTCTTGATATTGCGATACCCTCTCCTCGGACGTATATCCGGCATAGGAAAAGACGGGGAGAGAAAAGCGGCAGGGCAGAAAAGGGCAATGGTATTAGCCGTTGGGGAGCACAACCGACGTTGTCCAAACAGGTATGAGAGAAATATCTCTACTTTACTGACTGTTTCTTCTCCTTCTTTACCTTTCCTCTGCGCCTATCCTGCAGCCCTCCAGATGCAATGTGGTTGTGCCATCTCGAAACCCTTCCTCCAAAGTTGCCCATCCATCCAACCCTGGATCTACTTGATCCGGGGACGGGAAGCTGGCCAGCCGGGCACTGGCTCGGCACGCATCGTCACACACACGGACGCACACACATGCACGCGTGGTGCATGGCCACCCGCACCACCTTGGAGGGTTGGAGGGCTAGAGGGCTCACCCGTACCCACTGGCCGAAGCCATGTGCTCAAGCGGACCGGGGCTAACAAACCGTCTGGAGGTCGCAGTGGATTCCCTGCCGAGCGCAGCTAGCGCCAACGCTCGCCGCCGTATCGGTTGAAGTGACCGAGCATCGAATTGCTGGATAGGACCATGACAGCGAGGGCGACGAGGAAGAAATTGAGCATCAGCAGCATTGGCGGTAGAAACAACGGAAACAGCAGCAGCAATAATAACAACAACAACAACAACAACAGCAACAAGAGCGGCGACAAGGAGAATATGAGAGGAAACGGGAAAAGCAGTGGAAGTGGAGGCGGCTGGGGCTTTGGACGCTGGGGAACGTCAGCGAAGACATCGTCATCGTCTTTGAGCAATACGGTAAGATTAAAATTACTCTACTTTTTCTTTTTCTTTTTCATTCTTTTTACCTTTCCCCCCCTTAATCTTTTTAACTATCTAGTTACGCCCAATCTCTTACGTTTAATCCTTCTGAAAGCCTTCAACTCTTTCCGAGGCCATCGCCCCGAGATCAATTCCCCCTTCAGCCCACTTTGTGTCTTCCCCCACTTTTTTGCTCCCTCCTCCCATTTGATTTTACCTTTGCACCATCCATACCTACCCACCCACATCCGCACCCACGCCATCCAAGTCCCCATCCAAGCGGTACCTTTCAACGCCCACGCTGAGGCTGGCTTGCTTTGTACTGTACTTGAGGGGAACTCTGTACAGGAAAGGAAAGCCAAGCTGGCGCACCGGCATACCGTAAAGAGGAGAGGGAAGTAAAAAAAAGGGAAAGAAAAGAATTAAAAAAAAAACTTCGAGTATCAAAGGTCAAAGCACACATCATCAATCTTTCGACCCCTCTCTCTCATCTACGTACTGCTTAGTGCACTGCGTATTCCCTTATTCCAGTCGTATCCGGCCCTGTCCTGGATTTCTCACCCTCAACTTATTACCCTCCTGGCTCTAGCCTCTTGGATCGAGTCTCATCCTGGCCCCCGGGGAGGCTTGCTAGAGCGGATCGTCCTATCGCCCATCTCGGTCCATCTCATCCCATCCCATCCACCCTTTTTTCCCTTTTCTTGCCTCTCTCTTGCTCCCCTGCACGCACCGACCTCCCATCCTTGCTCATGTTCCAGGGCCGCGCTGAAATGTGCTAAATGGACCCCAATGGCTCAACGGCCCACGTCACCCACCCACGCTGACAGGTTATACTACGACTAGTCCCAGGCCTCGGCGTCGACCCAGGGCCCCCCTTCCACGGCCCAGCCTGTCCAATTCCTTGCCAGTTCAGCTAGTACTCAGGCCGCTGCTACTCCCGCAACCACTATTACTTGTACCAACAACAACGCCCACCTTCGAGGCCACGCCGGCCAAGGCCATTACCACCCTCAAGCATATCGCTCCCAGCAACGGCAACAGCAGCAGCAGCCGCAGCATCTCCATCACCACCAGCGACACCACCACCACGCAAGCCCGGCACCGTCGCACTCTCCTCCACCTGCCGTCTATAGTCCGGGCCTGAATAAGCCTGTCGTCGCCTTCGCTTCCCTCTCCGACTCCAATTCTGTCTCGTCCGTCTCCTCCACCTCAACGACAGCATCTACAGCATCATCATCTTACGGCTCACCTACCACCACCACCCCCGTCTCTTCCCCGGCCTCCTCGACCTCGTCCCCGACTCCGAGATCGACAACAACAACATCCGCTACCACTGTATCGTCAGCCCGGGCCGCCTCCAAGAAGAGCGTCTACTTTCGGAGCAGTAGCACCACCAGTAACAGCAGCAATCATAGCCATAGCACACCCTTGGTTCCCGTCCTCTCTGTCGTGCCTCCGCCAGGCCAAGACGGCGGCGACGGAGAGGCAAGACGGCCCGCCATGCAGCGGGTTTCTTCCTTCCTCCCCTCGTGGGACAAGAGGTCGTCAGGCTCCCGTCCGGGCTTCTTTGGATGGTCCTCGAACCGCTCGAGCACCTCCATCTCCGTCGCAAACCCCAATTCATTATCCAGAATAAACACTGCCGCCGCTAATGCAAACGGCCGAGTGCAGCGGGAAGCCTTTTGGCCCTCGACCCTTGACCGCGAGTGCGAGAAGGCTGCCCGCATCCTCAAGTCATTCTCCAGTATGCCCACCCCAACCCGCTCTTACCAATCTCGTTTGCGCTAACATGTTCGTCTTTTACAGCCGATGGTTATCTCGTGCCCCAAGAAGAGGAAGACGAGTCCCGGTCCCCAACCACAGAGCCACTTTCACCCAAGCGAGTTACCAAGAAGATCCCTCGGCGCATCATCCAGAATGCCGCTGGAATCGCAATCTTTACATGTATGCGCAGCGGCCTCTGGATGACCGGCTCCGGAGGCTCCGGCATCCTCATCGCTCGGAAGTCTGACGGCACCTGGTCGCCGCCTTCTGGCATCATGCTCCACACACCTACTCTTAGCTTCATCATCGGTGTCGATGTCTACGATTGCGTCCTTGTCGTCAACAACCTCGCCGCCCTCGAATCGATCACGAAACCCCGTGTTACCCTTGGCGAAGATGTCGGTCTGACCAGCGGCCCCCTGGTGTCTCTGGACTCGGACGAGGCGCACATACGGTGGAAGGACTTGGGCAACACCGTTTTGACCTACATGAAGTCGCGCGGCCAGATGCAGGCTGTGAACTTGAACGGGTGCATACTTGCCGAGAGGGGCAACGAAAACGAGCGCTTCTATTCCACCACCGTCACGCAAATGGACATTCTCGCTGGCAACGTCGCCCGTCATGTGGAAGAGACCAAGCCCCTTTTTGAAGTCATCAAGATGGCCGAGGGCCGGACAGACTTTGACGCTGCCGTTATTAGCAGAATCGCTATCGAATGTGCGCCAGGAGACGCCATGATTGCGACCCCAAAGTCCTCGACGCCAGCCTCTCCCCGCACTGCTTTCGGGATCCCCAACGCTGATGACCCCGATCCCTTTGGCGTCTTGGCCCTGGAGATGGCTGGCCTGGAAATCAGAGAGGCCGGGTCTCGGTTACGACCGACTAGCAGCCAGTTTGACTTCAACCCCACCCCTACCAGCCCGGCCTTCTCAAAATTTAATCGACAGAGCATAGACACTTTCGTCTCGAGGAGCAATCGGAACAGCTACATGTCGTCGCGAACCGTCAAGAGCCAGATGACAGATGCAGGAACTCAGACAGACGTGGGGAACACTCCCGAGACAACGCCCAGCCCAGGCCAGAGCGAGGACGGCCATGAGCGGGCTTCTCGGACACAAATCCCCGAGGTCACGGAAGAGGAAGAGGAGGTTGATTACACAAAGGTCGACTTGACCCCCATCAGGCACCTCAGCGGAAGCCACACGCCTATCAGTGCGACAAGCCACAAGAGCACAAACGTAGTGGAGAAGGATACGCTCAAGGTCGAGCCTGCGAGAGATGATACTGACAGGGCGTCGAGCAACTATGAGAGCGACAGAGACGACAAGAGCAGCCGCAACGCCGATGACGAAGACTCTTCGGATAGTGAGGTGGACGATGACGACGAGGAGCCCGTGGTATTTGAGGTGGCAGCCGTGCAGCCGGCAAGAACCCAAGCTGTCGCATCCCGAATGATCCACGCCAAGGGAAACATGGTCACTATCCCTAAGAGAATACCTCCTCCTCTGCCCATGAGGAGTCCCGCCAGGGCGTCTCGATCTAAGAGCGAGATCGGTGATGTCACCAGCCTCCGAAGCCCTCTGCGACAAGCGTTCAGCGAAGAGGACATGAAGTCGGATGATGAGAAACAGACCAAGGCTCAGTCTTCGTCTTATCTGAAACCCATGGAGCTGAAGGTTGAGAGGATCAGGCCCACTGAGACCAAGGCTGAGGAGCTCAAGATCGAGACCCCCAAGGCCGAAGAGCACAAGATTGACGAGGAAAAGTCATCGGAGTCAGAGGCTGAATTCTTCCCAGCCGAGGAGGTCAAGTCTGTTGAGGTCCAGACCAAGGACGTCAAGGCCGAGAACACCAAAACGGACGACGTGAAGCTCGCCACAGAAACCAAGATCGAGGCAGACCACTCCAACGAGGCCAAGGCCCAGGCCTCGTTGGTCGAATCCAAGCCCGAGTCGGACGATGCGAAAAAGTCCCCAGATGTCCCGCAAGCCGAGCATTCAGACAGCTCGGACACGGTGGCCAATAAACACACTTCATCCATCTACACGGGTACCACCGAAGACCGATGGAGTTTTGATGGGTCGTCACTCACCACACCTACATCAGACCGACCGTTCTCAGCTGTTGACGGCATGACTGAGGATGAGACACCAAGAAAGCCCGCACGAGAAGCGGAGCACGTTGAGGTGAACGAGAAGCACGAGGAACTAGAGAGGATGGGATCAAAAGACGCAACCCCGAGCACCATTGCGGTTGCATAATTGAAAGACGAGATGACGATTTTACACGGTAGACGGGACATGGCGCACGAGCTGAGCTATTCATGGGGGGAAAGAACAACTTGACGGACACCGCAGGCTTTTGAGAGAGCCTTTTTGGGCATTCTTGTCGATACTTTTTGGTGACAGTGTACGTTATGATGGGTGCTTTGGGCGGGCAATTCGTCCCCCAGACGGCGTTTTGGCAGGATGGTCATTATCATTTCATCAGCATTCTCGGGCAGCGCAGAGCTGAGACCGGCTCAGGGGCAACGCGATGGGAGGAACGGGTATTATCGATGTACCAGATGTGTCATGGGATGAGGCCAAGATGACGCAAAAGCCGATTATATGGATGATGGGATCCTTGGGAGCGAATGTTCTGTAAGGGGAGTTGTTTTTTTTTTGTTGGCTGGGTGTCTGGTTCAAAGGCAGTTTCTTCTGCTGGAGTATTATTCCTAATGCCGTTGAATATATCGTGGAACCTGGGATCATTGCCACTGGGCCATTCATTGTACTCTGCCGTATATGGTAGCTGGGTGAATTGGTGAATGGAACAATGGTTGGCAGTGCTCAGAAAATAACTTGCAGCTGGCAGCTGGCAGCCAGTTCCATGGTCGTTTTCTCAGCCCGGCCTGCTGGATATATTCTGTTTGGTTTTCTTTCTATTTCTTATCGTCTAAAAAAAGAAGAACTTGAAGTTGCATCGGTTTTTAACGTCCACCATCACGATTTTATCCTGGCTCACCAACGACCAACGAATGGGCTTCTCAGAGCTCACGCCCATCATGGCCTATCATGAGGGCGTCAACACACCCACCAGGGAGGATCACGTGCCTGAAATGGCAGCCACACCCAGCCCTTCAGCCACCCTTGTCGCGACAACGCCACGATACAGGTTCCGGGCGCGCAAAGAACCCCAAGGCTCGCCTACACCATCGCGACGCAGCAAGCGCGCATCAGCAGGACCTCAAGGGCAGCACGTCGACTCTGACCACCCCGTGACCCCTTCGTCTCATAAAAAGTACAAGAGCGCCAACGCAAGCAACAGGCGATCCCGGAACCGCACCATGTCGAGCACGGCGGGCAAGTGGCGCGAGGAGCAGGTCCTCATCATCTGCCCGGGCAGCCGCACCACCATGGCCCAGCTGGGGTGCAGCGAGCTGACGCCTCCTGCGCGGCGCATGCCGACGAGGATGTTCAAGGACGGCGAGCAGTGGGCGCCGTATCACAGGAAGAAGCGGACGACCATGGTGAATGGCGCCGAGGAGGAGGAGTGGGTGGAGGACATGGACCAGGACGAGGGAGCCGTGTATCCTATCGAGGGTAAGGGTTCTTCTGCCCCGGCGAGGCTTGCCAATTGATGACCTGGGATTGCTAATTGAGGGCCCTGTATAGCTGGTCGCATCGTCAACATGACCGCGCTCCTCGCCTTCCTCGACCATGTCCACGGCTTGCTCACAACGACATACCATAACACCCCCATCATGCTCATGGCCTCGCCACAATGGACACGGCCCGACTGCGAGACCATCGCCCGATACATCTTTGAGAACACGCGGACCCCCGCGCTGTGCATAATCCACAGCGGCATCGCTACGCAGTACGGCCTGAAGTGGCCAAACATGACGGTCGTGGATATCGGCTACCAAAAGGTGGACGTGACGGCCATCCACGACGGCCGCGTCGTCAACCACATGGATGTCGGCTCCTCCGAGGCTGACAGGGACATGAGCGGAGGCGAGGTCTTCACGCGCAGCCTGCTCAAGCTGCTGCAGGGCAAGGGCTTCAACCGCGACATGGCCGAGCAGCTGAAGAAGAGCTCCATCTGCGAGGTGCTGCCTTATGTCGGGACCGCGGAGCACCTGATGGATCTCCCCAAGGAGAACACCGCCGGCGCGCCGCCCCCCGCCGGTGCCGCCCCGGAGTCGACGGCGACGTCAGCCCCCGAGGCGCCAAAGCCCGCGGCCAGCGGAGAAGGCGACGAGACCAATGGCAACGGAGACGACGACGGCGTGCTTGACGTGGCGGCCATTGTTACGAGCGGCCAGACCAAGGAGTTCCTCGCCAAGAAAGAGAAGGAGAAGGAGAAGGAGAAGGGCAAGGGTGGCCGGAAGGGCAAGGGCGATAAGGAGGCCGAGAACGCGGCAAAGGCTGCCCGTCTACCCAACTCGAAGCGGACGCACAACACCTTCTTCTACGAGGAGATTATCCAGGAGGAGGTACCCCAGCAGCCCAAGGAGAAGGACAAGACCGAGAAGGCTGCCAATGGCACGGCAGAGGGCCTCAAGAAGGAGGGCGAGGCGGCGAACGGAACACAACAACCCCAGGACGGGGCCAGCGCTGCCGCACCGACGACTACGACGACGACTACAGATGCCCCCAAGCCCTCAGAAGGGGAAGCACAAACACAGCCCTTGGAGCCAAAACCTGAACCTCAGCTCAATGTCAACCCTGCCCCTGCTCCTCCCGCAACCGAGACCCAAGCCCCTGAGCGGCGACCAAAGCGCATCCGCCGGGACGTCGAGGTCGGACTCGAGCGCTTCAGGTTCGCCCAGCGCCACGAGATTGACCGCATCGTCAACGCCATCTACCGCACCGTCCAGGGCATCGACGACATGTACATGCGCCCGGCATGCTGGGACAACATCGTCTTTGTGGGCAACGGCTCGCGCCTCCGCGGCCTCAAGGAGAACATCCTGCAGACCCTCAACGCCCGCCACCTCGTCTCGCCTTCTACCGCCACCATGTTCACCTCGGAGCTGCCCTCTAACATGGCCACCCCGACGGGCACGGGGTCCCAGACGCCCACGGGGAGCTTCACCGGCGTACCGCACCAGCTGTCCACGAGCGGCGTGAACCCGCTCCTACAGGCTGCCACGACTGCCGCCGCCGCCGGCAGCAACCCGACCGCCGCCAACAACAACAACAACAACACCAACGCCGCCGCGACGCCCGCAGCTGCCTCCGAGGCTGGCGGCCCCGTCACGGGACACCACTTCCACAGCCAGACGCCGACGAGCATCAAGACGGCGACGCTGCCGTCCTACTTGAGCGAGTGGACCAAGAACGGCTTTGAGGAGGCCATGTTCCTCGGCGCCCAGGTCGCCGCTCGCATTGCCTTTTGCTTGCACTCCAACATGGATGCCCAGTCCGTCGAGGCCCAGCGTCTAATGAGCTTGAGCAGGGTGGACTACAAGTAAGCTTTCTGGGCTTCATCTTTTTTTTTTTTCGTTACTTCCGAGGACATCTCGTACTGACAAGCATGCAGTGAGCTTGGCCCCAAGGGCATTCGCACGCACTCTATGCTGGGATAGATACATCACAACTCCCTGGTCTGGGTGCTTGTTTTATCAGGGTTTTTTTTTAAGTTTTCCAGTTCATGTCATCTCTAAAGGGCTTGAAGATGCGAACTCGCGGAGTTTCGGGCCAGCGAAACGGTAAAGGGAAAGATGCAAAACAAAGGGGGGGCCCGGGGCAAGCTCGATTCCTTCGCGGATAGAGACCTGTGGGCAGAATAGGGCTGTGATAATACCATAGATTCGAATTGCCTTGTATGATAGTTCTGCCTAGGTAGTTTCTGGAATGAACACCCCCGTATAGCAGGGCTTAAGGACTGGGAGAAGCAAACTTTGCACAAGCATCCAGATCTTGCCCTCCAACCACCATACGAATTGATTATACTAATGAGGAATCATGAGTGAACAAACTAAGACGAAACAAACGATATCCTCCTTATCCTCTGCAGCAGTCACAAGACCAAACTCATCAACTTTCATGACATCCAAATTGAATAGAGATGGACGTAGTAAAACTAACATGAAAAGACCGAGCATCGAGACCTCAACTTGCCGTGCAAACTTCTAACCAGCAGAGTTCCGAAGGGCTGCCTCTTCGGCGGCTTTGTGCCAATTGGTCTTCGCCAGGTATATATACTCCATAGCAGCGACCCTATTAGGCTAGTTAGTATCATTCCTACTCAATGTGCTCTGGAACGCCTTGGGGTCCGACTCACGAGAAAGCACCAAGACTGGCTCCTGCCCAAAGGCCCTCCAACTTCCAGTCGAAGCCGAAAGCTAGGACGAGGGAGCAGGGCAGGGCGAGACAGTAGTATGCAATGAGGTTCGCTGGGCCTCCGATCGACTGCTTTCCAATTCCTCGGAGAAGGCCATGAGCTCCCGCTGCCAGCCCATCAAAAATCTGCATGATAGACACAACCGGAAGGGCCAGTGCAACTAGCTGGATAACATCATCATCCTTGGTGAAGAGAAGGGGTAGCTGGTACCGGAGGCTTGTGAACAAGGTAAAGTTGAACACGCCGATGATACAGGATGCGACAAAGGCCTGGGGAATTGGCATTAGAATGTGAGCTGGCCGCGATAGCAGTGTGTGTCTTGAAATGGGTTACTCACCACAACCGCTGTTGTCCTGGCCGGCTCGACGAGGCCGGCCCCAATCAAGTTGGCGATTCGGGTCGAAGCAGCAATCGACATTGGGAATGGAATCTCGTATGAGATAGTGGCGATTGTTGAAAGAACGCTCTGCGCAGCAAGGTACTCGGCGCCGAACCGACTCGAAAGAAATGTGAGGATCTCAAATGCCAGCCACTCGGCTTCGACCATGATCATACCAGGCAGAGCGAGCCGGATCATCACCCACCAATTCGACAGAGCCCGCCGACTGAAGCCACCCCAACACTGCCGGCCATCAACGAAGCGGACGTAGAGGAAGAGGAAGATGGGCAGCAGGTTGGTGCTGATTGCCACGGCTGCGGGTGCGCCGATGAAACCCCATTCAAGCTTCCACACCAGCAACCAGCTTAAGAAGACATTGAAGGGCGCTACGATCAGGAGGACGTATGTCGTCGCCTGGAAGAGGCCTTGTGCCTGAGTGTAACGCTTCCCACCCTCAAAGAGGATGAAACCGGGTATACTAAAGATCATGACTCGGAGATAGAGACCGGCGAGCCGAGCTGATTCGGGGTCGGGAACTATCTGTCGGATGATAATCTCAGAGAAATACCATAGCACTGCAACCGGGACACCAAGGCAAAACAAGAAGCACGTCATCCGTTGAAACTGCAATCCAACAAGATGCTTGTGGCCGGATCCATAGGCCTGAGCACAGAGCGTATCGAGACTTGTGGCAAGCCCTTGGAACGGTGCGAGACAGCTGATAGCTGCGGACATGTTGGCCACTGGGGAAGTTAGCTTGATGGATTATGCCGCGATTCTTGAGCCCAGCAGATACTCACATGAGACGGCACCTAGTTCCATCTTGCCGATACGACCAACAGCGAAGATACTGGTGACATTGATAGAGTACTGCAACAAAAAGGTGACAATAAGCGGCGCCGAGTACGACACAATGGTCTTGGCCTCTCGCTGCCAGGTGGTTCGAATTCGATGTTCGGCCACGGCATGCTCCCACGTCTCATTGAGATGTTCGACCACTGAACTGTCGGTCCGGGAACCCAAGAGAGGTGCTGTTTCGTCA
This sequence comes from Fusarium nematophilum, assembly GCA_033030565.1. Taxonomy (NCBI): domain Eukaryota; kingdom Fungi; phylum Ascomycota; class Sordariomycetes; order Hypocreales; family Nectriaceae; genus Fusarium; species Fusarium nematophilum. The sequence goes on from JAVIXY010000006.1 coordinate 104,200, forward strand.
GGCGGTTGGACCGTGATGCCGGGCCTGTCCTCGTCATGTCCCTGCGGCACCTTGGTGCTAAAAAGGCGGCGATAGAGCCGAGAGAAGAAGCCATACTGTCGATAAGGATGCTTTGGTGGAAGGACATGGTTATCTCGCAGTAGACTGCGCTCCGCGTTCCGAGATTGCTTCCTCTCTAGAGCCGTCATGGCGGGCTCATCAAACGTCTGAGGATTGAGAATCGGTCGAGAGCCTCCGTAGGCGACGCCACTTGGCCGACGATACATGGTGGGCCCCGTGTCAAAGTCAGATATCGAGGCATCGTCAATTGCGTTGTCCTCAAAGTCGTCATCTGAACACTCGGCGATGTCCCTGGCGAGAGCCTGCTCTGCGAGAGGTGAACCGACTCGCCATGACGATGACAGCGCTGGGTGTGCCCCAGGACCGTGAGGAGTGCCATAAGGCGAAGGTCCAGTTCCCCTTCCCATTGGATCCATGACACAGGTTGCACAGCTTCCTCAAAGGACAGCGGTTCTGTTCAGGATGGGTGTAGGTTTGGAGAAGGCAAAGTTCAAGGCTCACGCAGGAAGCTTCTTGATTGCGGGATGCGGGAGAACGGCTCCGCCTCTGACGCGGAGCAAACTTCTTTTCAAGAAAACGACGTGGTACAATAGTTTCGTAGCTCAGGCGTCTCGATCAGAGCATATTGACTCTTTAAACGAATCGCCCAAAGCGTGATGTTGATAAGAGAGAAGTTGCAGTTGTGAGGTCGGTTTTTGAAGCCGAACCGCGACTTAAAAAGAGGCGAAAAGGACGGACTTGCTTTTAAACATGGCACGAGCTCTGGACTTAGCGTGGGGAGATTGCAGAGACCCGCCCAACCACAAATTGAAGGGCGTCGTTTCTTGCCGGCGTGGGTGGAGCGTCGCCATCTTCGGCCCGGCCATTGAGTCACTCTAGTCGCTCTAGTCCCTCCTCCACCGGTTCGCCTGCATCTGGATTCGGTCAAAGGCTTGCATCTTTCCCGTGTGACGTTTGGCCAGGCGCCTATCAAGCTCGGCGGGGAGTCCGACGCTGACCGCTAGGGGCCCATGGTTGGTGGATCTCCATCGATGATGCGGGGTGGATCGGCGTTCAGGTCGGCTCGCGGTCTGAGGGTGCCTTGGATCTGTCACTGATGCTGGCCGACGTGGCAGTACATAGATGCGGCTCTTGAAGATAAATTCTGATGTTTGATGCGATTGGACCTGCGCCAGGCCAAGCTCTAGCTTCGTTGCGAGCTTCCTTTGACTTCGGATATCAACAACCCATCAAGCCGTTCTGTTCAGGACTGCCCCCACGCCCGACCCATCCAGTCAGGCTCGTTGTGAACCATTGTCGCAACCCAAGGTATCTCATCGTTGTTGTATCGCTGCAACGGTTTGTTGTATGGAATTCGCAGACCGACAACCAGCCTGGCCTTTTCTTCTGGTTCTTTCTGTTGCATAATCTCAGGCACATCCGTCTTGAATGTGCCGACCATGATTGAATCTGCCTGTAATAAATCTGGCCAGACCAAAACTCCAATCTCCCACGAAGCGATACGCATCTCGCCCGATGGGCGTGCGGCCTCGCCCCAAGCCTGTTTTGAAAGGTTGGCAGACGTCAAGAGACCCCAGTCGATCGATGATTTGTTGGATCTGATGTAAGTTTTGATGTGCGGTGCAGCTCTTTTGCGGCCTCCATCCTGGACTGGAGCATCATCAGGCAATTCTGCACGCGGTTAGGACTTTTGTTATCGTCTATGTAAGAGACAACAACTTACTGCTCCCGTTCGGTGAATCGTTAGCCCAGTGGTGAAATATTGGGCGCAGATATTCGAGTTGCTTTGCTTGCTGCGCAGACTGAATCTTCGTGTGAATGGAGCCTCCTGATGCATAGCCATCCAATGACCGCCGAATCTCGTCAGCAGTTGGAAAGACAACTTTGAACCTTGGCCGGCCAAGGCTTTGGTTCTTGCACCGAGACAAGGGCTCAAAGAGTGTCTTTTGTAACCAGTCATCCTTTGCTCCCAAGGTAGCGATAGAGGATATCTGAATGACGATTTCCGATTCTCCTTGTTCTCTGCACGGAACATGCTGGAGGCATCGCCTAAGACCAGCCCACCCCCATGAAGTCTCAGACATATCCTGTACATTGTGTCTTCCAGGTACGCTTGCAACGAGAGCAGCTTTGACGCTGGAAAAGTCGAAGTGAACGAGCTGGTCGGTTAGAGGCTTGCAAATGATTTTCCGTCTATCGTATGCCCTCAGGTAGTTCAAAAGGTCAATCTTGAAGCGCTGTCCGTTGCCAATGGGATAATCTTCAGGGGAGGAGCTGCAATCCGGCGCAACCGACATCTTGGGGAGTAGTGGAGACTTCCAGACTCCATTGCTCATGTTGGTCCAGTCCTTTGGAATCATGTTGGCGGTATGGATGATGACTTGTGCAGTGTCATCGTGCCTGAATAAGATCATCATTTTGGAATGGTGTGTCCCGAACATCTCAGGCATATGAGCAACATGAACCCAGACGTTGTTAAACTCTGCTGCGGCTTGCTAAACAACAATCAGCCACAACAAATTGCGATCACCGCTTGAATCTCTTAAGGGGTTGAACGTACCTCCAAGGCGATTCGACTCTCATCTTCCTTTTTCCAGAACCCATGCACTACGTGAACCTTGACAAGGTGTCTCGTGTCGGGGTCAAATGAATTCATCAGGAAGTGAACATCATGCAAGTAGTTGAACTCCCAGCATTCGGAGATGAGGGGGTCGCCCAGCAAGTCATTGAGGCTCACAGCATCCTTGTTGTCGCTTTCCGGGAGGTCTTGAATCCAGGTTAGCTGCCATGGAGACCTGATGGCGAGTGCCTCGCGTTTCTTCTTCCTAGGTGGGCTGATGGGACGTTCCAGCGACTCAGGTGTTTGGGCTTGGGCTTCTTCGACCCTTTGGCGTTTTGCTGGGCGATCCATGCTGGGATACGATCGGCCGGCGTGCGCTGGGGATGGCACCGATAAAAACCGATTTCTCAAGGTGATCAAAACAAGATTCCTGACGAAAATTACAACAAGGCAAGAAGCAGCATACGCTGGTAACAGTATCACCTGCGTGAGAGTTCAGTGGTTGACACCGGGTGCGATGTCGGGGAATAAAACGGTTGCCCTGTGTCCCGGAAGTCGAAGCAAAGCTTAGTGGAAAGTGAAACTGGCGCACACTGTCATCCTCAAGTCTGTGGAATTGACGAAGAGGTGAGGTTGTGAAGGAAGATGCTGAGTGACCAGGTCCTTCTTTCAACCAGATGGGTTTCTTGTTAGTAAAACGGGTAGGCGCGATCCTCTGCCTGCTGATGCCACCGCTGCGGGTACCTCAGCTCCCGTCCGTGCCTGCCCTGGGCCTAGGTAGGTGCGAGTGCCTAGCTCCTCGCGCCACAGGCGCAGTAGCTCAGTCTAGGGGGCCAAAAAAAAACCGGAAATAGTCCACCACCGCATGAATCCCATCGGCCTTTAATCTATAATTTTAATCATTTTTAGGAGTCTAACTCTGATGTGTATATATTATAAGGAACTACAGAGTTTAGGCCTTCCCTTGTTTTTTTAATTATCATACTAACTGCCGATTTAGGGTCATGTTTAGAGAGAGCTCTCTGGTGTATTTTGTCCCCCGCGGCCCGCCTTACTATATCCGGACACCTCCGGACCCAGGTCTCGTGGCTCAGCAACCTCCGCTGCCAGACCCAGTGTGGCGTCCGTTCCGATGCGGAACGTGGTCTCGAATTCCAGATGCTCTTTGGCCTCTCCTGAATGCCATCCGATCCCCTACGTCGTCTTTCAAAGCAACTCTCTTTCGCCTTCGCCCTCCTCGTCATCTCATTCTGCGACTGGGGAGCGCGATTGCGGGCTGGTATTTCAGCTGTTTTCTTTCGATACCTCGATAGCTTCAATATTTTGCGACGACGACTACATTGGCCGATACGGCCGCCGCTAATTACCATCCCACTATCTAGGAAGTCCTCGTCATCACCCATCGCTTTCCTCCACGCTTCGACGAGCCGACTCTACATATTCTTTCTCCACCTCTACTTAAGTCTTTTGCGCTGTGCGCTCCCATTCATCTTACCACTCACCATCAGACCAAAGGGTCGCGCCGACAAGGTGCTCCAGTCCCATCATGCGTCTCTCTCCCCTTGCGCTGCTCGCAGGGCTCTCGGGCTTCGCGGTGGCTGAGCTGTCCGACGATGGGGTTAACCCCGTACTTGAGGACACTGTTTTCAACGGCGTCACCGTCCCTCCGTTGCTTGAACTCACGCCATCGAACTTGGAGGCCGAGCTCAAGAAGGGCAAGTTTCTTATGGTAAAGCACTTCAGGTATTGGATCGCCCCAGAGATCTGATCTCACCTGCTCACCAAACACTGCTAGCCCTTACTGCAAACACTGCACCAAATTTGCGCCGACCTACCAGACCTTATACGAGTTCTACAGCACCTCGAAGCCACCAGTCGAAGATGCCAGCGCTACGTTCACAAACTACTACGACTTTCGGTTCGGTGTCATCAACTGCGTCGCCTACTATGACCTTTGCATGGAGCACGCTATACAGTCATACCCTACAACTATTCTTTATGAAGATGGAAAGGAAATCGACAACTTGAGGGGTATTAAAACCATGCAGATTTTGAGCGAATCCATTGAGAAGGCCCTCGCGAAATCGAAACCAGGCCGACCTGAAGTTCTTGCACTTCCCGAACCGGGGGATACGACGTTCCCCAAGTCCGAGACCGCTCAAGCGAATACCGACCTGCCCGATACTGAGAAGAAGGAGCCGGAGAAGCCTGTGGGAGAGGCCGCTGAGAAGCCTGTTGGTGAGGCCGCTGAGAAGCCCGCTGAGAATGCACCCGAAGAGCCTGCCGGTAAGGCCTCTGGTGAATCCCTTGACGACATCACCGAGGCTCCGAAAGAGGCGGAAAAGCCGGACAAGCCCGAAACGGCGGAGAAGGCAGACGGTACCGAGACGGCGGCCAAGGCCGAGTCGTCAGAAAGCCCCAAGGAATCCGATGCAGCAAAGGAGGCTGAGAAACCTGAGGAGCCAAAGGACAAGGCATTTGGTGACGACTGGAAAGTCCCGAGCACAGGCGAGATGCTTAAGAAGACCAAGCCCAAGGAGCCTGAAGCCAAGTACAATCTGGATGGAGTCAGCGTTCCTTTGTCGCCTGACACCTTTGACAAGTTTGTTACCAACTCGAAGGATCCCTGGTTCATCAAGTTCTACGCCCCGTGGTGCTCTCACTGCCGGGCGATGGCTCCTACGTGGGAACAACTGGCCAAAAATGTGAAGGGCAAGCTCAACATTGGCGAAGTCAACTGTGAAGCGGAGTCGAAGCTCTGCAAGGATATGGGCGTTCGAGCTTTCCCCACCATCCTCTTCATCCAGGGAACCGAGCGGGCCGAGTACAAGGGTCTCAGGGGTGTAGGAGACTTTGTTTCTTATGCTGAGAGGGCGCTCGAGGTTGCTGGTGGCATCCTTGATGTCGATGCCGCCTCCTTGAAGGAGATCGAGGCGACCGAGGAGGTCATCTTTGTTTACTTCTACGACCATGCGACGACGACAGAGGACTTTAAGGCTCTGGACGCGCTGCCCCTCAACCTCATCGGCCGGGGCAAGATTGTCAAGACCAATGATCCTGAATTGTGCGCCAGGTTCAAGATCACCACTTGGCCCAGACTCTTGGTCTCGAGAGAGGGTCGCGCAACTTACTACACGCCCATCACTCCCGATGAGATGAGAGATGTTGACGGGCTGGTCGCATGGATGAAGTCTGTCTGGCTTCCACTCGTCCCAGAAATGACCGCCATCAACGCCCGCCAAATCATGGACCACAAGCTTGTGGCTCTTGCGGTGCTTAACCGAGATGATGAGGATCGCTTCCAGAACTCGATCCAGGAGCTCAAGAGCGCGGCCAGTGAGTGGATAGACCGCCAAGTGCAGGAGTTTCAGCTCGAGCGTAAGAGGCTCCGCGATGCCAAGCAGATGAGGATCGAGGAGGCCGAGGACCGTAATGACCAGCGTGCCCTCCGCAACGCCAAGGCCATCAAGATCGACATGGACTCTGCCCGCCGCAAGGAGGTTGGCTTTGCCTGGGTCGACGGAATCTTTTGGCAAAGGTGGCTTGCCAGCACCTACGGCATCGATGTCCGGGAGGGTGAGCGTGTCATCATCAACGAGGAAGATGTAAGTGATGCTGCAAATATGTGACCTGCTTTCGTAGCGACGAGGTTTTCTAACGCCGCACAGCGACACCAATACTGGGACAGCACCCCGACGGGTAACCACATCATGGTCAGCCACACCTCCATCATGGAAACTCTCGACAAGATCGTCTACGGCCCCAACCCCATCTCCCCCAAGTACACCATGTCCTCCTTTTACAAGTTCTTCTTCGACATCAAGATGAGCTTCGTCGACCGCCCGCTCCTCTCGTGCGGCTTCCTTGTTGCCATCGGCTTCGCCGTATACTCGTGGATCCGCAACCGCACCCGTCGGGCTCGTGGCACCTTCTTCCGCATGGATGATTCGCTGGGTCTCAAGGATGGGCTACTCGGTCAGAACGGCAACGCAAAGTCTGATTGAACGAGGACACTGTGAGAGCGAGGGCTAGCGAACGGACCAGAGGAAGACGCATCTGGTTGAATAATATCAAACTACATATGAAGTCATGGCTAAGTGCGCCTATTTCTTCTTCCCGAGACGGCACCCCGGGATCTAGAGATGCGGGCGCCAGGCCGGGCTGTGGAAGGGGCTGCTGGACGGGCTGGCCTCGAACTTTTCTTGTCTATGCTTGTTAAATCTTGGAGTTTGGGTTTGGTTGGGCTGCGTGGCACCTGTATACTAGACTTGCCAGTTCATGTGGGAACGCACCGCTTACATATGTCACTTACCGTTACAACGTGTTTAGTTTACCGCTCATGCCCAAAGTCTTGCGCTACAGTCAACTCTTGTCCCTCTTCTTTTGCTTTGTCACCTGGCCGTTGGGCCGAGCTATTGATTTGTCACGAGCGTAACGGCCTGGGAGCCTGCGTCTGAGGAACCACAATCAATTTGACAACCTGGTACCAGGAGAAAACCCTCCCCCTCCAAAACCGTATCGTATCACTCGGGGGGACTGGAAAAAGTATCAGAATGAAATCCAAGCTTTGGCTTGTTAGATACCCAAGCAAAATTTCATTCTTCATCTACGCTTCCAAATATTAATCCAACAACCTTGCGCATAGCCAATCTCAACGTCCTCACTTCCTCCCTTCTCAAGTGTAAATCTCATCCGTAAGACTGTTGAGTGCCAGACCCTCCTTGGCAATATCGTCGACGTCGACAAGGAAGTCGAGCGGCATCTCGACGAGCGTGCCGCGGATGCGGGCCAACCACTGCTTGACCTCCTGCACGCCGCCGGGGAACTCGTCACGCACAATGTGGCCGTACTCGACCTTGCCCTTCTTGGCCTCCTCGTCTGCATTCTGCCCCTTCTTGCCGGGGATGATGAAGTGGGCGGCGAAGAAGTCGTCGTAGTCCTTCCACGTGCGGACGTGGTCGTTGGGCACGGGGTGGAAGGCCCGGCTGAAGGTCTCGGTGTTGACGCGCGCCGTGTTGGCCCAGAGCTGCTGGAAGTTGGGATGCAGCGGGTCGCGGACGAGGAGGTCGGCCGGAGAGCCCCAGTCGTAGAAGTTGAGCTGACGGTCGACGGGCGACCAGTTCTGGTCGGGCTGGTCCCAGCGCTGGTCAGGGATCAGGCCCAGGTGCTTGCGGAAGATGTAGCGGCGCAGGGAGGCGGCAAAGCGGGAGGCCGTGTAGGGGCGCCCATCCATGTACGAGTCCACGGGGGCGGGGTCCTCGATGACAACTGCGATCTCGGAGTCGTGCGAGCCGAGCTGCGAGCGGTCGTTCAGGTTGGCCGAGCCGCAGATGACGAGGCGGTCGTCGGCGATGAGGAGCTTGCTGTGGATGTAGAGCTCCTCCGTTACGAAGGCGTTGATCTCGTCCTCGGGATTGCCCTCCCAGCGTAGGTTGGCGACGTTGGGGCCTTGGTCCATGTAGCATGAGCTGATGGTGTCGAGAGTGTTGTCCTCCACCTTGCGGGCCTCCTGCTGGTATCTCTCATAGCGGTCCATTTTACTGCCGTACGAGGAACCCGAGTGGCCGCCCTGGTGCTCTTGACGCGGCGGCCTGTCGTCGTACCTTGATTCGGAATGTCCTTGATACCGGCCCGGCTCAGGTCTGCCGTCAAACCTCGGGTCCGCGTACGGGTGGCGGAAGTCATCTGGGTCTGACCTACCGCCATACCTTTCGCCCTGATATCCTCCGCGGTAATCACCCTGAGATCTGCCATCGAACCCCGGGTCTGCATACGGATGGCGGATCTCTTCCCGCTCTGGCCTGCCGCCATACCTTTCATGTTGATATCCTCCACTCTCGTCATCGCTGTCACGTCTATGCCCACCACGATAGTCGTCATCCCGTCGCCCACCACCGTACCTCGGGTCCGCGTAAGGGTGGCGGATGTCACCCCGGCCCACCCTCTCGCCAGATCTCTCGCCCTGATACCCTCCACCTTGTCTGGGGCTGGAGTATCCTCCGCCTTGTCGAGAGTCGGAATATCCGCCACGGTACTCATCACGATCTGCCCTATCACCGTGGTTTGTGCCCGGATATCCACCAAGAGCCCGGTCCTTTTCCCTTCTGGCCTCTTCATATGACACGCCGGCCCGAGCTTCCACGTCCGCCATAGTCCGGGACGTGTTGATACGGTCGTAGTTGCGAAGGTTGTAGAACCCAATGTACCGACCGGGGTCACGGATACCCGCCTTGCGCAGTTTTTCGATGATACTGTAGCCACCGCGACTAATGGAGTTGTACTGGAACTCCATGATGGCGCGGGTTCCCAGTGCCTCTTCTGCCTGAAGGTCGCCCGCGAAGGCGGGGACTGCGGGCATGAGCACCCAGACATGGAAGGGCTGCCCTTCTTCATAGGCGCGAACGATCCGCTCCACAATGACCGCACCGATCTTGTTCTTAACAGGCCGCTGCTTGTCATCGGTAGCTGTGATGAAGAACTTGTCATGGTCAGCAAAGGTCAAGTCAAGAGAGCAAGGGACGCACCTGATTCTCAATGTAGACAAAGTGTTTGGCATTCCGGATAGCGTCGACGTACGCATTCGCGATCGAATGCTCCACCGTATGTCCAGAAGACCACTCAGAACAGCTGCGAAATGTCAGATGGAGGAAACCCAAGGGAACAGATATCTGCCAGACCTTCGAGTCAGCTGAATGCGCGGCATGTTGCTGTCATGGCCTCTGCGTTCATGGTGTCGGTGCTCGTCATCATCCCCGAAAGACATGAGCTTATTCATTCCACGATTGAACTGCTCGGTCAAGCCCCCGAGGTAGTCATCGTGGCCTTCGGAGTGTCTCCCGTGGCGGTCCGTGTGCTCTCCAGAGGGAATCTCAAGCTTGTGATACTTGCCCGGGTTCTTCTTGGCGTACTTTTCCTGGAAGATGAAGTTCCTGCATACTGTGAGCCATAAATTCTAGCCAATTAATGGCAGTACATAGCTCACCATCGGTCAACGAAATGGTCTACGAGGCTCCCAGTGATGGGCCCATTCATGCTCAGAGCAACGTCCGACCAACCCATTCTGGAGCTCTTGGTACGGTCAACTAGGGAGTGTCAGCTACCTTTCCCAAGGCACGTTGATCGGCTTCCTCACGCTTGTTTTGGTTCCAGTCTTGGACGTCTGCAAAGTCATAGACTCGTGCGTTGTTGTAGTCCTGGCCAGGAAATACGATTGCGTCCAGGTTACCGGGATGAGCGTCGGCGATTGGATGGCCTGCCCTGTGTGAGTACTGGGAATTGCCAGAATCATGTTATCGATACTCACTGCTGGTGTCCCATCGCCCAAAACCTATCGTATGCCATTAGCATCTGCTCATAAAAATCGGGCAGAGAGTGTTGTCATACACATATCAAGTCCACCCATGAAAGCCAGTCTGCCATTATCAATGACAATCAGCTTCTCGTGATGTGCCCAGTACAATACCATGCCATCGGCAGTGCCGTAAATTGCCTTGAGAGCATCACCGGAAGCCTTGGCCAGATCCATGTTGGTCAAGGCAGTGAACGACTTGCCCAGCTCCTGGTGAAGATTATAGCCGGTGGGGATGTGATCGGGGTGGCGGAACACCCGGATATTCTCGTGGAGTCCCTCCAGAGCACGTCTGGTGTGCTAGCGGGAAGCGTGTTATGATAGCTCTTGCGTGCGTAGTTGGAGGGCAAGCTCACCGTTGAGTTGAGCGTGAGAGCCGCCTCAACCTCCTTGTAGACAATGATGTACACCTTGACGCCTCGATCAGCAGCGGCCTTGAGCATACGGTCCACACGATACTGCTCATTCTTGGCCGGTGGGCGACGGAGATACAGTTCAGGGCTCAGCCACCAGTCAAGGATGAAGATGCTTTCTCGAGCCTCTGGGGGACCGCCACGCGTTAGACATTGACGGCATATCGTCAAGGGGAGTGCTCGAGAACTCACGCTCAAGGGCTTCGGACACGGCCCAAAAGTAAGAGGCACCATCGACATACCACTTGGCGTTGCCCCTAGACTCTGGGGCAAAGGAGTGGTAACGATTCTCGGCGTGCTCGCCATGGAGGTGGTGACACTCGTCCCCATAGTGAGAGTGGGAATGGCGATCCTCGTTGCCGCCAAAGGCAGCGCCAACTTGCTGGCTGAGGCCCTCGACGTGGGCGCCGACCTGCTTGAAGAAGTCCATACCGTATGACGCTCACGAACGCTTCTGCCTCGACTGGTCCAGACGTTGAGCGCTTGGGTTAGTCCAAGTGAAGTTGAGCAGCAAACAGATTTGCAGGGACGCCGTTTAAACGAGCTCGGATATCCAAGATGCAAGGTAATCAAGCAAATGACGATGCGAGGTTGCAGTGGCGATGACAGGCTGACGCCATGGAACGGGCCGAAGTCAGCAAGTGGAGAGGGCGAGGATGATGCTCGGAAGATGCGTCGACCAAAATGGAGAATGAACTCTGTGAATCAGCTCGGATGGGACCCAACCGCTGAATTTTGTGCATTTGCGCCTACGCCTGAGACTTTCCGTGCAATCAACAAGAAGCACCCTTGAGAGCTGAGAGCTGCAGCGACCCCGCCTCATGGCGTCTAATTGCTGTCAATCACCGCCAAACTGACCACATGTTTTGGGTCGTCAGCTTATCATACAGCCTTGTACTTGAGCTACAGCATCGAGATGACGGATGAGCAAAGTACCAACCTCAGTAAGCCTTGAAAGTTGAAGCCAGAAAAGTGTCAACAACGGTCGAAACTTCAGTCGAGCTAGCTGCAGTTCTAAAGTCTTGTCGCCAAGGCCAGAGTCACTTACAAGTTACCGAATTCCACGTGCACACATTAATTAGTGAGAAGTCCAATATTCAAAAGATCCACCGATCGAAACAATAGTGATTTAATAGACAATTGCTCAGCCCAATCCCCCGAGTTATATCGTCAGAGACACTCCCTTATCAAAGATGGCCAATTTTCAGTCTCCCGAGTATCAGGATTCAGGAACGCGTGTCGCGTGCCTGGTCCGAGAAGGGCATCCCGGCCTCCAGCTCCTTGGTGTCGATCTGGTTCGACTGCCGAGCCTTGTCCCGGATTTAGGGAAGCCCAACTCATTTACAACACCCATGAATCCATCCACATGGCTTCGAAACGCCCCCAGGATGCTGTATACCACCCTCCACCATCACCGGCAATGGCCTGAGTTGCTAGACCAACTTCCATACATGCCTTAGCTCTCTACTCACCGACTTTGCATGTTCTCAACCTCTGAACAACCGAGGATATCTGGGTATGCCTGAAACTCCCCTGCTGTATCCTCCTGGTAGCCGAACATCACCATTGCCTTCTAGAGGCTTGCCCCAACACTGGACGTGAAGCCGCATGTGAGTCGTCTTACAGGCGCCTCCACCGTGATGGTGCAGAGCTGGAGCCTTGGGGCCTGTATGATTCGAAACAGTGCCTGGCTGCCGAGAAATCCTACCGGCTTTGAATCAATGAGCGGGCGGAGACGGGCAACGGTCTCTTCCATTCCCGCCAGCCCAACCCTCCTCGCCTTCGTGTCATCAACCCATCCCGTCTCATCAGTCAGACCCAAAGAGCCCTCCTCATCAGAGAGACCACCCCCCGGTCCAGCAACAAAAGCCACGCATGTTTCAACAGCTCGCCAACCTGCCAGATTCGTGGGTGCGCCATTTTCCCCGTGAATCTGCTGCGAGGGTGGCGTGCAACCTCTTCCGGTTCCGCTACGTGAATGGGATTCAAACTGCTGAGGGTGTCGTGCTCTTTGATGGATGGTTGTGCAGCGGAGCCGTTGCGGCGGGAGCTAAAGGGACCCGGCAGGTACAAGTACCCGGCCTCAACCCCACTGAGGCCCCCCCCCCCTGGGCAGCCACTAAGACCCAGGGGGTTGGGCTGGCGCTGAGCCGCTGGAAGATGCTGGCAAGTGCTGTTTTCCAGGGCGCGTTGCAGTGGCTTGCAGGGGACCCTTGAGCCTTCTGCCACTCCATGGTAGAAATTTCGGTCAATTTTTTTTTCCTTCTTGTGCTCCGCTCCATAACTAAGAGAGACCTTGCAATGGATGAGATTTCTTTTTTTTGGGCGTAGAATTCAGTGAATCACATCCAAACCGTGGACATCACACATCAGCCTCCTGAGCCGATATTCTCCGACTTGGGAGCTGTTTGACATTCAAACCTCCCATTTTTCTCCCTCGCCTCAACTCTGATTCATTCTGTAATTCAGCGATCCATTGAGTGAATTCAATTATCGCCATCTTGGATGTGAGCCTAACCTGGGATATCTTAGTCGCGCTTGATCGGAGAACCAATATCCCCTCATCTCATCACTTAATAAGCCTCTAAAATCACAACTAGGACCCTTTCGCCAACGACTATCAAGACTCGATCAGTCTATGCAACTTTCTTACAAGTTCAGCTTGTTATAACTAAACCCTACGACTCGAAACTCATTGTTCTGGGCATGCGTTGATATCCCGCCGCTCTGTCAACGAATCTCACAGCGTTTTCACAAAAAAAAAAAAAAAAAAAAAAAAAAGAAAAAGAAAAAAAAGCGTGAGCCTCAGTCCTTCTCGTCAACTTTACAGAAAACCCTCTTACCTTGGCTTTTCCAGATCGCCTTTTCAAAATGTCCGCATCAGGAACCGTGGCCCTCTTCTCCCCAGGTCAGCACGGCCACTTGATCCCCTATCTTGCCGCCATCCACGCCTCGTGCATCACCCACGACCGTACCATTGCCACGTTCCTCCCCCCTCTATCCCACGAGAAGTTGCTCGCCTGGTGGAAAGAGCGCATCGCAGAAGTTACTGATGGGAAACGCCTCATCTTCATTCTCCTCAGCGAGTCTGAGCCTGGCACTCGGCCAAAGGGCTCTGATGTGGTGGGCGTTATCATGCTTGCCATGCCCTCCTCCGAGACAGGCCCGTTCCGTGGCGTTGTAGAGAAGCTGCTCGTCCACAAGGCTTTCCGTGGCAGGGGAGGCGCCAGGACCCTTGTTTCGGCTCTCGAAGCCGAGGCCGTCAGGCGAGGCCGGACAGTACTTGTAAGAGAACCCAGCTTCGCATATCTCAAGAGAATCGTTCTAACATTCGATTGCAGCTGCTCGATACCGAGGCCGGAAGTGCTGCAGAAGAGGTGTATAGGAAGTTTGGCTACGTGGAGCTCGGCCAGATCCCTAGATATGGGCTGAGCCCAACAGGGGAGCTGAAAGACGGAACCTTTTTCTACAAGCACTTGCAGCCCTGAGGCTTGCGTTGATTTGCCAAGGCAAACGAGGCCGCTCTGGTTTCGATGTTTTATTGTGTGTTTTGATATCACCGTAGAACCTCTGGGAAAAGGAGGTAGGAGAGCGAGGCGACTCGATTTTGCTGTTCTCATGATGGATTCCGGCCGGCGAGGAGCTACGGATTGCTTTTTAGATTTACAAACAAGGTTTTCTGCCACCCTATTTCCCCGTAAACATAGGCTGCTGAGAGCCAAAACCTTTTACCTTGCCTAGTCTCCAAGGTGGAATCGAGAAGAACAAGCACGGCATCGCCTTGTCAATTCTGCCAAGGCACGCTGTCGAAGTTAGATCTACCAAGTGCCCTAGACTGGCTTCGAGTTCGCGCACACAATGTTCTCATGCCAGTAATAATGCTCTCCTTCCTTCGACGAAACATACAGGGCTGACATCCTGCTCCATTACTACCTGGAACTGCACAAATTCCGCAAAATGTTGGTACACAATCCCAAAAACGCCACCTGCCAGAAGTCACAACTTTTCTGTACGCCGTCTACTCGTCATCCGCTAGCTCTTCGACCTTCGGCGCTTCGTAGTGCCGTTGCTGCACACCAGTCTTTACTTGAGTATCCGTGCTAGTCGTTGTCGCAGTGGTAGGCGCAACCTGTCCTGTTGCGGCAGCGAATGTCGGGTTTGCGCTAGTCCCAGGGGCGGCAGTCCTCTTCTTCTTCTTCTTCTTTTCAGTCTGGGTCTAAGTCAGCATTGTTTGAGAGTTGAAGATGGACCAGAATGCCACTCACCTCATGCCAAGCCCAGACAGGCTTGAAACTGTCCAGAAACGAAACATCCTCCCAGAGATTGGGGAAAAGCCACAGGCCAGGTGGCGTGGTGAAGTAGGTGACACAGAACAGAATAACACGGAAAATGGCCATCAAGAAGAACAAACCCAGAAGGCCCAACAATCCCCAACTGAGGTAGTACACACCCTGGCGCAACACCAATGGCCAGAGCGGGTATAGGACGATGGCGAAGATGGCCAGGAGTGCCAGACCGGCATAGATCTGACGCTTGATCTGGCTGCCTTCCCACAGCCAGACGTAGTACATCTCCTCCTTGGCTTCCTGCTGCTGCTCGATCTTAACGGTCCATTGACCCTTGACTCGCTTGGGCTTCTTTCCG
The DNA here is from genome assembly GCA_033030565.1 of Fusarium nematophilum. Taxonomy (NCBI): domain Eukaryota; kingdom Fungi; phylum Ascomycota; class Sordariomycetes; order Hypocreales; family Nectriaceae; genus Fusarium; species Fusarium nematophilum. Next base: position 119,225 of record JAVIXY010000006.1, read on the forward strand.
TTGGGGCCAGCCTGGGGCTCGATCTTTGAAACTCGGAGAGCAAGCATGCTAAGAGGAAGTAGTTTGAAGGTGTTCTCTAGAGAAGCGCGGTCGGTGATCTCGGGCAAAAGAGGGTTCTTCTTCCGAGCCTTTTCGTACGCAGGAGACTGCAGGGCTCGAAGCGCTCGCTTGACTGAGACGAGTTAGCCCATGAGGCGCTTCCACAAACTTAAGGCGTCATACCTCGGAACATGTCCTTGCGCTCGCCGTTAAGGATGACAGTTCGAGGCTTGAGCTCCTGGCCTCGAAGGAACTTCGCAAGGGCAATAGCCTTAGGGTTAGGAGGTCCAGGAGTAATGGGCTGGGCGCGGCCCTGCTGAGGGGGCCCATGCTGGTGAGGGTGAGGGTGTGCGTGGCCGGGAGCTTGGCCTCCTTGTTGGGCTTGTTGGGCGGCGCGCATTCGCATTTGCTCCTGGGCCTGCTTCTTGATGTGCTCGATGAACTCTGGAACAGTCATGCCAGCCTTCTCGGCATCGATGGCGAGTTGGCGCTGCATCGCCTGGATCTGCTCGGGCGTCGGGCGCTGGCCAGGCATGGGCATAGGAATCTGTCCCGGGCCAGGCTGAGAGCCAGGCTGAGGGGGTGGAGTGGCCATGTCTGAAGGTGAGTAACGAAAAAAGAGCGTAGAGAAGAGTTACAAGAAGGGGAAAACGGAACGTGTCCCAAGGACGAATAAATGGGGTGGAAGTTTGGAACCCGGAAAGTTTATGAAAGAGTGAACATGATGTTGCTGCCACCTGGACCATGCCCGTGCCAATCATGTCATAGCTCCTCCAGAGACAACGGTGTTCACTTCCCTCCAAACCAGCAAGCTCCAAAATTTCCCGGCTCGGATTACTGATTGCCCGATTTCCGCCTTATCTTCACGTGATGAATCTTTTTGGGGAGGCCCACTTGCAGACAGCGCTCTTGCGGCTCATCGATGTTGCAGTAGCTATTCCGGGCGCCGAACACCGGAACCACCAGCACGATGGGCGACCGCTTGACTCAACTCCAGGATGCTGTGGATCAGGTTCGCATTCGAGGCCAACTTCCTCGGAAACATGCCAGCTAACAATTCGCATAGCTAGCGCAGCAATTCGTCGCATGCTTGCACTACGTAAATACGCGTCATGATCTGGAAACACTAGGACCCAATGACAAGGTTCGCGAAGTCAAGGATACTCCAAAAGAGGGTGCGATACGCCTCATCATCCCTGCATCACCAGTTCTTCATGGCTTACAGCGTCTCCAGTCGATTCTCTCCCCGCCGACGAATTCCGTGCGGGAATGGTCGAGCTGTCTCAAGATCTCATCCTGAAAGAGCAGCAAATCGAAGTGCTGATCTCTTCGCTCCCGGGATTGGACAACAGTGAGATGGATCAGGAGCGATATATCAAGGAACTCGAAGAGGATTTGAAGGTCGCGGAAGCTCAGCGCCAAGAGGCTATCAAGGAGAAGGACCAAATACTGGCTGAGCTCGACACTGTGATTCGCAGCATCCGACGTCCTTGATGATTGGGTTCTTTTTCTAGGGGTTTATTACCACAGGTATCTGGCATGGTTGCATAGCGCGGAGTTCAGGACAGGTATTTGTTGGCCAAATCTTTCCCACGATGAGCCGCTATTCATGTGGAAGCTCTCCTGAGATCGCTCGTCTGGGATGCACAATACTACGGTATCTCATTCAGTGAGCGCATACAACGCCATCGTCTATGTTGTCTATCATCCACATGCAACACCTTTCCTCTCGTCATTAGGGCCGATCTCCTCCACCTTGCATCTCTTATGCTGACGTCGATTTAAAGAACTGTGGATAGATGTCGCGTAGTTCTCGCAGATGCCGGATCTGGTACTGCGATGCAGGGGTTCTGGGAGCCTGTACGCCTTCTTCGACGAGATGGGCAGCTGTCCAGCCAAATTCCTTCGCCTTCGAGCAGTTCAGGTAGGAGTCATCTAATAGAGTTAGCTTGAAAGGCCTATGATAGTGGAAACGGGAGGGAGCCGTACCGACAAAGAAGCAGTCATCGACGCGCTCTATGCCCGCTTCACGCATGGCCTTCTTGTACATTTCCGTGTCAGGCTTGCAGATCAACGGCTGCTCTGCATAGTTGCAGAAGGTGAGCCCATCAAACAGGTGGTCAATACCAAGAAGACGAACCACCCGCTTCCCATGTGTCACATATGCGTTCGTGAAGAGCCACATCGTAACCTTGGTCTTATCAATATCCTCCAAGAGCTCTTTAAGCTCAGGGTTGGGCTTGATGATGTTTTCGAGTGGCAGAGCATCATCTACCTTGGCATTGTAGTCAAGAGGGTCAATCTGGTGGTGGCGCACCAGGCCCTCGATGGCCAGCCCATAGTTTGTGTAGTACTCCTTGTGCAGCTTCACCGCTTCATCCCAAGGCAGCTCCAGGTGTTTTGAAAAGTACTCGTCAATAAGCTTAGCCATCAAATCGTGCACCTTAGCACCTGCAAGAGCAGTCAGTATGTGGCGGTCACGGACTTGCTTCCAGGAATCTCACTTCTTGGGTACAGGCAGTTGTCGATGTCGCTACAAGAGAGTTAACAGCAGTCAGTTTGGGGCTAGAAAGGAGAGACGGACAAAAACAGAACCGGTTTGCCGGCGCTTATGCCATTGGTACTGCCCATGGTTGATTTGAGACGGGCCCTGGCGTTGGCGTGAGTGTTGGTGTTGAGGATGATGGAGTGCGGTGCTGGGTAGGAGGCACGGAGTAATGAAGAAGGGATAGATGCTTTGAAGATGCGATTGAGAGAAATAAATATCGAAACACGTGGTCGTAGCTGGTACATTGAATGGCTTGCTCATCAAGTGAAAAGCCAGTGACTCTGTGAGGACGATCCAAACCGAAATGCGAGGGAGGGCTAGTACTCGTTACCACGGATTTCGGATTATACCTACCAAGGTAGGTAGCTTAGAACGTTGAGAGGGCGGGACCTGCCCTTCGGACCATGACTCTTTCGGCGTGGCTGAATAATCTGTACCTGCGTTTCGATGACCTCCGATCTCCGATGACGGGAGGCTTCCCAATTGAAGGTACGGCAACCTCACACTTCCGGCAACACGTATCTTTTGGCTGGCTAGGTCAGGTAGGTAAGAAGTCTACAATCTGTAAATCACTGGTATTTCCCTCTGGTACAGAGAGGTTGCGAGCATCCCGTCCAGGTACGGTAAGAGGTAGGTAGCCACTTCAATCTCTAAGATAGCCAGGTACTTTGTGAGAAAAGTATGTAGTAGGTACCTTAATTACTGGAACCTTGCCATGCCCATGGTTCCTTAGGTAGTCCGGCTACGTCTCCGAGCTGTGAAGGCAGGGCAAGCTGGGAATTGCTCGTCCGTATTTTTCGTCCGTTCCCTGCCCGACAGTGCTAATTCATCATAAATATCGAGGGTTAAGAAATTGCACGGTTATACCTCAAACCATCGAGAAATCTTGACAGGTTTCCACGTCTTTGGAGTGCTTGGTCATGTGCAGTTCAAAGCCATGGTAGGTTTAAGTCCAAACAAGATTCTGCCACTCACACCGCCTAAATTGCACGGGAGCCGGGCAAGGTTCAAAAGCTGAGCTCTGGCATCCAGGACATTTCCTCCAGCACAGACGCGCCCTGAACCACCACCGACTATCGCTTTCGCTGTTTAGCAGAGGCAGCTGCTAAACTCCGCGTCTAGCTTGTCTCACTGTCGATTTTACTTGCACGTGGCCTGCCTGGAACTGGCTGCCATTGATCTGCGTCGGCGTCAGGTCGCGTAGCGTGTGCGCTGTCCCTGATTGCCATCATGGCGCAGGGACCTGTTGTTCAGGGGCCTCTCGCTGGCGAGAGTCTGCTCTCTGGCCTGGCTGACGGCCAGCGCCATCGAATCCAGCAATACGAAAAGATTGTGCGGTTTCAGGAGGCCGTTCTCTCTGGTAAACACCCAAGCATCAAACCCTCGCCTAACCTGATTGCATCTACGCAATCCTCCACCCATCTCATAGATGCCGCCATCAAGGGTGGCACGTCAGACCATCGGTCAGGCCCTTCACAATATTCTGTCGGAGATTTCCAACAGCCTGGCCACTCTGTCCACTCCAACCTGCCTGCGGTGGCCTCCACCACGCCGACAGTCGGCAAGCCATATGGATCAGGGTCTACTGAGATCAACCCGATTTTCCTAGAAAAATCCGATGATCTCGTCAAAGCAGAACTGCAATTGCAGAGACAGAGGCTGGAGCGTGCGTTGAGAGACGAGGTTGACCAGCGACGGGCGGCATCAAAGAATGCTGCCCAGGGGGAGCCTATGCCCGAGTTTGACCTTAATGACGTCTTGTCAAAGGCACTCACACTCGTTCAAGCCACTGCCGGCCCTGTTGCTGCTGATGAGAATTTGCCTGCTACTAATCTCGAGACTGCAAGTGATTCCTTCGACGACAATACTTTCTACTCCTCGCAGCACAACACACCGTCCTCCGTCTTGACGTCCCGTGTTCGCAACGAGTCCGAAGAGGCACGAGCCCCTGAAGCCCTCGAATCGCAACCCCCGACAAGCTCCCGCAATGCCACTGTCTCGCGAACGAACCCAGCTGAACCGGAGCCGCTGAATCTGGACCCGACCACGTCTCGGACGTATCAAGCCTTCCTCAACCGAATTCCCGACACGGGTAGCTCGACCCTACACAGTACTTCGCGAGCTAGAAAAGTCCCAGGTTTGACTGCCTATGCTGAGGACAAGGCCGCATCAGGCCAGGACACAAGTGCTGGGCAGAGCCATTCGGAAGGCTCGAGTAACGTGGAGGTCGACCAGCATAGGGATCACTTTGGACCAACGCCGCTCCACCAACCCCGTGAACATTACATTGACAGCCATCCCCCCTCTCCCCTGATGAGAGCACACGAGCGCTCCCCTCCTCGTCCAGCGCAAGCTTCCCAATTGACAACAGCCAGACGGCCGCCCCCGGTAGCTGAAGCAACGTCCAACTCGTCCACCGGTACACCCGCTCAGGTGGCAACCCTCAGAAATGAGCCCATTGCTGTTACAAGTCCAGAAAGCTCACCCCAAGGCGGGATAGCATCAGAGAAGAGAAAGGGAAAGAAGAAAAAGAGAAAGGCAGACAGGCAAGCGCCCGAGGCCGAAGCAACCCCGTACATCAAGCCAGAGCCCCGATCTCCATCACCTATGAATGCTCCGTCGTATATTCGTCCCAACAAACGTCAAAGATACTCTCAGCGCCAACCAGATGAAACTGGGTACGAAGAAGTCAGATATGGGCCTCAGAGGGGTGATTTCCCACCCGATCCTCTGCCTAGTCGACTGGAAAGAGATGACCGAGTTCCAATAGGATATGGAAGATCAGGCGGCTCTTCCCAACGAGCAGCGAGCTCTGCTATTCCTGGGGGCTCTGTCTACAGAAGAGAATATGCAGACGATCGATACGTATCCGGCGATCCGTATGCTGTGGAGCAACATCCACTGATTTCGGCTCCCCACCAGGGACAAACATCCGTGGGAAGAGCAAGCTCTCAAACACGTCCTAGTGATGGGTATCCGCGTCCCTCATGGTCCTATCAAGGCGCTTATGAACCATCACCGGTGGCTGTCCGGTCGGATGGAGACGCCTACATGACGGCCCCCAGACCACCACCAACTCGGATCATCGTAGATGCCTTTGGACGTGAGTATATCGAGCCACCACGCCCGACAGTTATCCGGCACTCAGTTGCCCCACCCCCTCGGTCCGGTGAACCCGAAATTATCTACGAACGAGCTGCGCCCCGGGCGATATCACGACACACGGGGATGGAAGCATACGAAGAAGGCGGCGCCGTCTACCGGAGACCATCACCAACGTACATGCCCAGGCGGGTTGTCACCCAACCTGAATTCCTTTCGCAAGATTACAGGGACCAGCGCACACGTGACTACTCGACGCGGCCGATAGCACCGCCTGGAGAGTTTGTTGAGGTAATGGCACCGCCAGAGAGGCGACGTGTGGAAGAAGGGCCCAGAGAGTACATCACAAGGGCGGCCAGTGTGCGACCGGCCGAGCCTCTGCGATACGAAGTCGCCCGGGACTATGGACGGGTGCAGAGCGTACGCCCCGAGGCAGCAGTACGTCAATATGCAACAAGCGTTCACCCGGAGAGCCGCCGCGAGCCAGCGCAGCCTTACGCACGAGAATACGGTACCTTGCCTGTGGAGCAGGGCGTAGTGCGACGAGAGTATAGCGCGCGACCCGTGGAGCGATATTATAACCAACCTGTGAGAGGGGGGGAGGAGATTGCTTTCATTGAACGGCCGCGGGGGACGACACAGGAGATCGTATACGCAGACGATGCGAGGAGGGAAGTGTATCGTTGAACTTGAGCCACGGAAAGGAGTGAGGATGAAGGCATCGTGCAAATGCGACAAGACCATAGAAATAATTAATGGCATGAGTAGAGGCAGCCCAAATCCACTTTGTATTAATGCCCAAAAATATGCAGTTATGTTTGCCGTTTTGAGACAGTCTAGGTACCGCTTGTTCCTGGCATCAAATGAATGTGAACGACCCGTCATAACGTCTTCAAACCTAGAACTCATCAATCACACCCGGTTGTTGGGTCGATGCGCCCCGTAGAAGTTTATTTAGCCAAACCAACTCAAGGAACTCCTGTAGTAGACAAGAGAAGAACTGTAATTGGTTTCCGTTTGGGCCGGTCTACGCTGACGACCGTCTAGATCGTCGATCACCCGAACTACTCTACCACATTTCATACTGTTTTGGAATGAAAGCAAAATGATCCTTTTACCTGGTCGCCGAGACGCGACTAGATGCAGTAAACAAAAGTCTCGGGTGTGATTACGAACCGCTTGTAGCAAACAAACACAAAGCAAACCAGCCAGCAAGGGAACAAGATGGAAATCAATGAGGTCATTCCTGGTAGGTGGATGAGGGGACTATCGGGACCTCGGGGAGTGCAAGCGGCCCATAGTAGAGGAGGAAGCTTTGGGAATGGGGCAGATGTGGAGTTTGAGCTCGAGAAGTACAGTGTTAAGATATACTTGCCTCCTTTCCCTTGAGATGAATCCATACATGTATTGCTGATGCCTCATGCGTTCTGCCAGATGTGAGGGGATGAGAGGACGAAAGGATCTGGCAGCCATCAGGTGAGATTCAGGGGTTCACAAATCAAATTCTCATTTCATAAGCAAGACATGCAATACCCGTTACAAAAACTGATAGCAGTTATATTATCCTCGCTGTCGTGGCAGCCTGTGAGCCTTCCTCAGAGCTCACGGGCAACGACAAAGCCCCGAGTCCAGCATGCAGCCAGTCGGATCGCTTGAGACAGACTGAGTGGGCTAACCAGTGTCAAAGCCAGGCTTGAGCGTACGAATCTGGACTTTTCCAGGCAAGGTGCCCGCCGCTGTTGAGCCTGTGCTGCTTTGCTTGCTATAATTAATGCGCATTGACGCCGTTATAGGTACAAGGGGGGTTGGTTGTGAGATCTGTCGAGATGAAGAGTCCCTTCAACTGCTTACCAACCTCGATGGGTTCCAGTCAAGGTCGGCCCTCAGGTGTCGAGAATGGGATAACTGGTATCGGGCTCTCGAGCCGCTTTTCTATGCACAACAGCGAGACAGAGAGGGCCATGAAAAGGCGAGTGGCGCAGCTCGTGATCGGTATGTATTCTCAGCTGCAGGCGACCAAAGCCACTGGAATTTGAGGCGGGAACTGAAGCAATCAACAAGTTGCAAGGACACGCATACGCGCAGGTCAAAGCCCAGACCCGTCCTGTCCCAACCTATGTCCTGTGGAAGAGTGCCGACCCCTTGACAGGTCGATTTCTCGACAGGCGAGTCAACAGCCGCCCTCGTTTGTCTCTCGGATAAGTACCTGTGTCCCCGTCATGAAAGCAGTGACAGCTAAAGCAAGAAGTTGAGGCGTTGCATGACGAGTTGTTAGTGGCTGAGCTGATGACTGACTCTGGAGAACTGGTGCAGGCCCCAAGCTCAAATCAACGCACTCGCTCACCCATGAACAAGTCACACAGACACCAGGCGAGTCCTGACCGTGTGGGGACACCGTGTGATCGAAGCTTTAGCCAAGTCACGCTACCGAGCGAGATACGGCTGATGAGAGATGTGCGTGCACCGCAAGCATCCCCAGCGCCTCTCTTCCACGTTCGTTCCGGCTCAACGAGCACTGCTTTGTGATCGACTTTTATCCTCGAGCCTGGGGCAAGATAGCGAATTTTGGCGACCTTGGCTGTTGCAAGGACCGGGCAGACGACGACTTTGCTAGTGGAGGCATGCCAGGGATCCGACCCCGTCCTCATGCAGCCATGTGGCCCCGTATCTAGGCCGTGTTGGTGTTAGCATCCAAGACAACGGTACGTGATCCCAGCTAGCGCCTTGGTGATGTCCCGAGTATTCATACCTTTGCTCTTGACTGACCGCGTAAGGATGCTCCGGAATCTGCTCTACCATTGCCGAAGCCCTCGAGCCGCGCACTAAACCCTCTGCTACGCAGTTGGTTTTGCATCCCGCCCCTGGAGAGCAGCCAGCCATGCCTGTGGGAGACTTCCGCGAGAGCACAAAGGAGAGAGGGCCGCAGGAGGTGAATCCTACCTAGCCTGGTCTGATGGCCCCACCGCCCATGCCCGGGCCAAGTCCCGTCCATGCCCTAGGCCGTTGCTGTTCGAAAGCCATCGAAACGCAACGGGTGGATGCTGATGTCGCTGTTCACGTTGTCGTCATTGGAGTTCGGCCATCATGACGACTCGCGAGCCAGAGTGCCCTAAAAAGAAAGAAAAAACTCAGGATTTAAGTATCAAGTAGGTAAAGACCTTGGTAATCCTCCCAGTGGCCCCCGTCTAATTGGATAATTGGGCGGGCTGGACCGAACTGAACTCATGTCAAGATCTGTGCGATTGGAACTTGTGGCTCCCTCGAGCCTGAGAGCGTGATGATGGTGGCTCGCTGTGGCTGTTCTTATCCATGTGGATGCCCTTGCAAAGTCCACCAGGCTATCTCTCTCTCTCTCTTCCGTCTCCTCAATGCCCTCAGAAGTGCGCGCTCGTGCCCTCCCACATACATCCGCAGGACGTAACTTGCATGAGCCCAGGCTTGACATGCTCTGCTTTTGCTTCTCACGCAAGACTCCCACTCCCATCCCACTCCATCTCCACTCTCCTGCTGCTGTCGGGTCTTGTCTCGCGGGCTGATGAGCTGAGCTCACTGTTGGGTCGTATCGGATTCCCCTCTCAGCTCTGCAGGCTGGCATCGATAGGTACCTCTCCACTGGCCTTACAGGGCCCTCTCGCGCTCTCAGTGGGCTGGGGCCACCTACTTTTTAACTCTCCCCCAGGTAAGGTAGGCGCTAGGTGGGTAGGCAGGTGTACCTACCACTCACACTGCTTGATTGCCCTCTGCGCTCTCCACCTTGGCCTGACCTCGAGTAGGTGCGTCCTGCTGACTTGAGGTTCCTCTCTTTTTACACCTCCGCTCTTCCTGTCCTTCCTCCCACCACCTCCAACCTCTCCCTTCCTCGTCAGACTTGGAAAGTGTGTTCGCAAAACCATCTTTCTTTCTTCCCCTTTCCCCCCTGCCCCCTTCCCCCCCCTCCCCACCGTTTCTTGCCCCAGCTTCTTCGATACCCTTTTTCCCTTTCTCTTTACATCTCTCACGTCTCATTCTCCCCTCCTTCTCTCCCCTTCTCCACCTCCGCCGTCCTCCGTCCACCTCCACCCTCGCCGACCGTCGCCGCCCACGACTCGGACGACGACGACGACGCCTCCATCTCACTCCCAATCATGAATAAGTTGGCAAACATGCGTCACTGGTCGGAAAGAATGACACCCAATTTCGGAATGGGCCGTCCCAACATGCCCATGAATGCCCTCAACCATCCCAAGAACGCCGCCCAACCAGGTCAGCCCATCGCCTCGCCCCAAGCTGCCGATGCAACGATCCACTACTCGTTCAACGTCCCCTTCGCTTCCGACCTCGCGGGACCCGATACCGAGGACATTCTTCACGCGACCACTGACGCCGTCTTGCGATGGACACACCCCGAGGACGCGCCGGACGACGTCCAGATCCACGAGCTGCCCGTCCATGGGCAGAACCTGGCCAACCTCCGAAGGCTGTGCCACGAACTCTCCAACGGGCCCTTACCAATCGAGGCTCACGTCTTGTCCACGACGCCCAAGAATGGCAAGGGCCAGCAGGTTACCACCGTCTGTCTCTCAGGCTCTCCCGAGCTGGTCCACAAGAGCCGAGAGACCATTTTGAACGATACCCCCATTTCTCTCGTATGTCCAAAGGCCCTCGCAATAACCCTGGGGAACAGTTTTCGGAGCCCCTGCTAACTCTCCTTGCAGCGTTGCACCACAATTGATGTTGATGGTCAACTCGTTTGCGATCTCAACGCAGGAGTGCTCAAGAAGCCCGTTACTGATACCCTGGATTACATCTCGAGCTACTGCGGTGTCGACATCTTTCTCCTCGGACCTAAGCTGACACCCGTCGTGGATGGCATGACTGGTGATTCCGAACTACGAATGGACCAACGATGGAGAGTTGCCATTTACGGCGATATCCTATCGTCAGAGCACGCAAAGGCTCGTGTCTTGATCCACATCGATACCCTGGTACCGCTCCTCCCCTACCATTATGTTGCCGTAACCTCTAATCCTTCTTCAGCTTGGTCGTATAGTCGATGGCACCAAGCTTGAATTGTCGTGCCACCAACTCGTCTGTGGCCGCCACCGCAAGAACATCAAGCTCATCGAGTCGTCCACTGGAACAGCCATATATTTCCCACCTCCGTTCTCGCAGATGTACCGCTACTGCCCCCCCAAGGCCACCCGCCGTGACCCCGCCGATATTTTCATTACCGGCGAAACTCCTCAGGCTATCGAGCTCGCCAAGCAGAAGCTTCACGAGACGGTTCAACGGATCAGGCTCTACGTTAAAGACGTGACCATCCCTGCCGCCAAGATCGACAGCATCCTGCTGGGCCGCCTGGACAAGGTCCGTAAGATCCTTGAGGCTAATGGAACCTACATCATGTTCCCTCCCTTGGCAAGCCAGCGCAACATGGTCCGAGTCCAGGGCAGTGAGGGCCTTCACGTCGAGCGAACCGTCCGAGAAATTATGTCGTTGGTGAGTACCGCAAGCCCACTGCCTGGAGAAGAGTTGGCTAACCATATTCCAGGCCGGTCAATTCTATAGTGCTGGATGGTACATTCAGCATGCCGAGGCCCGACAGCTTCCCAACCCCGGCGACGTTCGGGCTATGCTGGTTGATATTTGCGCCAATTCAGATGCGGATCTCTCATTCGACAAGCTCAATTTCACCATTACCGGTTCTGACGACGCAGTCAAGTCTGCCCTTCAGGTCATCTCGGACATGAAGTTTGTGGTGCAATCCCAGTACCAGATTCGGGTCAAGATCGAACTTGCCAATGAGCACAAGGAGTTCGTCAGCGGCAAGAAGAACGGCAAAATCAACAAGATCATGGGACAGAGTAATGTTCAGATCATTTTCGATGGTTTCAACGAGTACAATTTCAATATTGACGTCATGGCGGCTACGTACGAGTCGATGAAGCAGGGTCTCACGCTTGTTGAGCAGGAGATGCCCGCGTCCATTTCATTCCACGTCCCGGACCAATACCACAAGCGCATCATTGGCATTGGTGGCCAGCACATCCAGCGAATCATGAAGAAGCACTCCGTCTTCGTCAAGTTCTCCAACGCTATGGACAGAGGTATGCTGCTCGTCAGCTCCATCCCTATGCTCAGTCAACTAACGTAGTCACAGGGGGCATGGGACGAGAAGATGACGACATCAAGGTGGACAACGTTATCTGCCGTACCCCGGCCCGAAACGCACAGAACTTGGACGCTGTCAAGAACGAGATTTTGGAGATGGTTGATCGTGCTGTAAGTGTCGAGCTGCTAGCTTCGCTCGTTCCGCTTCTGACCTCTTTTTTAGGACTCTGAGTACACGTCCCAGATCGTCAGCGTTGACCGTCTCTATCACCGTCAGCTCATTGCCAGACTCCCAGAGATCGACGAGCTGGAGCAAAAGTACAATTGCAAGATCAACTTTCCCAGCACCGAGCAGGCCAGCGATGAGGTGACCGTCAACGGACCTCAGTGGCAGGTTCCTCACTGCGTCGATGAATTCTTGGGCATGGTTCCCGACAAGCACGAGCTCGTTCTCGCACGAAGCCCTGAGCTCATCAAGTTCCTCGAATCTCCCGAGTTTGCTCACGACCTTGTTCCCAAGCTCAAGAATCAGCACGAGGTTGAACTTACCGTTCATCAGAATCCTGATGAGCTCACCGAGGATGGCTCTCCCACGGTCACTCTTCTCTGGGGCTTCACACGCAACAATGCCGGCGGCCTTCGCGATGCCATGGACTTTATGCAGGCGCAGTTTGCGACCTCTGGGGCAGAGGTCGACATCGTCAAGGGCTCTCTCCCTCGTCCCAAATCGGACTCGTTTGAGGACTCTTTGCAGTACTTTGACTCGAAACTCCTCCAGCATGCTCCTGCCCCTGTGGCCACCGACTCTCCTGTCAAAGCTGGTTTTGGCGATGAGGTCGCTCGCGAGCGCAGCAGCATCCTAGACCGACTGCGAAAGCCTGGTAGCATGACCTCCATCTCGTCTTTCTTGGATCGCAGAAAGAACAGCTCCCATTCCGCCAACGGCAACTTTTTCAAGGGCTCGAGCAACGTCTCAAAGTCGTCGCTCATCTCGATCGAATCGACCCGCAGCTTCAATGCTGACCGAAACCCCTGGAACGACAGTGGCGTGAACCTTCCAGACGACGATAACCCATGGGCTCCGCGACCCTTCGGCACCCATATCGACAACAAGCTGTCCATTCCTCAGCCTGGCGATGTCACACCTCGCCACAGCACCCGCGCCTCCGGCGACAGCGGGCGCCCTTCCACTTCTCATTCTATGAATTCAGGATACCCCGCCCCAATTGGGCCTTTCCGTTAGATTCCCCCCCGTGTTAGAACCTCTACATGCAAATACCCCGGCTGGATATACCCTGGCGTAAAAATACCCTGGAACGTCGACTTATGCATCGGTCGGTTTACGTCTTGTCATGTTTTGTTTTGATCGATTGTGTTTGAGTTTTTTATCGTTGTTGTGCCTTGTTTGCTTTTCAACTTTTTTTTTGGTTATCGGAATTGGGGGTTCTCTTTTGATGACGTGACGTCCACTCATTATACCCAGTCATGCAACGAAAAGCCGAGGACAAAAAACACGAAGAATACCCCTGGTTGCCGAACAAGAAGGATTTTTTAGGGACATGATGGGATGTTGGGGGAGAAAGATACCAAATGTCGACGGAAACAAGAAACATCAAAAGCCTGCCTCTGACGAGACAATGACTGTACACGGAGTCAAAGTTGGGTTTGTTTATGGTAGCTGCCAGGTTGGTCGGCATGATCTATCAGGCCTCCAGGTATGGTCAGCAAATAGGTTACTCGCTACATCTCGATGTTGCCTTGGGCGAGACGGCACAGAGACACAAACACTTGCTAGCGAGGGAAGGACAAAAGTTGAGAGCATCGCAATGCAGCAACTTGGGATTGAGAAATGACAATGATACCCGGGATATACCCGCGATTGCTCTTCAGATGATCTTTTTTTCATTGATAAAGACTTTGTGACCATGATGGAAAGAACAGATCCGGTTCGTGGCCAACAGCTTTCTGGGGATACAAGGCGGTGGGAAGCCTCTGGACCCCACGGTTTTCTTGGCAGTCATGATGATGTCAAGTCATGATATGTCAATTCATGATTCAAGTCAAATCCCGTTGATTTTCGGCGAGAAGTTTCGGCAATACATAATCTTCCCCCTATCGCGATAGCCTCCTTTCTCATTAAGACAGAAGCTCCATACACCCCAATCCAAGTGTGTAACCTATCTACTTCTCCTCCACTGGGGGGGTCATGATCTTAGCAACAGCAGGCCTAGCGAGGAGTCTCTGTTGCCAGGCCGTGTAGTTCTTGTACTTATTCTCGATGTCGAACTTCTCCCAGAGATTGCCAGCCATAGGAGCTGCAACGTTCCAGGGAATGAAGGCGAGGTCGACATAGGTACTGGGGCAGGACAGTCAGTATAGTGCGGATGAAAAGAGACTCAAGGTGGTGGCTGCAGAGGCGATCACTTACAACTTGTTACCGACAAGGTACTCCTTGCCCTCAAGGATCTTGTCGAGAACCTCGATGACGCGAGCAATCTGTTCGATGTAGCGCTCCTTGGCCGAGGGGACGTCCTCTGGGTGGAAGAAGTGGAACCAGAAAGCTTGTCCATAGTAAGGTCCCTAGAGGAGATCGTGTCAGTTTTGAGCAAATACTGTCAAGTATCTAGATGATGTTGCACACCTGGCCGGACATCTGGAAGTGGAGGTACTGCTTCAGGTACCACTTCTCAGGTTCAGTGTCAAAGGTGAGCTTGTGCTCCGTGTCGTACTTTTCAACGAGATACTCCAGGATAGCACCGGACTCCCAAAGAGTGAGGCCCGTGTTGGGGTCCTCGATAGCTGGGAGCCTGCCGTTGGGGTTGATCTTGGTGAAGGACTCATCCTTGGGGTTGGCAATTTCGATCTGAGGAAGGACTTGGTTCAGTGGTCAAGGAAACTCGTAAATCCAGGGGTCATGATGCACATACGGCTGTGTAGGGGACTCCGAGTTCCTCAAGGAGAATGGTGACTTTCTTGGGGTTGGCCCCCTTCCCTAAGAAACGGTCAGACTGGCGAGGCATCACGAGGGGTTGGGGGGTTGCTGGAGCTGACCATGAATGTAAACAGTGATGGGCTTGATGTCAGACATGGTCGGGATGATTGCTTTGCGAGTGATGTCGAGAGGCAGGTTGTTGGAAACGGAGGAGTTGATGTGACTGTTTTCACTGTCTGGATTGTCTGATGCTGCTTCTTCTATCCCCCTCACTATCGGCCCCGCTCTTGATTAAGTATCCTCCCGCTGCCGTCTTCGTCTCTCTCCATACGCTCTCAACATGGCAATGTTTCAACCCCTGCTTCCAAAGCATTGAGGGACGATTGCTAATCACAAGTCATCGGGATGCCCAAAATCCGCAAGTCCGCACTAATGCCGGTCAGCTTCTGGTCGGTGATTCCCAGTTCCACTCCGCAAGACCCATCAGGCTGAATAGAGAGAGGCGTTGAGGAGGGTAAAGTAAGACGAGAAGTCGGGGGAGCAAAAGGGGATATATCAAGCGCGCGTGTGATGACTAAGGAGCCGCGGAAGAGTGGCCTTTTTGGTGGGGGAACAGCTGGCTTTAGCACGTTGATTGGTCACTTCCGGCGAGCCCAGAGATGCCTCGTTGCAGGTTCAGACAAGCAGTCGGACGCACGCCAGCGGCACGCCTTGAGGTTCTGCCGATTCTCACTGTCGAGATTATTCAGCCAACATGTCAGCAAATTTGAAGGATTCGCAAGGGTTTCTGTTGAATGAATTATATGTCTCAAGATAGGACTAGCATTTCCACCCTTGCGCATGACAGGTGCAGAAAGGGGTCTTCATGTCAGGGAGTCTGATGATGTCCACAGACCATCACCTGCCAACCTTGGAGTCTTGCATTTAAGGCACTCTGGCCTGGTGCTCGCCTCCTACTGAGGTCTCAATTACTGGGGACAGAGGACATGTTAGATGTTGGATTCATTGCCTCGCTGAACACAGACAGTTTGTTCAAAGCTTGTTGCGGGATGTGTAAGTCGAGGAATTGGGGTGGGCCACTGGCAGCGATCAATACGGCCTCACGGTAAATCATATTGCTCATGTTATTTCCTTATCCATTGGTCTGTATAGTACTGCTCAAGGATCGTTCGCCGCATGTAATCGTCTTGACTTCCGTGTCTTTCTCCAACCCCCCATACGAGCCCTGTCAGGCCAGCGTCGTCTAGTCATCCCAGATGGCTGCCTTGGCCTTCTCCGCCTCCTCCCGCCGCTTCTGCTCCTCGTCCCGCGCCTGTTCTCGTCGCTTCTTCTCCTGTTCTCGGATGCTCTTCTGATACGCCCGCTGCTCCTCCGTCTGCTTGGGGGCCTTGAGGCCCAGTCCCGCTGCGATCATGCGTCGAGCGACGGCATCCGTCTTCTCTGGCCGCCTGGAGGTATCCTCCCCCGGTCGCGGGCCAGGGCTACCTGATGGAGGCGTCCATGAAGATCCGCCGACGGGCGACATGGGCGTTGGAGGAGGCGGCGCTGGCGTGGCGCTGGGCGTCGAATCCTCAGCCTTGTCTGACTCGGTCTCGGCTTCGGGCTCGGAGTCTGAGACGTCTTCATCCTCCCACGAGTCGGCGACAGGTTCCTTTGCCTTCTTCTTGTTGGCGGGCTTTGTGGGTTTGGTTGGCTCCTTCTTGGTGTCCAGTGAGAGCTTGTTGGTGGCGGCCGATACATCAGTATCCTCGGTCATGGCGGCAATTTTGCCAACAGGCACAGACGAACAAAAGTCCTATGCTGAGGCGGGCGCAGGCCAATGAAACGGACGAGTAGAGAGAGTGTAATGTTTTCCGGGGAAGTTTAAACTATAGAGTACGTTCTCCCAGGGCTCGGGTTTTGAGGAATGAGGCTGCTAGGTTATGGCCAATGCCCGATTTGACTTTGCGGAGACTTCGTGGTACAGGGTAGTCATGATGTCGGTCTGCGGGGAAAAGGGCTTCCTTCCCTTCATGACCACCTTTTGAGTTGCTTTCTGGCAGATGCTTGGGTAGTTTGTGACTTATAACTACTTTAGTTTACTCGCTTGTCGGCAATTTTTATATAATATAGTGCAAGCATAGGTGAGGTGTCATTGGATTCCTGCACTAGGCCAACTCTTAATCTACCCATTCAAGAACCCAGTAGCTGATGCCCTCCAACCTGAGATAAACAAGTCCATATCCCCAAGAGTTCGACAGAAGAACAAAGCAAACGAACCACTCACGAATAGCACCATTGGAATGCAAGGGCTTCTTGCTCCACTCAGTAAATTTGGTACTGGTGCTCTGTCCGATGAAGAGTGGCTTTGACCTTGGCGCCCACATACATTCTGGTCCATGATCATGACATTCATGGCCAACGTCTTTCCAGATACAAGAATGAGGGATCGGCATCAACTGGAATACACCGGAACATGCACCAACCCACAACATGGATCTCTTCTTGTAATCAATATGTTGCTTGTTCTTGTTGGCACACGAGCCCCGGTAACTAAATATCGCAATCTGATAAGGAACCGCTGCAAGAAGCCGACATTGGCCGACCATTAAGTTAAATGGGGGGGAGGAAGCTTGGGCATTGCCGATGTTCTGCCGATGGAAGCTCATGGTTGACTCGAAATTTTGGAATGATGTCGACGTTAAGTCCGACGTCGCCATTAGACATTATTAAGTCGCCTCCACCAAAGCGGCGATGCGCACAATTGCGGCCAACATCACCCTTTCTTACCGCCCCTGACAGAGCTTCTCAGTTCTATTCCTCTTTCCCCCTTTCTCTACCCTTATTAATTGCCTGCTTCTCCATCCCTAAAGTTGCCCAGCGCGGGGGCTTCTACCTCTCTCTCTCCATCTCTAGCTCCGTCCTCGCTCCGCCTGCATATAGCCTTGCACCAGCTCCCTCCGACCATGATCCCGCGCTCGCGCCTCTCCGGGCGCCTCATCCTCGAGCGCTCCGCCGCACATGCCTCTCGAGCCTCCTCCGAAGCCATCGCCGCACGATGGGCCTCTTCTCCCGCCTACCGCAACCGTCACATCTGCGGCCGCCGGCTTCCCGCCGTTCAGCCGCGGTCCTCAGCAGCGGCCTTTTCCACAACCGCCCGGCTCCGGAAGGAGAAGGACAGCAAGGACAAGGGCTTCTTCGAATCCGCGATAGAACCATTGACCGAGCCCTTGTCCGAGGAGGAGGCCAAGGCGAATCTCGAGAACCAGCGGAAAGACGCCGATGGCAAGCTCTCGGCCGAGTCGAGGAACCCTGGTCCCGACACACCCGGCTCTGGTAAAAACGACGGCGGCAATCAAACGCAGGATGGCAAAGCGGGCAGCGCCGCGGGAGGCGCCGCAGGGTCGGGGTCCGGTGGTGATAATTCGGGCGGTGACGGAGGCCGACGCGGTCGAAAATCCTCCGCCGAGAAGGCCCTCCAGAAGCCCGTCGTTCCCGAGGTCTACCCGCAGGTCCTGGCCATCCCCATCGCGCGACGTCCGCTCTTCCCTGGTTTCTATAAGGCGATTACCATCAAGGATCCCGACGTGGCAAACGCAATCACCGAGTCGATCAAGCGTGGTCAACCCTATGTCGGAGCCTTCTTGTTCAAGGATGAGAATGAGGATGAAGACGTGATCCGGAATCCCGACGACGTGTATGATGTTGGTGTTTTCGCCCAGATCACAAGTGCCTTCCCCATCCACGGCCAAGAAGGTGCTCTGACTGCCATCCTCTACCCTCATCGCCGAATCCGCTTATCCAGCCTGTTGCCCCCCGGTGGCCAGGATGCCAAGAAGACCGATTCCAAGTCCGAGCCGACCCCCGAACCGATCCCCCAGAAGCCCGTCGAGGAGGAGGCCACCCAGGAGAAGAAGGGCGATGTTGTTGCCAGCTTCGAGGAGAGTGCTGTGGAGAAGAAGCCTGATCAGGCTGCAGAGAAGTACGAGCCAACCTCGTTCCTCAAGAGATACCCCGTCAGTCTGGTCAACGTCGAGAACCTCGTCGATGAGCCGTATGACCCCAAGAGCCCAGTCATCCGCGCCGTCACCAACGAGATCGTCAACGTCTTCAAGGAGGTTGCCACCATGAACAACCTTTTCCGCGACCAGATCTCCACCTTTTCCATGAGCCAGTCTACGGGAAACGTCACATCAGAACCTGCAAAGCTTGCTGATTTCGCCGCCGCCGTATCATCAGGCGAGCAGAAGGAGCTGCAGGAGGTGCTTGGATGTCTTAATGTGGAGGAGAGGATGCAGAAGGCCCTCGTGGTGCTCAAGAAGGAGCTCATGAACGCCCAGCTGCAGTCCAAGATCAGCAAGGATGTGGAGAACAAGATCAGCAAGCGGCAACGGGAGTACTGGCTGATGGAGCAGATGAAGGGCATCCGCCGCGAGCTGGGCCTGGAGTCCGACGGCAAGGACAAGCTGGTCGAGAAGTTCAAGGAGAAAGCCAACAACCTTGCCATGCCAGACGCTGTACGCAAGGTGTTTGACGAGGAGCTTAATAAGCTCGCCCACCTTGAGACAGCCGCTTCCGAGTTCAACGTTACGAGGAATTACCTCGACTGGCTCACCCAGATCCCCTGGGGCCGAAGAAGCCCAGAGAACTTTGGCATTCCCAACGCCGTCAAGGTGTTGGACGAGGATCACCACGGTCTCAAGGATGTCAAGGACCGAATCCTCGAGTTCATTGCGGTCGGTAAGCTGCGGGGTACTGTCGAGGGCAAGATTCTCTGCTTTGTCGGCCCTCCCGGTGTCGGCAAGACGAGTATTGGAAAGTCGATTGCTCGAGCTCTCAACCGAGAGTACTACCGATTCAGCGTGGGAGGTCTCACGGACGTTGCTGAGATCAAGGGCCACCGAAGAACCTACGTCGGCGCCCTCCCTGGTCGCATTATCCAGGCGCTGAAGAAGTGCCAGACTGAGAACCCTCTTATTCTGATCGATGAGATTGACAAGATCGGCCGAGGATACCAGGGTGACCCTTCGTCTGCCCTCCTGGAGTTGCTCGACCCCGAGCAGAACAGTTCCTTCTTGGATCACTACATGGATGTCCCCGTAGATCTATCCAAGGTCTTGTTTGTGTGCACTGCCAACATGACCGACACTATCCCCCGCCCCCTCCTGGACCGAATGGAGCTCATCACACTCTCTGGCTACGTCGCTGACGAGAAGATGGCTATCGCCCAACGATATCTGGCCCCTGCGGCCAAGGAGACTGCCGGACTTCAGAACGCCGACGTCATACTCAGCGAGGAGGCGATCGAGGAGCTGATCAAGTCGTACTGCCGCGAGTCGGGTGTCCGAAACCTGAAGAAGCAGATCGAGAAAGTCTACAGGAAGTCGGCGCTCAAGATCGTCCAGGAACTCGGCGAGGACGTCCTCCCGGAAGAGGAGGCCTTGACTGAAGAGGCCAAGTCTGCTCTCGAGGAGGCCGAGAAGAAGAAGGAGGACGAGGAGGTTACCCAGGGCAAGGGGTCGGGCGCAGAATCTTCGGCCGAGCCAGGTGAGACCCCGGCTGTGGAGAAGCCCCGAAAGGCGCTCAAGGTTCCCGACTCGGTCCACGTCGTCATCGGCAAGGACAACCTCACCGACTACGTTGGACCACCCGTCTTCACGTCGGACCGCCTCTACGAGGTCAGCCCGCCTGGTGTCTCCATGGGCCTGGCCTGGACGCAGCTCGGCGGTGCCGCCATGTATATCGAGTCTATCCTGCAGGCGCCGCTACGGCCATCGACGCGGCCGCACCTCGAAATCACCGGCAACCTCAAGTCGGTCATGAAGGAGTCGACCACGATCGCCTACTCCTTTGCCAAGGCCTTTATGGCCAAGCAGTTCCCCGACAACCACTTCTTCGACAAGGCAAAGATGCACCTGCACGTCCCCGACGGCGCCGTCTCCAAGGACGGTCCTTCGGCCGGTATCACGATGGCCACCTCGCTTCTCTCCCTCGCCCTCGACACCCCCGTTAACCCGACTGTCGCCATGACCGGCGAGCTCACCCTTACGGGCAAGGTGCTGCGCATTGGCGGACTCCGTGAGAAGACTGTTGCCGCCCGGCGCGCCGGCTGCAAGACCATCATCTTCCCCAAGGACAACATGTCCGACTGGCTGGAGCTACCTGAGGTCTGTCTACATCCTATATAATGCTTTCCCTTCCTCTTGAATTTAGAAATGACTGACCCCTCCCGTAGAATATCAAGGAGGGCATTGAAGGCCACCCTGTGGCCTGGTACCCCGAAGTCTTTGACCTCATCTTCGCCAATCTCGACCGCGAGCAGGCCAACAAGTGCAAGGTCTGCGAGTGGAAGGAGCAGCAGAAGAAGAACGACTCCGAGTCTGCCGAAGAGGAAGACTAGAGAAAAGCCAGAGACGACAAGATACTCTGGGTTATCAACAAAATGTAGCCCAGAGGACCGCTACACGCAACGCTTTATCAGCATCGAGTCCGGGAGAGGATCGCGATTTGGAGAGGAGGACGCTGCAGGGCATGGTTTGAGGGGCGTTTGGGCACCGGGCAAGAAATCTAGATGGAAACGATATAAAGACTCCTACTCTGTTATTACCAATATGTGGACCTTGTACTTTTAGAAGCATGCATCAGTGATTGTTTGGGAGAGGACGCAGAGGCACCTGAGGAGCATATGCCATGTAGGCGACGCCTCCATGTGTTGATTGTACATATAGGATAAGCGACGTCATACTATTCCCTTACTTGTCTTCTTGGATGTATATATATACCTTCAAGCCAAAGGCCTACGGGATTTGGTATTGCTTTCCCTTTGCTGATAGGTTATTCGTGGCCGTCAACCCTCTGACCCCGATCGTCGTCATATCTTGGATCAGCGATGACGGCACGGTGCGTGATCCGCGGAAATCCAGATGGAGCCTGCTCTGACAATCTGGCAGACAAAATTTCCGAGGCCCGCAATGTGGTTGCAGCCCGAAGGACTCAGTGACTGGCCGGGTCTCAGCAGGGCGATTTGAGATGGTTGTGTGCTCATGCAGGACCCAATGGACGAAGGAGAAAACCAGATGCCAGATATTTAGCGTTTGAGCCATCTTCTTCGTATGCCCCCAATGGCTCCGCAGAGACCTGATCCCTGTGTTCATGGCCAAGATTTTTGGAGATCCCGTCCTGACGGGCGGGATTCGGTGGGGGCGGGACGGGCCTAGCGAGGAGAATCTGGTAGTAGCCGGAACGAGTCTGCAATTCTAGGTCGATCGAGTTCGCATCTCTCTTTCCATGATGCCTCAACACATTACTCCGGGAGTCCCCGAGGAGCCATCGAGAAAGGTAGCGAGGCGAAGCGGCTCAACCTAGCACTACGCCTGCGACGACGACCTAAAGCGAGAGCTGCTTGCAACCAATGGGATTCCACCCGCGCCATCTGGAACGCAGTTTGCAAAAATGGAGCATGAATGCAGTCCCATTGCTTGCATGGCGAACCGAGAACCTGTCAAGCCCAAGCAGCCTCACTAAAGCGAGTCTCATGTTCCTTAGCGGGCCGTGTTGATGCTGCACTCATGCCCGACCCCACACGTTTCTCCTTGGAGGCCTTGGTCTCGAGGAGTGAGTGAGCTTGTGGATCTGGCCTCACAGCAGGCCGCACAGCGGTTCGCGCGAAGCACACAGAATACCTTGCCGTGGGACGTGGCAGGCTTAAAGGTTGAGATGAGAGGAAAGAGAGCTAGTGGGCTGGACCAACTAGATCTCGGCGCAGGTCGTAGATGCTTCCGTATTGAGAGACTTGCTTGATGGTGTGTACGAGTTGGAGTAGCTGTGATGCCGGACTCATTGATTTGGTTCAAGGCGGAGTTGCATTGGGCACCCAAGGGTTCAAGTCAGTGCAATTGGCGAATGGAGCGGCTTCCTGTGTCAAAGTATTTGGATATCAGCTCCAATAATCCGGGGGGGAAGAAGAGGCAATGTGACGTCCTACCGAACTTGTCAGCCTGTCTCCGTTAAGTTTGAGTTGGCCTTCTGATGTGACAACTGAGGACGTGTAAGCCGTGGCATTTGGCTAGCCAATGCCCCCCATAACGTAGTCTCGGGTAATTCGGAGTTTTCTTAGGCAAACGGCCCACGTTGAGACACAGCCGTGCTTCTCTTTCGAAGCCTGGGTGATTGATCCATTCTACTGGATGCCGCTCATGCAATGTTCTTCGACATGGCCGTCCTCACCCATATGCAGCATGCATGTCTGGCAGTCGTGCGCGACTTCGGGAGCTTCTGAACTTTTGCTTCACTGCAAGATTTAGGAGTTAGATCTATCATCTGGCCATTGATTTGGGCCGCCTCACCTTGCGAAAGGAGCTAACGTCACGGGTAGATGTCATGAAGCTAGGGTCCCAAAATCCTGTTGGGCGGTAAGCATTCGATGCGTGAGATGCCCAACTTGCTAGTAGATGGCGTTGTCGCTTGCGCATCTGGTTGGCGATGCAGACGATCAGATCGTTTCCTGGTTCGAGCCTTGGGGTCAGCAGCCTGGGTTTGCATGCCCTGTCTCGGCACAAGACGCACAACACGTCCCTGATTCCAGGCCCCCTGCCGTACCGACGACGTGGAATTCTGGTGTCCTGTGTGGCTATTCTTCTACTGAGTGGGTTGCGATCTGAGTTGAAGCGGGCCTCGAAGCTTGTTGGAACGGGGTTGCATCCTGAAAGCGTAGAACAGATCAGCTGGAAAGAGACATGAAGGAAATGAAGAAAAGATAGGTACCTAGGCAGGCAATAAATTTTACAGATATGTGGTCTAACCGAAAATGATTCTCTCTGGGAAATCGATACGGGTTGTGGTTTCCTACAGATATTCGCGATGTTGCTTCCCACTTGCTCTTGCTGCTCTGCCTGCCTTGCTTGCCTCGTACCCGAATGCACTTTTGATCTCGTACATTACCAAAATCCACTCACCTCCGGAGGGCCATCATTCTTTTCCTCACATCCATCTTTCACTCCTCCATCCCACCCAAGGAAACCAACGCCGCTATTCCTGCTCTCCGTCCGCCGCGCTTTGTGCCCGACCCAGGTCTCTGCCTGATGATGCATCGCCGCCTCCCTGCGCTCGAGCAAAACGTCTTAGCGTCGACGAAATGGGACGAGACCAGGGCATCTGAAAGGGGCCAACTCATCGATGGTTCCCCACCAGCGAGCCGTCAAGCGTCACCGTCTCTTGGAAGCATGACTCCTGCAGCCGTAGGCAGACCATGGTCGACAGGCGACAGACTGGCAGGGTCCTTTGGCTGGCCATGGAGGATGGAAAATCCGGCAGGGAGGGTTGGATGGAACATGGCCGCGACGCCCAGCCCAAAGCCGTCCAGAGACGTCGTCCTGTCAAAGACAGACCCCTGACAGTCTTCGGCAAGTCTGGGGCAATGAGCAATGGGTGGCCACAGCCCTGCGCTGACACTTGGGCAGTGGTGGCTTTGCTGGCCAGTGAGCGACGACACGCTGTGACTTCTCAGGACCCAGCCCCTTCGGCAGGGCGGTCCAAGGAGAGCGTCATCAGGGCAAGCAGGGCAAATCCTACGTTCCCAGTGTGGCTCGGGCTGCCAGAGAGACCCAGAAAATGAAGGCCCAAGATCAGAAGCTCAGCGCCTCCGCCGCCGCTCCGCCCGTCCCTCCTCCCGCGTACCTCGAAGCCACCAACCCGCACTAGCCCACTCAGCCCACTCACGTCCAGTCAGCTTCTCCCACATCCACTTCTATTGCCGCCGCCGGCGCGCCCGTTTTAGGTGTTGGAGTCTGTCGTTGTCGTTTAATATCAGCAGCAGGGCTTTCATCAGGACTCTGACGACTCGCCGACTTCGATTTCTCACGGCGAGCTGCTCTCTTGGGCTTTCCGCTTGCACCTCGTGCAGGCCGCTACTTTCACTCATCACTGTTATTTTATCCCTGAGCCTCCTCTGACTTGTCAACGCCCATTGCCCCTCCGGCCTCGCTCTCTGAGACTTCGACCGCTCTTCTGGAGGACCCGCTTCTCACCGACCGCCGTTGTATTATCCCAGCCTCCTCATTGCGGCGACTACGCCGACCACAGCACGTCGATCTACCTTGACTTGCCCTGGAACTGGCCAAGCATAGATTCTTTGACTCTGCTCCCTCACGAGGCGACCGCTTTTTTTGATTGACGGGCTGTGCGGCCCTTCGGCTGTCGTCAGTGCGTTCTTCGCCTCATCGCCTCCTCCTGGCATACAAGCCTGCTTCATCGCATTCTTGAACTTCATATCAACTTCCCCATCATACCAGCTTTCATATCCCACCCTTACACGACCATATACAGGCATATCGTGGTTCATGCACCTGTCGCAATCATCTTTTCCCGGGCATCTATCTTTTGCCACTGAACCATTCCCCCCTCCACTATCTCATTAATAGCAACGACTTGGCTCATAAATCCAGACTATCGTTTCAACATCGGCTGTTACGTTGTGCCTTGAGCTCATCAACCGACAACTGGTCGCATTGTCGCGGCCATGGCCCAGGCGGACGTAGCAGCGTCTGAGCCGCCGCCGCCTGTTAATTCACAGCCGACTGCGCTGTCCGGGACTCATGGGTTCTTCCGCAAGCTCTTTGGTCGACAGAATGTCGGTAGTGCTCCTTCAGCGCCAGTAGAGCAACCCTTAGATGCCGAACATGAGAACGACTCGGCCGATGCCGATAAGGCGGGGTTGATTCGCCGAATGTCCCGGAAGGTTGTCCCGGGCCTCCCCCGTACCCAGACGTTCAAGCGCCAAGTGTCGGAGCGGAGGACCAATTTGACTCCCATCGAGCCAACGACAGATGAGAGAAGAGCTGTTTCCGTGGACCGACGGTCCTATGGACCTCGAGCATCATCAACCTCCCAGCCAGTGACGAATCCTCGGGTCAGTGCCCCAAGCTTCCTCGGCTCCCCGCAGGACGAGGCTCCGCGTTTTGTGCCCTCGTTACCGGTGAGCCCTGTTGCAGATGCACCGGCAGAGAGCAACATTGATTCGGTCATGCACAAAGATGACGAGGCCACGCTTGCCGACGAGTGCCCCATTCAGGACAACCTCTCCACCGCCGACACCCATTCTTTATCCCCTTCTCAGTATGATGCCATGATTCATGAGGAGCTCGAGAAGACCTGGATATTGAACCTCAGCATGCATTTTCGGGATCGATCACGAAGGGAGAAATTTTTCGTCACGTACCGAGAGCAGGAACACCTTTGGCGGCGCGTCACCATCTCCCTCGACTATAGAGATGCGCCTATGAACTCCTTGGAGATGGACCTTATTCACACCCAATTTCAACGCGAGAAAAGCGCCAAGATTTATGAGGCCATTCGCGAGAGCCTGCGAGACATCCAGTTTTACGACACGGTGACAAACTTGAAACTCCAAACTACGGACGGGAGGCTACATGTTCATGTGGTCGAGGACGGTAATGTTCGTACTCCACGAAGAGTAGTTCTGAGCCCAAGCTAAACAGAGACAGGAAATAATCCAATATCCGACTGTTGCCCAAATCAAGCACTTGGGTTGTCGGCGCATTCGGGAGAAAGACATCGCCTTTGATTCGCACATGTCTGGATTTGTCTATAAAGTCAAGGTGAATGGGCACACTCTTATCAAGAAAGAAATTCCCAGTCCAGACACGATAGATGAGTTCTTATACGAGGTCAATGCTCTCAATCGTCTCCGGTTCTCGCGCAACGTCATCCATTTCTATGGTGTCGTAGTGGATGATCACGATGAGCACGTTAAGGGACTTCTGATCGACTACGCTGATCAGGGTGCCCTTATCGATATCATCTACGAACATTGCAAAGACGGCGATTACGACCTCCCGTGGTCTACGAGAGAGAGGTGGGCCCGTCAGATTGTCGAGGGATTGTCCGATATCCACGAGTCGGGTTTTGTACAAGGCGACTTCACACTGTCAAACATCGTCATTGATGAGTACGGCGACGCGAAAATCATTGATATCAACAGAAGAGGATGTCCGGTTGGATGGGAACCCCCGGAGGCAACACCGCTGATTGAAAGCAACCAACGGATTTCCATGTACATTGGCGTCAAGTCGGACCTCTATCAGCTTGGCATGGTGTTGTGGGCTTTGGCAGCACAGGAAGACGAGCCAGAGGCCCAAGGCCGTCCACTCATCCTGGGCCCCGAGGTGAATATTCCTGACTGGTACCGCCAAATGGCGGAGATTTGTCTGAGTGATGATCCACGGATGCGGCTTCAGGCATCGGCACTGCTCCAGATGTTCCCTCGCCCATTGGACAGTACCGATCGTGGGCATTTGAATCCTCCGGAATCGACAATAGATGAAGGTTACACATTACAGCAGTACCTGGTTGACGGGTACCACCCAGACAACCTTCCGCAGATCAAAACGGTTGAGCCGCCCAGCGACTGGTCCTACGTGAGCCGACCTTACACAGATGCAAGCCCTATTGGCTATGAGCCGTACTACTACACACGTGGACGCTCACCTCCAAGCCCTTTGCCGAGCAACTACGATGGGTGCGACGCCCCGCGAAGCCTGTACAACATTGCTGCATGGGCCGCGAATCGAAACATCCCCTCATCGTATAGTGATGTGGGACCTGACGGCATGCCGCTTGACGAGACGCCTGTTGCCAATAAATCAGCCCTTACCGAACCTGATGCACTTACAGCGCCAGACTCAACCACGGATGACAAGAAGGAGACGCCGGCAACATCAACTTCAACACCGAGTCCAGCGCAAGACGGGGACCTTTTGGACACACCTGAGGGTAAAATTGGTGCTGGCGTTATCGAGGCGCAGATAAGCTTATGGAGAGAGGCCTGTCATGAAGAGGTTGACCCAGACCTACCCGTTTCACACTCGGACACCACCATGACCCCGAAGGAGATGTCACCACCAGGAAAGGTCAAGTTGGAGGAAACAGCGACTGAAGTTAGCAAAACAGCCCCAGAGGTGGTTCAGCATGGAGACCATGAGATTGAAGGGAAGACGAATGCACCCTTGAGCGAGGTTCCACTCTCCGTCACGGCGTCGGAAAGGGGTGCAGAATCTGGGGGACTCGAAGCACCGACGAAAAATTGCGAGAGTTCCCTAAACGTGGTCAAGGATGATAGCGGACCCAAAGAAGCCCAACTGGCCACAGAAGGGCAGAAAACAGAGGTTTCTGGAACGGAGCTGCCCACGAAGGGCCAAAAAGTTTCAGAGAAACCGAAAATAAAAGCAGAGCCAGAGGTGAAGCAAAATGCAGCGGAAACGCAAGGGATTACAGCACCTGATGCCCACCAAACGAACACAAATCATGGCGTCGAAAAGAAAGAGATGGATACCAAGGCTCAAAGTCAGTCAGCTGAGAGAGCTACAATTGGAGCCAGGATCGAGAAGATCGATTCTCTGACAGGCATCGGAGCGGTGCATCTGACGACTGAGGAGAGCAAGGACACGATGCGACGGAAGCAAACGATCGACAATGACCCCAAAGCGGTGTCGCCACATGAATTACGATAAACCTGGAGGAACCGGGTTGACGAGGATTTGGTTCCGTTCCTTACATTGTTTTGATAAAGCCTTTTCTTTTGTTGGCAACTCCTTTTTAAGTATACTAGCGAGCATCTGGCCGGCATCTTGCATATTGGGCGCGAAAATAGGTATCGTGACTGTTGAATCTTCTTTTTTGGGGAGTTTGCGGTGAGGAGAGACTACCAGCATCAACTTTACTGTATTGGATGAATGTTACGACTGTGTATGAGAGCATTGTAAAATGGGGGGCTGGTGATAATTCTCAATAAGAAGCACGTAATTATCTTTCCGTCACTTTACTAGAGTCTTAATGGCCGCAGAAGAAAGGTAAGCCAAGTGCTGAAGGTGAAGATGAGGAGATAGCATAGACAGACGACGAGTAGTGAGAGGCAGGGAGTTTCAACTCCTGGGATAGGAGACGTAGGAGGGTTCAAACTAAAGGCGGCACCATGGGCGCCACCCGACGCCATGGAAGGGTTCTGGAAACTGACAGGAGGAGGGTGGTGGCCTCACGTGACCGCGATTGACAAATTCCGATGTCAGAAGGCAGGCTGCGGAAAATCCAGGGACGAGGCCAGAGGATGCAAAGGCCGAAGCGCGATTCGTCGACCGGGCCCTTCTGGGGCTTGGCGAATCCCGATCTGCGTTTCTGTTGGGGAAAAAGCTGGGGGAGCGAGGTGTTCCTCGGTACGTACTGGACCCGTTGCGAGGCGCTCCTTCGGGACAACGGGATGGCGGCTTTCAAGACACTCTCCGGGGGGCTGCACTCTCCGCCCCAACTGAAGGACTGTATCTTCTTCCTTCAGAGCACGACGTAGATCATGTCACAGGAGACGTAAATGGGCCGAGGCATCGTTCGATCTGGGGAGGATAAGGTATGGGGGATTCGGTGAGGGCGGGGACCATGAGTTCGCGGCACTGAAGCAGGGCTGGATTTTCATGGCTTTGCTTCTTTCTGGCATTGAGGTTGGGGGGGCAAATCCAGCTCTTTCGGTTGGCTGTTGGGCGTCTGAGGTCAGTGTGAAGCCGGATAGATCAGGGATTGGTTCTAACGTCAATTGAACGCCTATGACACCGGATGATGCCATTGTAGCCAGCATTAAGCGGGCGTTGAGTTGATGATATTAAGAGTGAGCTAGTGGAGAGGAACTGGGCCGAGGCACTCGGTGACTCTACCGATGCTCCGAGCATTGATAGGGAGCGCCTTGGTGACGTTGGCGGCTACGTATTCATGATGGTGAGGGTTAGTAGGGCAATCAGATCTTTGAGATAAGGGCATCCAAGACTCGGCATCACCGGATGTGGAAACGGCGCTCTCAACGAGTCCTGACGAGGTGAGATTTACACGTCAACACGGCGATTTGAGACCAGTTCGCCACCTTACCGATGGTGCGCATGATGATGGCGATTTACTTTTTTGCAGAGAACCAAGAGGATTTGCAGCTATGGATCCTGTAAGTCACAATTCCTGATGGCTTTTTTTCTTGTTTTTCCCCCCCGGAGCCTGACCCAGCTGGCTTTACTGGTCCCTTATCGGCAAATGGTACGCAGTGGGGCTCTGCTGGAGCTGTCGAGCTTCGCTCCATGCCCAAGCCTTACGAAAATACAGCAACCAACCAACCAGCTTGGAGCGGCTCCCCGATCCCTCTCTTTTGTGGGAGCTCCCCCTGCAAGGCACGCACCGGCTCCTCTTTGGCGCGTTGCCTCGCCAGGGTTAGGGGAGATGTGCCGTCGCTCTGACGCGAGGTACCCTCCCGGCTAAAAATGAGTGTTGCGATACTTTGGAGTTTGACAGGGGTACCGCGCTTTCCTTGAAATGGCAAGTGGGCCCACGGTGCCAGCCGCCAGAAAAAAAGTTGTTGGGGAAAGGGTGGGGTGGGCATGGAGAACGCAAAGGTGTTGAGGGTCGACGTCGACAAACCTGCACCCCTTGTCTTGTACCTGACCCAGCGGCTCTGGCTCTTTTTCCAGGCTTCCCCGGGGGAGACAGCAGGGCCTTGAAGCCCATCCATTGTCGAATACGCTGCGGCGAATTTCACAATCATGGGCCGATTTTTTTGGCATCATATTCTTTCGCGACGGGCATGGAAGATCTCGGCATCTGCGAGACAAGGGGAGGGGGAGGGGTTGGATGATAATCATAAACGCGGCGGTTGTCAAAGGTCCAAGTGCCATTTGTGACAAGGTTGCATTATTCTTGTAGAAAGGCAAAACTAGGACGACTGCACCGGCTGTGGCATCAATTGGCAGCTCTAGAAGACGCTACTGAAACGATACATGTGGTACTTTTATACTGTCTCGCTTTGTCCGTGTCCGACTGTCGTCTCCGGCACCAATCCCCCATATTTCACTGCTGGCATCCGTGTTAGTTGGGGAGACCAGGGAGCCAGATATGATGGACAACATCCCTCGGCAGAGTACCGACCAGGTACCCATATCAACATATTCCTGATGGGCCTGACCAGTTACCGGGAAGCGGCCGGAACGGAGGGACACGGAGTGGCATTGGCAAGAAGAGAGGTTCTTGTGCCTGTTTTTTTCCATCTTCCGTCCGTCCATCCCCAATGGAATTTTTTTTTGTAACCCTGTTCATGCACGAACGGTGGGGGTGTAGGAATTGGGGGGAGGCTACAACCTCCAGTTCAACCTTCATCGCACGCTGAAACAGGAAGAGAGCCGTTCACTCCTACGACAATCACGAGAACTCGTCATTCGCTCTCATCAATCTTCACAAGCAAGAAGAAGAAAGAGGCGACAAGCTCCGAGGCTCAAGATGGAGGCGAGCGGAGAGTCGGAGGAATCGCCTGCCAAAACAAAAACCAACAGAATATTGTTACATGTGGGAAAATCTCTCCGCCCCAACTTGATGAATCTTCAACAACTTGGGCTGATTCGCTTTGCTTGTCATTTGATACCGAAAAACAACAGCAACTCTTGCCTCCTGACTCTCTCATCCGCACATTGTCCCTGACCTCACACACCCTGGCTGACCCTCCCTCTCGCGAGTTTCGTGCAGCCTCGAATCTCTCAATCCCAGCTCAGCTCCCGTTTCCATCCCCCCCTTCAGCTTCGCATTTCACCACAAAAACGGTCCCCGCTTGTCCCAACCTTGAGCTCGCCGCAACAAGGGGGGGGGGGGTGGTGTCTGGCAAAGTACCCTCTTTTTTTTTTCTTGCTCTTCCCCTTTGCCTCCTTCGCCATTCTTTCGTGTGCTGTTTGGCCACTTTGCTCCTACCGCCGCAAGAGAACCTCCACTCCTCCTCCACTTGTCTCACGCCTCCCGAGCCCACTACACACACCCCAGTCTCTTTCTCATCATCCAGTCCTCGCCCGGCTCTGGGTCGGCTCTGATATAAAGTCCTTTGGGAACCCTCCACCCCAACGGCCTTTTCGCCAACCTCCTCCAACCAACCCGCCTCCTCCTCTCCTACTCATCCTCCTAGGATAACTTCCTTATCCTAAAAAAGGGTTCATCCTCCCCCTCCATTACTCCGAGATACCATCCTCTTGTGGTTCTCGTGTGTGTGCTGGGACCTTTTGCCGAATCGACCACACTTGCCATCGCCATCGTCCTCGACAAACCCGTCATCAACATGTCGACGTCCACTGCGGCGGGCAAGCAGGCCCAGGCCGAGGCCTTCCCTGACGGCACCAAGGATTACATCCCTCTCCGAAGCGGTGCTCCCAAGAAGGACGCCAACAAGGTCCACATCGCCGACACCCCGATGACCTGGAAGAACGTCCACCAGCACATCAACTGGCTCAACACGACTCTCGTTGTCATCGTCCCCCTGATTGGCTTCATCGCGGCCTACTGGGTTCCTCTCCAGTTGAAGACGGCCATCTTCGCTGTCATCTACTACGTCAACACTGGTCTCGGTATCACTGCTGGTAAGCTCCCATTGACTTTTCCGGGCCTTGATTCGTCCTGGCCAAGTTCCAAGCATGGTCGAATACTCACTATTCTTCAGGTTACCACCGCTTGTGGTCCCACTCCGCTTACAAGGGAACTCTCCCTCTCAAGATCTACTTGGCTGCCGTCGGCGCTGGCGCCGTCCAGGGATCCATCCGATGGTGGTCGTATGGTCACCGTGTTCACCACCGCTACACCGACACTGAGAAGGATCCCTACTCTGTCCGCAAGGGTCTCTTCTACTCCCACATGGGCTGGATGGTCTTCAAGCAGAACCCTAAGCGCCAGGGCCGCACCGATATCACCGATCTCAACGAGGATGGCGTCGTCGTCTGGCAGCACAAGAACTACATCAAGTGCGTTCTCTTCATGGCTCTTGGCTTCCCTGCGCTTGTCGCTGGTCTCGGTTGGGGTGACTGGTGGGGTGGCCTCGTCTACGCTGGTATTCTCCGTGTGTGCTTCGTCCAGCAGGCCACTTTCTGCGTCAACTCCCTCGCCCACTGGCTCGGTGACCAGCCTTTCGACGACCGCAACTCTCCCCGCGACCATGTCATCACCGCCATCGTCACCCTCGGTGAGGGTTACCACAACTTCCACCACGAGTTCCCCTCGGACTACCGCAACGCTATCCAGTGGTGGCAGTACGACCCTACCAAGTGGAGCATCTGGATCTGGAAGCAGCTCGGCCTTGCCTACGACCTCAAGCAGTTCCGCGAGAACGAGATCGAGAAGGGCCGTGTTCAGCAGCTGCAGAAGAAGCTCGACCAGAAGCGTGCTACCCTTGACTGGGGCATTCCCCTGGATCAGCTCCCCGTTGTCGACTGGGACGACTTCGTCGCCGATGCCAAGAACGGAAAGGGTCTTGTTGCCATTGCTGGTGTCATCCACGATGTGACCGACTTCATCAAGGACCACCCCGGTGGCCGCGCCCTCATCAACTCGGCTATCGGAAAGGATGCGACCGCTATCTTCAACGGTGGTGTCTATAACCACTCCAACGCTGCCCACAACCTTCTGTCCACCATGCGCGTTGGTGTCCTCCGCGGTGGTTGCGAGGTTGAGATCTGGAAGCGTGCTCAGTTTGAGAACAAGGACGTCACCTACATGAACGACTCAGCTGGCCAACGCATCGTCCGCGCTGGTTCTCAGGTCACCAAGATTGTCCAACCCGCGGCCAGCGCCGACGCTGCCTAAGCAATGTAACGTTTTTTAACGACGGGAGGATGAATGGGATAATCGAGTGACGTGCATTACTGAAGAACATGGGGAAGCTTCATGTCGAGGCATGTTGTTGAAAGTGGGTGTGGAGGTGGTTGTCGTCAGCCACAGATCACATGTCTGAAGGTTTGGCTCGACGCCACAACCCACCCCCTTGAGGATTCCAAGGCACGGCACGTTAACGTGGATCATAAAATCGACTCATGAATGGCGTTGGGGGGTTTTCTTTTTGTTTCAAGACTACTACTTTACCGCTGAAGATTGCCAAAATGAGAATGGCTAAAGGGACAACAAAAACCACAAGAAATAACATCGTTACGACAGGGGCCAGCAAGTGGTCGACCGAGTAATTAGCACTGCCAGAAAATACAAACTCTTTTGAATACCATGCCTGTCTTTCGCATTTTCATGGAGCTGCGACGCTTTCTTGAGCGATACCAACGCTCGGGGCTGGCTCTAGTAGTGTATGTGTATTGTCGACTATTCAGGATGGAGCTGATCTAGTCCAACTCTTATCAAACTAGCTTGCCGACCAATAGCTGATGTCCTGACATGGTTGTCTCATATATAATCTTGTTAGGATCGCCCCTAGTAAAATATCCCCAAGCTTAAATGCCGTCTCTTTTGCACTGGTTCTAGAGCTGAGCTGAACCATCCTCGAGAGTAGGACTGATCTTGTATCCTATTCTCACCTGCTGATTCGACAACTTCGGGTTATGAAGTGTCAGGCCTGGCGTCTAATGTTGAGAAGGCCATCATCTCATTGCGTGTTCCCTCACTGGGTGCTACGACCAGTCCCGCAACGTGCATGAGTAGCGCATGTTGTAAAGGCAAGTGGCGTGGGCTTTAGGAATCTTGTGTGTTTTTGGGGTTTCAACACACATGATGGCGTCTGTAAGAACGGGTATGGTCACCAGCGAGGCAAACCAAGTCGTCCCCGGCATGGCTCGTCAAGGCTCGGAACCAATCGGGTAGGATGTCCCTGGGCGGCCCCTGATCAAGATGCTATGTGAAAGCCTCTCTGGTAACTGGTCTTGACTCGGCTTTTCTTTTATCGTAACACCCTTATGGAACAGCCATACGAGCTTTCTGCACTGCCAATTCTGAGCTTTTGGCCCACGCTCCATTAGGCGTCTGGCGATAGCACAGCAGCCGACCGTCGTCACCCGTGCTGCCTAGTATTTGGCCATCGTCATCGAAGCCTACCCGCCAAACCGGGGTGCGGTGGTTGTCAAGCTTGGAGATCTCCTGGAACGTGTGCTTGACCTGGCCAGGTTGCCCGGCCCAGTGACGATCGCTGTGAGAGCCTGACTTGGCGAGACTGGCGCTGAGGCCGGACGGGTGGTGCTGGTGATGCTGCTGCTGCTGCTGCTGCTGTTGGTAGTGGTGCATGGGTTGAAGCTGTGGCGTCTGGGCCTGCTTTTCGGTGGGAGTCGCCGTCCCGTTGGTTTTTGCTTGAGGGGTGGAATCCTTGGACGAGACGTGGGGAGCAGAGCGCAGGAGGTCAGATGCTGACCATGACTTGCCGTCGTCTTCTGAGTAGGGCGTCTCGATGCGGAAGACGCGGGCGTAGCCGTCCTGGCATGCTGTCGCGACGATGTCGTAGCCCCTGATATTACCTGGTGCCCATGCGACGTCTCGAACCAGACCGCGGTGGCCGGGCAGCTCCACGGCAATGTAGAATTCCTTCTGAGTCTGTTGAACACCAATGGAAGTCGCAACGATGTCCCGTGATCGATACACCTTGACGGTATCCATCGCGGCGACCACGAGGCCCAGGGAGTCGGAGGGGACTCCCGCGCGCAGGGCAGTGTAGCAAGGGTCCGGATTGGGGTCGAACCGGACGCGAAACGCAAGCTCCTCGCCTCGATTTGGCTTCGGAGCGACGCTGAACTCGTCGATGGAGGCGTATTCAGAGAGGTTCTCGGGCTGATCGTTCTCGAGGACGGTCAGGCGGCCGTCTGTCGCCAGCAGGGCGAGGTACGTGTGCCGCGTCTCTTCGCTGTGCTTCATGGAAAAGGATCGGTAGGGGGCCTTGTTGGATCGCGTGTCGAAAAAAGGCTTGCCGTTGCCAGAGCGGCCGGTGCAGAAGCGTCGCCCAGGCGCGGCGGAGGGGTCCTCGGCCCAGAGGCGGAACCACCCGTCGATGCCGAGGGAAGCGATCAGGTTGGGATAGACGGTAGCTGGGAGCCATTGGAGCTGAACGAGGCGCACAAAGGATCAAGGATCAGCGAAAAGGGGGCTCTCGATGTGTGCGACGGGGATGACACAAGAAGCAAGAAACAACATAAACAAGGGGGGGATGAGAGACAAGAGGGACAAGGGCACGGCTTCAAAGGGGCTGCGTTACCTCTAGAACCTCTCCACCATGGGCGGTCCATGTATCGCAAAGGCGCCATGTGCCGTCCTTGTGGCGGTTGAAGACGCGTATCTTGCCATCAACGGAGCCAGTCGCGCAGCGGTCGCCGTAGGTGTTGAAGGCGACGGCCTGGACGAGGTCCTTGTGGCCGTGCTGGAGGTTGAGGTCGAAGGTTGGTGTTTCGTCGCTTGGGGAGGGGGGGATGGAGATGGTCATGGTCTGGGGAGGGAGGAGGGTGAAAGAAAGAGATGTCAGAGGATAAGGAGTGATATCCGTTCGGAGACAGTCGGCGTCGGGCCTGTTCCTGATCTGCTGGAGGGAGAGGACGTTGTGATAGTCGTGTCGGTGGTGTTGTGGGTGTGCGCTGGAGATGGCGGTGATGCGTTGCCGAGGACGAAGCTCCACCCACAGCGGCTCAAGCTCCAGACCCTGTCAACTGTCAATGCAGGTTCCCCGCATGTCTCTCTGGTCGCATGTGAACTCCAGGGTGCTGACGTCCGATATTATTTCCATAGTTAGACTCTCTGTAGATTTAGTCCCTTGATTGATGATGTATTTCCTTCCCTTTCTTGTACTTTGCCCCATTAACCGAAACTCTCGGGGTTTCATGTCGCAGCGGCAAAGTGATCAAGTCTATCGCCGTCCAGACGTGTCCCCATGATCTCAATATCCACCACCGTAGGTTCGTGCGATGCGACGCAACATGGCAAACATCCCTAACCCATAATTATGTTTCTGAGTACTGAGTTTCGATCTGGTCTGCCTTATTCAGAATTAGTGTTTCAAAGGTGTTGAGGAGGCCCGAGAGTTGACTCCGCTGTATCGGAAACCATCATACTGCTGGCTTTCATAGAACAGTAGAACACGTTCGAACGTATTGCCCCGTTGCATTCGAGTTCCTTTCAAGGCTTCAAGGCCTCGGGTATAAACAAAACAATCATTAACCCAATATCCCAAAGACCAATACATGTTTTATCCCATTTATTAGATAAATTAGTCGTTAACATGCAAGAGCATGCTACCAAGGGAACTAGATTAACGCAAGACCTTAGCAGCCATCTCAGAATGCTTCGGCTCAGTTCTAGGTCATTCGGTGCGCGAACATGAGCTCAGCATGCAACTACTCACATACTGACCATAACCAATAAAAGTCTTGGCCCACGTCTCTCGACAACTGAATCGCCAAGGAGGCTGTGGAATCGACTGTCCATCTAGAGTGCCTTGCTTCTCGTATAGGCTAGCCTTGCTTTAACCCGTGATTTGAATAGCCGTGCTACCGTGCCAAAGACCCCAGCCGTTAGACGATTGGCGTTCTATTGGGTTCTCTGCATTCGTATTGGCCAATATGCAGGTATCTAGATCCTTTTGAAGTTATTGGCTCTTACTTGGTTTCATCCTAACCTTCCTATCCCATACTTAGATGCCGGGATTTAGTCCATTGAGATCATATTGGTTGCTCGGTATCTATGTCGGCCAATAAGCAGATGCCTCTTTTGGGCTATTGGCTCTAACCTGGCCTTGTTCTGGCTTTCTAATCTATATTTGGATTTCGGGTTCTAATCGCCTGGAACTCAGTTAGTTCTTTGGGTTGTTGGCTCACTCTTGTGGTGGATCTTAGCCCCATTGGTGCGGGAACACAAACCTGGCTAGGCTTGTTTGCAAGGGTGCAGAGCCAACATCACTAGAACTCCCCGAGGACGCAGGAACGTGGGGAAGACAGGGATGTTGCATCTACTGGATGTTCAAAGAGGCACACGTCGCCAAGCACAGCTGGTCTGCTTGCAACCAGTTCGAGGAGTCTCCCACGTTCAGCGAGGCAGTATTAGTAAGGGATGTACATCAAGCATTGCTCGCTCTATCGGGGCTACACACAAACCCCTTATCCCTACCATTAGCCATTACTCCGGGGTTCTATAGCCCATACATCGCCATAAGTGCCTTGAACGAGGCATCATCCAAAAGCTGGGCTGCAGTGGGACGATGCTCGGGCAGATAGGAGAGCGCCCGGCACAATATAGGAATCACAAACTCCAGCTCCGTTGGACTGATATCAGGTCGAAGCCTGACAGTCTTTGCTTCAAGGGCCATTGCGGGTTCCGGCCGCCGATCCTGGTCATACCAAGCATCATCGCATGAGCCACTGGCGCGATAACACCCCTTCCAGGACACAGGAAGCGGCCCAATGGTGTTGACCATGCCAGACACCACAGATGTAAAGCCCGAGCCGGGAAATAAGGAAGCCGTAGTATACAGCTCGAAAAAGAGACACATATAACTCCACATATCGGAAGCAAAAGTCGGGTCAGCGTCGTGGACTCGCTCGGGGGCACAATACCTAGCGGGCGATTGCAGCTTCTGCGCCACCGAGGTGCCAGCTTTGTGCGCCAGTCCAAAATCGCCAAGCAAGATCGTGTCTCCCACTATACTCTCGTGAGGTTCCATCGGCATAACCAGCTCACCTTCCTTCCACTGCTCGGTGAACAGGCGCATCTTCTGGGGCCGCCCAAGGTATTTATATTTTGTAGTTGTGCTACAGCCGTCGAAAGGGCGCAGACTGTACATCACATTGGCGCTATTTAGGTCTATGAGAGTATTTCAGTATGCCACCTCAATCGTGTGAAAGGTTGGGGGGGAGGGAAAAGGCCAGGTTGAAATGAATGAATTGACGTACCCCCATGCACGATGCCGCCGCCATGCAGGCATTTCAATGCCTGCAGTAGTTGCACCGCAAACGACATACGGGTTGTAACTGGTTTTGTTCGTGGATAATCTCTGAGATTCGGACCTTGCAGAGGAAAGACAAGGACTGTGTGGTGGCCGTGGGGACTACGCAGAGAGAAGCTGTCCTTGTATAGCAGAAGACGGGTGGTATCCGGCACGGTCCGGGCGACTTCATCCTGCACGTGGCATTCCCGTTCTGCCGACTGTCCGGGCATCATAATCTTGAGGGCAACATCTGTCTTATCCGCCGTATCATGTGCCATCCAGGCGGTTGAGAAACCTCCGTGGCCGAGCTTGTGGTCGATGCGGTACCGGTCACTAACGACCTCGCCAATGCAGATGGGGTAGAGCATGCCACTGGGGTACAGATTAGGGTCCTCGGCAACCTCTTCAATATCACACTCATTCTCCGAGTCAACAAAGTCGCCCCGATCATCAACACTGCCGCAGTAGACGGGGCCGCTTGCCATCGCCTCTATCGCACCTGTAGTGGTACTACCGGGCGATATAGGGCAGAGATGAAGAGAGACTGATGGTGGCGGTAGGTGGCCCCACGTGGAGGCTCGGCTGATTTAGCGGCGAAACAGCGTTGCTGGGAGAGCTTAGCTGGTTTTCAGCCTCGCCAAAAAAAACTCCGAACTTTGCGCCGGCTCTGAAAATCATCTATCTCATTTTAACCCCATCAATTTCTGCTTGTCCAGCACAGGATGGCACATCTCCTGAATCCTCTCGCAACGGCGTCTCAGCTATACCACAGATCATCTTTCTCCACCCTTCCGCAGGATCTTCAAGATGCCGTTTTCGTTGCCTCTCAATGTCTCACGCAAGCTGCTGGCCAGCTTCTCGAGCTCCCCCAATCCGTGACAGCGCAGGCAAATGTCATCCTAGCTCGGTACTGGCTTGTCGACTCCCCAATGGCCAATGAGTTCAGCGTAAGCCATTCTCGCTGCAGCCTTTTCCTCTTCCATCTGGTGGTGTTGACAGTCGCAAAGGACACCTCTGCCGCCGCCGTTTACTTGGTTTCCAAGATGGGACCCCAGCCTCGATCGCCCCGGGACGTCTCAAACGTCTACACCTACCTTCTATCGGAAAGCTCGTCCTTCTTCCGATCGGGCGACGCGCCCGAGAACGATCCAAAGTCGTATTACCTATCCGAAGCCGATTACCACAGCTTCCAGAACCGACTCCTCGCTATCGAGGCCCGTATTCTTTACACTCTGTCGTTCGATACACACGTTTCTCTGCCTCACCCACTCGCAATCACTTACCTACAGACTCTCGACTTCCTGGCGCAGCCCAAGTCTGCCATTTCGCTCCGTACGATACAATACCTCAATACGGCGCTCCTGTCGCCTCAGATGCTTTACCTCACTCATCAGCCCCATTCTCTCGCGACAGCTGCAATCTATAACGCGGCGCGAGATCTGGGCGCCAAGATGCCCGAATCCGAGTGGTGGGAGGTCTTTGACGTTGACAGGGAAGAGCTCGGGTTTCTCGTAGTGGGAATGCGAAGCGTGGAGAATTATTTGCGCAAGCAGAGGGCAGAGATATCTGGCTTTGCTGGACGCATGCTTACACGGAAAGCCGTGGAGGATGAGCTGCAGAAGAGGGGCGTGCAGACTGGGAGCGGGACTAGTGAGGTCGACGAGGAGCAACGGATCATGAGTATGATGGACAGCAGATAAGCTGCGAGCCAGCGTCTTGGGACCCTTATTTGGTAGGCATCAGGTTCGGCCCCGTCTTCACCACCCACCCTTCGACAAAAGGCGCCACCGTTTCGCATGCTAGCCAAGACGCTACCAATGAGCTGATGGAGCATTACCGCGGCTCTGCAACTGCAGTGCCAGCTTCGTGAGCATCAGGCCATATTCCTCGATATCGGTGTTACATGGCGGGCCGGAGGAACGGCGATGACAATTCATACAACCAAAATGTGGTCAATCGCCAGAGATAACCCTGTCGAGACTTGAAAGTGGCGTTGCAGGCCAGAGCACATGCAGCAGTCTGGATCCCGCCAAGAGCTGGAAAACAGGGCAAAGGGACGGGAGGTGCTTTCACGAGGACCCAGGGGGATGAGGAAAGCTGAAGGAGACGAGAAGATGTCGCCGCTGTCAGAAATCCCAGCCAAGGAGGGCGCTCGACATACAAACACGCATGCGCAGATCCGTACATGATGAGGCTTTGCCGGCCGGCTCTCCGGCAACCACGTCTGTCAACATTTGTGCACGAGGCAGAACTGCTGCACGATCGTCAAGTCGAATAACGCGAATGACGGAACATTCACTGGCCTCTTGTCTGCATCTCGGCGGCTCGCGCGACACTGTCGAATGCCATGGGACGCCGTCTGGAGCATCCATGTGATGCTTGTGCATCTCACCCCGCGCTGCAGGGCGTTGTCGATGCTCCAGAACCCAGCTCTTGTTGCACCTTTGACAGCTCCCTACACAGTGATGGTCTGTTGACCAGAGGTCAATTAATTTGATAAAAGCCTCATGGTCGAGTTCCAGGCTAATAAGAGCGCCAAGCAATGCCCTCAGGGACATGCGGTGAGAACGAGCCAGGGGATCCTTGTGGATCCTCGTGGCACGCACCCAATCATGCTTGATCACATCCTGGAGCCCCGAGTGCGGGGATGAGAATGTCCTTTGATGTCCGTCTGTTGGGAAAGCCGCGCCTGGGAGCCGAGTCGCTCAACGTCATGCGCATCATGAAACCCATCCATTGAGGCGTGAGAGTTGTAAACAGCTGCCTCGCAAGGCGCGAATTGCCCTGCCGTTTTATCCAGGGTGTCTGTACTAATCATGCTCTGCATGTACGTGTTTCCAGCTGACTGACCAGAGGCATTGCCTACTTTCTTTATGGAGGGAAGAATTTGAGGATGATGGCTAATGAGGCATTACACCCTCTACCTCGCTCTTCCCGACTTGAAGAAAGCCATTCTGCTGGGAGAGAGCCTAAATTCACAAACCACCGAGGCCGGGGTGTTCCGACGGTGGTGCCGGGATTCTGGCCATGCATTGTCCAAATAGATTTGGATTGATGGATAGAACAGGAGATCCCGTAGCCAGCCAGCAGACATTGACATCGAGACAGACTATCACCCGTCCCAATGGGGTTTTTTTTCTGGCGGGCAAGAGAAAGTCAAGCCCGGGGAGGGGGGGGGACGACCGGCAAGAACGGAGGGCGACGATACCCATCCTGTCTAGCAGCAGCCAATCGCAGAGGTTCCCAAGTAATCTCCCCGTGGGAGAGATGGCGGATCGACTACAGACCTCGCGGCTTTTTCGGTATGCCTTAGCGGCGAAATCTTTTGGCTAATGGAGGCTGGATTAGACACGGAGACGAGACGGAGATTGGACCGGCTGCCCCATCCTCAGAAACCCTCGGAGGTTGGTCTTCTAGAAGGTGTCTCGACCCCACCGCGTCTCTCACAGGATTTACACATTCACGGAAACCAGTCCCGCCCCAACCGTGTCGTTTTGCACTTGGTTTACCCCTCCACATATCTTGGAACTGGGCTGTTGAAGTTGTTTTGTTGAAGGCGAGTGACTCGGAGGTGAGGTCATTAAGGGGAT
The DNA here is from genome assembly GCA_033030565.1 of Fusarium nematophilum. Lineage (NCBI taxonomy): Eukaryota > Fungi > Ascomycota > Sordariomycetes > Hypocreales > Nectriaceae > Fusarium > Fusarium nematophilum. The sequence goes on from JAVIXY010000006.1 coordinate 161,239, forward strand.
GGTGATGGTGCTGGCGATGGTGCTGGCGATGGTGCTGGTGGCGATCCAACCTCCTGTGACACGTCCAGAGTCCCCCGGGTTGTTTGGGGCCCCCATGTGAGCACCCGTGGAGACGAGGGGGTAGGGGTGTATCGTGTTGCCGCTTTGGCGTGCGCCCTAGCAAGCTTCATATCGTGGGGCAAGCTGATGAGGGTGTTGTTGTTGCTGGTGAAGAAAATGGCTCACTCCTTTAGCTTCGTGGACCGTGGATATGTGCATCCTGGCCGAGATTGACGAGATACGTATCCTGTGTCGCAAAAGGTATATTAGGGGCTCCTCATTCTCCTGCTTCTGCCCGAAACTCATCTCATCCTCAACTCACTCCGTCTTTGTCTCTTTCGCCCCGGTTCTCACCACTTACACATCAAACCCAACTACACCACACCACAACAAACCACCTTCATCATGTCTGAGTCCACTGCTCCCCAGACTCCCACCGGCTTGGGTAACAACAAGGGCATCAAGTTCAACATCAAGACCGGCAACGCCCGCTACCAGTGTGTCCTCCAGGACCGCTCCTCATAGTGAGTTCGAACTCTTGCTCCCAGGTCCAAGATGCTGACCGAAATTCTCCAGCGAGCGAAGCAAGGCTACCCGCCAGAACTCGACTGACTCCGTCTCCTCCACTGCCTCCACCAGCACCAACAAGTCTCACTAAATGGCTGCTGCGTTGATGGCTGCGAACGAGCTGTAGTCGAGTTTGGCACTCAATGGCTCTGGCCGCTCGGAAGGTTTTGAGGATGTGGCGTCTTTTGTCTCTCCACCCCCACGCCAGCCTTGGAAGACGCGGCCGTGAAAATGGTGGGCAGAACACACAGACGTTCAAACACCAAAAAGAAAAGGGCCTACTTTTTTCGCCCGGCTAGCCCCAGGCACAGAACCGGGGTTTGGTTCGTTGATATTATCATCTGGCATTAGCGACGGTTTTTAACAAGGGACATTGGCGTCCCCATGAATGAAATGCATTTTCTCTCTCTTGCTCTTCTCGAACCATTGGCAATCCTGGTGCGTCGTGCGTATGCATGACTGACTGACTGAAGTCGTCAAGTTTTGATTAACTCCGTGCCCCTGTATCGAACACCCAAGACAATCGAGGCTCGAACACGCAACCACGTTTCTCGGGCGATGCAGCCATTGCGCCCAGTCAAAGTGTTGAAATGACAGACAGATGGGACTGAAAGGTGCAACCCCCCCAGTCCCCAACCCACAGTCCATGTGAGCCTGCTGCAAGACCTCGATTGCCAAGTTTCGCCTGTGTGCTTCTGGTGACCGAAGCTGCGGCATTCAAGGGCCTCGAGGCTCTTCTCCACCGTCCCTGGAACCTACTGCATTCGACCTAGTGCTTGCTGGGACCCTCTTTGCCTCTCTCTGGCCGGTCACGCAAGACATCCATCCCCAAAGGTCACATCGAGAGAACAGCCTATGGCCTGGAGAATGGCCCTGATTGTCCGATGGGAGAACCGGGACCAGCAGGTGGGGACATCGGTGTTCGGCGGCTCTCTGGCCCGGCGGTCGTGGCGACAAGAGAGGGAGATAAGACGAGCGAATGCGAAAGAGCGAGGATTCACCGCCCGATCGGAAGGGTCGGCCGGGCCGGCTGATTCGAATACGTACAATGAGCGGTTCGGACATTCAATTGTCAGCCTCGCTCTCGCTCCTGGCGTAGGAGTTTTACGCGGAAATGCACCAGCCCGGGCGGAAGAACAATGTTCTCCCCCGATCGACGACGCTGGGCACAAGGAACGACTAGTCTACGTACCCGTGACCACCGACTCCAGACTCCGTCTTCGCCCCCCCGGTCAAACGCCCGTGTGATGAAGCATTCGTCATCGGTTGTTGGTCAGGCTGACTCGAGCAGAATGGGCCTTCGGTGCCGCACGATTACAACCATGATATGGATGTACCTGGTAGGCGGCTGTTGTATGTACCGGATTTGCCGTCTTACTACTTTTCGTCGCCTGCAAAGTCACCAAGACGGCGGCTGAAAAACATTGACGTCTCTGGCTGACGGAGCAGAGTTTCAGGGGCTTGCATAACTGGCAGGTCGGGAGCGCCTCATGTTTTTAAGCCGAGAAGTGAGCTTGTGTGATGATGGCTTTCTCTCAGAGCTATTTTCCCACTTAGACGGAGGTCCAGCCGGAGAGTGAGTGCCGGCGTGCCATTGTACAGGGATTTGAAGGAGCCAACCTGAAAAGAGCGTACGTCTTATGAGCGGCCCGTTCTACAGGAGAGTGAACGAGTCTTTTAATGTCAGGCTCTCAGCGTGCGATCTTTTGTTTTCTGCCCACTTGGGCGTCTTAGTCCCCCTCAGCACATCATACCATGTCACGCGCCGTCCGCAAGCGGCGGAATGGAAGGGAAATAGGAAATACGGCAAGAGACGATAATGCAGAAATAGTGGTTGACTTTGCCCTTGCGGTGAGGTTAAATAAAGAACCAATACGTGAGAAGTTAGTACTGAGAACCGAAAAAAGGATACTGCACAGGCTCGTCGAGCGTATTAGGTATCATTTTGCTGCTTGCAGGTTGGAGCGAAAAAAGGCAAAAAGCACAGCCCACGCCCAGAGGTCGCCAATGCCATGCTGAGCCATCAGGTTGTTTGTTCCTTTAAATCCTTATTATCCCGTTAGGATCCCACATTTTGGGCGTCGATCCTTTACCTCTTTATCCTCCGATCTCCCTCGCCGCTTTCTTCATCCCTTATTACTCTCTCGCTTGTTCTCGTCCTGCTCATCCGGACGCCCCATCGTTTCTGCTTGTCTACATTCGGGCGGCGGAGAGGACGGTAGTGATGCCTCACCCTTTAGTGGCTACAGGTATGTAATGGGGGAAGAAAACCAGCGCTATTATACGTAATCTGTCTTTGTCCGCTTCTCTCGTCCCAGCGTTGTCAATTCTTTCTTTGACACCTTTTTGGTCTCACCTTTGTACTCGTTGGCTTTTGGCACAAGGGAAAAAGTCGTCGTCACGGGCTGAAGCCCAGGCTATGTGACGTTGGCTTACCCCGCGCCCACCCCTCAGAGGCTTGCGAATCACAGCGCGCGCGTCTCGGGATGCCTGAGCTAAAGCGCCAGAAAGTCGCCTGAGCCACTGTCCACGGGCTGTCACTGTCCGCCTCGAGGTCTCCTCCAAAGGCTGCTTTGTGGCGAAACCAACCGCCCAGAAACAGGAGGACTACGCAAGCTCAATTTCCCCTTTGCCTCCTGTTTGCTCGAGTCTTTGGAAGCTTCTTCTTTTTACATCGTCCTGCTGAAGAAAAGGAGATTCGTCTTCTTTTGTTTGCCTGTTGCTCGTCTCGTCTTTTTTTTTCTTCACCGCCATAACCCTCGCTTGTGTCTAATAGTGCCTCTTTTTATTTTATTTGGGCGACTATCACCTCACATCACTCTCACAATGCCTAACCATGTTGTCCTGGCATCAGGTGCCGTAGTCGCCGTCTCGGTCGCCGTTGCCACCGCAGTTGCAATCTACGAATCGCCCGAGGTGCGACGATACGCCGACGATGTTCGCCGGAGAATAGCTGTCGCCCTGCACGCCATGGGCGAGGGCATCGAACCCCCCCACCGCGAGCCGCTCTTTAACAGGCCTGAGGATGCCGACGGCTTCCTCGAGTCCCGCCGGGGCCCTGGCGCAGAGGCCGGTGTTGACGCTGACGAGGAAACACGCCGGAGGCAGCGCGAAGAGCTGCTGTATTGGAATTCGGTCATGCTAGAGAAGCAAGAGAAGGAGAAGAGGGAGAAGGAAGCTGCAGAGGCGCGGCCGGCCATCACAGAGGGCCGTCAACGGGGCTCATCCTTCGACGACTTCCTCCGCCAGGACGAGGGCGCTGAGCGAGGGACCTACGTTTTCAACACTGGTGCTGACGTCCGAGCCGCCGACGAGGGACTGCGACGCCGCGGTGACGGCCCTCGGGGCTTCTCCTCCCTCTATACCAACCCCTTCGCCGACGAACACCACATTGATGCCCAGGAGATGGAAGACGACATGGAAGCAAGCCGCCACATCTCCCCTGAAAACGACGAAATCTCCGACATTTACAGCGCCACCACCAGGGATGAGCACGAGACGCCTGCTGTTGCTCTCGACGCTGCTCTCGTTGACGTCGAGCCCACCCCCGCCCGCTCCGAGACCGCATCCTCGGCCACCCTTGAGCGCGAGCTCGGCCCTGACGAGTACATGACCGCCGGCCAGGAAGACCACGATGAGGCCTATGCGTCGATCCAGGCCTGGGCGCAAAACTCGAGCCCCGAGTTCTACTCCCCTCTCCCCGTCACCCCCACCGCTCCCATGTCCGAGCCCGAGGTTCTGAGCGACGACGGCATGCTCACGCCCACCGATTCTGTGTCTCTTGTGGGTTCTGCGGACGACGTTGCCAACGATGCGCAGTCGTCTCGGGATGGCGAGACTGGCCGGTACTACGACGTGATGAGCGAGAGCTCTGGCATGGCCACTCCTGCTAGTTGGTCCGAGGTTGGCAGCGTTATCAGCGAGAGCGACGCTCCTGTCGCCGTGCATTCATGATCGTCCCAACTGGATAAAAACCTCGGGACTCTCGAGATCCTTGAAAATTAACTGGAGTAACAGAATTAACATTGCATGGGAACAACAGCACATGGGTCCGAGTGCTGTCTCTTCTTTTTTTGTCTTTCCTTTTCCCATCTATTTCAGGATTTGGCGTTGGGGGTTTTCGGTAGCAAGTTATATCCTTAGTACCCAGGTAGCTATTCCATTTCATCTATAAAATCTCTATCGCACCATCTGCTTTCATCTTGATATGTACCCTCAAACGCCGTCCCTAGTCTCTAGATGTTGCCTCTACTGAAGACTCGAACTTCTCCTTGTAGTCGCCCCATAGTTGGTCGACTGGCCGTCCGACCAGCTCAGTCCAGAACGTCTTTTCCTCATACTTCTGGATCCGTAGCTTCTCATTCATGCGCCGGACGGTTCCCTCTCCGAAGCGGTCCTCAATGTACTCGAGGAAGTAGGCAGTCTGCTGATAGCCGGCGTCCCACTTGCCTTCGGCATTGCGCTTCCAGTGAGGCGGGCTCAGAAGGCAGCAGAGCCTCACCCAGTCCGCGATGCCCTCGATGAGCCCGCCGGGACAAGTGCCGTGGCCGTTGTACTGAAGACAGTGGACAAGCTCATGGGTCAGGACCCCGTTGATCTCGTCGGTGCGACGCGAGGCCGGACTGATGCGTTCGATGTAGCCGAGGGAGAAGTGGATCTCCTTGTGATCACTGTCAAGCTCGGAGCCGGTGGTGTATGCGACGCCGCCCATATCACGGAGGACGAGCGTGACGGAACGTGTGGACGGGAGGGTGGTGGTCGGGCATTTGGGGGACTCGTAGAGCAAGGCGAGGACGTGCTGGGCAGCACGGGCGAGGTAGTCTGCGGCGTTGACGGCGCCGAGGAAGGCCGTGGCGCCCGGGTGGGAGAGGTCTCGGATTTCGAGCCGGAGTTTGGGGAGCTCGAACTCGCCGGCGCCGGGGATGTCGGGGCCGTTCCGGGTCCCGGAGGGGGTGGGGACCTGCACGGCGGGGGTCATGATCGGATGGTGGCGGGAGAAGATGGAGGCAGGGGTTGCAGCGGGAGAGACCGGGGGAGGGTGAGGCATGCGAGGGCTGGAAGGGGGCTTGAGGTTTAGGTAGGAGACGGGAATGAGACGACGAGAAAGCTGGAGCTGAAAGCTGGTTGAGACGTTTTGAGACGGGCCGGCCCACGAGGTTATTTTGTGTTCAGAGTTTGTGCCCAGAACGAGTATTTGAGGTGGATGGAATGGAGGGGTAAGTGAGATGAGGTCTCGAGGCGGACTGGGCTGGTGAGGTTGGGTTTTGGATGATGGGGGGACCTGAAGGCTACCGAGAGAGTGTGAGTGAAAACCCTATGATGACTTTTGCCCCAAGAGTAGGCCGGCAGAAGCGGTGGTTGTGACCTAAGGATGAGAATATCTTATAGGTAGGTATCTTGATGTTGGAAGAAATTATGAGTGAGGTTCCATTGAAATTCAGCGGCATGACCCCTCCAAATAGAGCTCTGAAACTACCTACCTAGGTAGGTAACTACCTAGCCCCTCCGCGTACCCACAGTGGGTTGGCTCCCATCCATCCCAGAGCCGGCGGGGCTTAGTTCCTTCCTTCTCCGGGGCAACTACGGCAAGCTTTACTTGGTTGTTTTCGCTCCAGGGCCCGACATCATCAGACACCAAAATCTCGCCCACCCCCAAAAGATAACAACAAAGACTAAAGTTGTCGCTAGTACCACAACAAATAACAACGGAAAATCGCCCACACTCTCGATGCGCATGTTAACCAGTAGCGATTCTGCCGTTTCGCTCTGACGCCCACGAACTGCTGCTCCTTCGCAATCAAGGCCACAGGTATGCGCTGCAATCCCTCCCTTTTTCCCCTTGGGGGAAGCTAATTTCCCGGGTCAACACCACGCAATGCAATGGCCCATCACCGAACGCTTGTCGTGATACTTGACGGGAGAGGGGGACCCGGGTTATCCCACTTCGCGCGCTTGGAGGCGCGTGCGCGTTGTCTCTGTTGCCCCTCCATCTGCCCCTTCTCGACCTGTCATGATAAACGGTCGCACGCGAACTGACAGCTCTTTGTTTCTTGCTAGATTCGTCCACATACATACATAACTCATGGCCGACACCAAGCTCACCGACGCCCAGGTCGCCGACCTCACGACCATCCTGCGCGGCGACGGGGCCCTCGATGCCAAGGTCCAGTATGTCACTATCATCAAGTCGGGCATCAAGCAGCACAATGTCCCCGAGACGAGTGTTCCGCAGCTCTTTGATGGCTTGCGCGCAGCCACCTCCTCACAGCACGCCGCCCTCGTAAACGCCGGCTTCACTGCGCTCAACCACCTCCTTACACGGCTGTCTCGCCAAGACCCCAAGCTTCTCTCCAAAGAGGCTGCCCGTACTCTACCCCTCGTCATCGAGAAGCTTGGAGACCAGAAGGACAAGTTCCGCTCGCTCGCTACACACTCTCTGGTCACCTTGTTCACTGTAGCGCCCGCTGATGTAGAGCGGTCCATCCGGAATACGGCCATGGGAGGCAAGAACCCCAGGGCCAAGGAGGCCGCGCTGCATTGGCTTCTGCAGGTTAGCATAGAGACCTCCACGGTCTACCGTGCCCACGTGCTAATAGCATCCAGATGCACAAAGATCAGGGGCTCCCGTTCCGCGCCTATGTCCCTGTGCTTATGGAACTACTCGAGGACGCCGACGGCATGGTCCGGGATGCTGCAAAGAACGCCGTCATCGAGCTCTTCCAGACTGCTCCCAACGCCGCCAAGTCTGATCTCAAGAGACAGCTCAAGAACTTCAAGGTTCGACCAGCCATTGAGCAGGCAATCGTCAAGGCCCTCGCACCGACGTCCGCTCGCCCCGAGACCCCCTCCGAAGCCGCGCCCCCCCCTCGCCCAGCCCTCGCCGCCAGCGTTTCGTCCCTATCCGGCGACCGTCCCATTACCCCAGGCATCGACACCAAGCCCGAGACTCTCGAGCCCATGTACGTCAACACCAACCGTGAACTGGACGACATTTTTAAGGAAATGGCGTGGTTCTTCGAGGGCAAGGAGACGGAACAGAACTGGCTCAAGAGAGAGAATTACATAACAAAGCTCCGAAGGCTCAATGTGGGCAACGCCGCGAGCGACTTTCCCGATACTTTTCTCGCCGGACTTCGAGGCATGTTGGACGGTATCATCAAGACGGTCATCTCGCTGAGGACGAGTTTGTGTAAAGAGGGCTGCGGCTTGGTCCAGGAAATCGCCGCCACGTTCGGCCCGGCCATGGATCCCATGGTTGAGCTGCTGATGCAGACGTTTGTGAAGCTCTCTGCCGGCACCAAGAAGATTAGCTCACAACTTGCCAACGTTACCGTCGACATGATCCTGAGCCGAGTCTCGTACACCCCGCGTCTGATGCAGCACATCTGGAATGCTTGCCAGGACAAGAACGTTGCGCCCAGGACTTACGCCACGGGCTGGCTCAAGACTATCCTGAAGAAGGAGGCCCAGCACAAGAACCACGTCGAGCACACCGGCGGAGTGGACCTGATCGAGAAGTGTATCAAGAAGGGTCTGGGCGATGCGAACCCCTCTGTGAGAGAAAAGATGCGATCGACGTTCTGGGCTTTCTGGGGAGTCTGGCCCGCGAGGGCGGATGCGTAAGTTGACCGTGCTTTAAGTTGTCCTCCTCTGTTTTGGCTAACACGAAATAGTATCATGGCCGACCTCGATACTACCGCCCAGAAACTCCTCAACAAGGATCCCAACAACCCCAACTCACCACAGAAGGGAGAACCGGCCGCGCGCCCGGGTTTGGGTCTGTCCAAGAGCACGATGGGCGTGAGCAAGCCCAGTCTTCGCGAAGCCATGCTGGCACAGAGAAAGGCAAATCTCGCAGCAAAGAACCTCCCCGCCCGGCCAGGCTCTGCCATGGCTCACCTATCGCCTGTGAAAACCACATCCAGCACCTCATCGAGCAAGCCTTCAGGAACCCGAGCCAGACCCGATGCTGCCGGTATGTCAGGGGCTCCGATGCGGCCAACAAGGAGACGGCCGGAGCTGGTTGCCCGTCCTGCAACGGCGGGCCCTTACTCGGTCCGCGACCACCCGTCTGTGGAAGCAGGGAGCCCCGAGAGCGTCAAGTCCAAGACGGTGACACCAAAGCCCAGGGATACCACGCCTAAGAGGACTGCTCAGCGCACGCGGCCCGGTCATGCGTCTCATGCTAGCGAGTCCAGCCTGCCATCGCCTACTGCTGTACGCTCGGCTATCAAGCCTGCAGCGTCGCCCCGTGTGAGCCCTTCCAAATTGAAGCAATCACAGTCTGCCGTGCTGCCTTCCAGCAGCCCCTCGCGGGCGAATGAGGATTTCACTCTCGTAGTCCCAAACATGGCCGATCTGAAACCGGCATCGCCCCCTCAACCAGCATCAATTGCCTCTCAACCCCCTCAGCCCTCTCAAGAGGCACCAGCTCCTCAGGAGGCGCCAGAGGAATTGAGCTCTCCCGTGCCTGAGGCTGAGGCTGAGGCCAAGCCTGAGGCCGAGACTCCGCCGGAGCCGGCTTCTGCAGAGCCTGTGCCCGGAACTCCTGATTCAACTTTGAAGGTGTACGAGGATCCCTTCACTGACGATCAAACGACCCCGAAGCCGACCTTCAACCTCCCCGTTCTGGAAGATAAACCCGTCAACGCCGACGCGGCCAATCTACCAAACGCCAACGCACAGGCCCCTGTGACGCGAGACGTAGACTCCCCCGAAAGGTCGCGGCAAAGCTCCCGGCTACTGGACAGCGGCATTACGAGGATCAAGGCCCGTACTCTTGACGTTCACGGCTTCCGGAAACTGCAGTCCCTGCTGCGCGACAGCAAGGGTCTCTTTACGGACGACAAGTTCGAGGCGCTGCTGATTGGCTTGTTTCAGTACCTTGAGGACCCCCTGTCCACCGTGAACTCGGAGAAGGCCCAGGACATCAAAGCCCAGATCCTGGCGACCATCAGGTTACTTCTTCGAAAGGAGCGTGACAACTTCCAGCCTCACGTGTCGAGAGGTCTCGAATCCCTTCTTGAGACACGCAGCGCGTACGACATCCGGGCACACATTGTTAGTGGTGTCGAAGTCCTGGCTGACGAGCTTGTCACTATTGGAGACGGCTCCGAGATCGTTGTCGTCCTGACGAAACGTCTCGAGGACTATGATGGCACCGCCGCCGAGGGCAACCGGATCCTGAGCACCGGACTCCACGTCCTGCGGACCATGCTCGACAAGCGGTCCAACTTCGTGCCGACGGACACTGAGCTTGGCCAGCTTGCCGTTCTCGCCAGCCGATGCCTCGGCTCTACTGACTCGGGCGTCCGCATGGATGCGGTCCAGCTCTGCGTTGCTCTGCACCATCGAGTGGGCGAGGAGGCCTTCTGGTCGGCGCTGAAGGATGTCAAGGACGATCCCAAGAGCCTGATTACCTACTACATCGTCAAGAGGCAACGTGAGCAGGCTCCTGCTGCTGTCTGAACCAACAAACTGCTGTGGGGAGAAGTGCAAAATTATCTTCAAGCGGCGCTTGGAGGGGTCTTTTTGTCAAAAAGAAAATTGGCGTTGAATGTCCGGAGTTTGGTCAGGGAGGGGGCCGAACACAAACGAACGGCTGTCCGGGGGGTTCTGGATCATCTTTTTGTGCAACAAATAACGGCGGCATGAAGGTGAGCGACAGGGTCATCATCCCTATCTTTTCATCTCAGTTGATGCTGCCCGCTGTCGTTGTCTCTTTTTCTCGTTCTGTCATGCACAGGTGGCAAAAGACGTGCTTGTTGATTCTATGTGTTGTTTCTTTTCTCCTTCGCCTTGTCGCTATTGAATAGTTGCTTTTGTGAATACCTTGCGTTGCTTGTAGTTGTACACCTTAGCTATTGTAATTTACAGCCTACTCTTTTTTATTTGAACGGCATTGGAACGGCCCTCTCTCCGCGTTGATTTCATCGCAAATGCCTACAGGTGGGTGTGAGAAAACTTGGGTTAGGTCGTCAACGGAATCCGTTGCAAGGTATTCTTCATTCTCGCTGCTCATAATTTTCCTGATATTCTACATTTTTAGACATCTCGTCGAAAAAAGAAGTCGTTTCATGACGATGGTTCTGCGTCTGCACAGAGGTTCAACCAACCACTTCGATGCATGCTTTCCTCCCCTTCTCAAACTCCCAACGAGGGAGCGAAATATTTGTATCCTTCATCATCTCCTCGACTTGAATCCCACCCTATATCAGTCGAAAGGGGTGAGAACGGGGGTTATCAAGAACTCGGAGACGTCAGAACACGAGATCCAAGGAGCCTCAAGATCTGCCCCCTACCAAAGGAAAACAAAAAACAAGAGCAAATAAACATAAAACACCTCTCTCAATCGCCTTTACTCAACAGGCAAATGAAGATACGAATCATAGAACGTCAAATCGGGGATGCTTTTCCTCCTTCATCAGCAATGACACCTAAAGCCACCAGTCCAAAAGTGCAATCTCGGCCAAAAATGAAGTGAAGAAGCACACACAAAAAGCCGACCCAACGAGCAAGGCCACCCAAGAATTCAAGCCGTGCAAGTGAACTGCGATGCAACCATCTCCATGGAGAGAACAAGGATGCTAGCGAGAAACAACAACAACAGCATACATAACCAATACTCCCCCCCGTCCATCTTCATTCCTGAAGCCCTCAAACTCGGCCGCAAAAAAACAGCAACAAGAAAAGTCCACGCAAAAACTGGCAGGCAAAGAAGCCGCAGAACGGGAAAAAAAAAAAGGGGGGAATTGGATATCATTAAATGTCCTAGCACAAAAACGCCCCGTGCATCGGATGGCACACATTGTCAAATCCAAGGGTGCCAAAATACTTTCGTGACAAGATTGAGTCTCTCAGGATGCAGCTGTGGCCGCAGAATCCACAGCTGAGAGTTCCTGTAGCGCGAGGCTGCTACATGGCTCCTGTTTCATGCAGCAGGGTCGAAGTTCACGCATCCTCAAAGATGGTGTGGCTGTTCTCAATGACAAACTGGATCGCAATGTTCTTCGCGTGCATGTCTGTCATCTCGCGCTCGAGGCTCGTGTCGCGCATGATGGTCGGGGCGAAGACGACGGCTAGGTTCTTTGGGGACATCTACAAGCCATGTCAGCATGCCCTGGTTCTTTAATTTGTCGGCCAGCGGGAGACTTACCAGGTTCTCGGGTTCACGCTGTGCGACGCGTGCAAGATGGAACATGAGGAACTCGAGACAGTCGCGATGTCGCTGTGGCATCGAGGCGAATGTCTTCCGCAGGTGATCGCTTCGTTCTGCCTCCTCCGCAATCGCTGTATATCGTTAGCAGGTCATCATCACCCTGGAAGGGGTAAGGCTGGACTCACCATTCGACTCCAAGACGCGCTCGTAAACATCAAACGTAAGCAGAGGCATAGGTAGCTTCCGGAAGTACTGTTTCAGGACGCTGGTGACGGCGGTGATGTCCAGGTCTGGGTCCGAGATGTCAAAGTTCTCGTCTTTGCCGAACCCGTCCTTGATCATGTTGACCTGAGAGTTGCCACCGGTCTTCCGGTAGATGCCTTCCTGGTCCATGCCCCTGAGCTCCACCTCTTCAATACACCTTGTCACTACGCTGGGGATCTGACGGCGCTCATAGTCCGATCGCTCGGTAAGATCAGAGCCGAAGAGAACATTTGGAGGTTCGGCCGGGACCAGATTGCTCATGTTTCCTGCAGAGCCCGACTTGGGCACCGCATTCTTCTTGCCGAAGAAGCCAAAGCCTTGTCGTTCTCGCTCGCTCTGCTGCTTGCTCAGCGTGCCGTGTCCGCCGTGCGGTCCGTGGGAACCAGCTCCGTTGGGGGGAGGACCGCTGGGGGTCTCGACTTGAGCGACAGTCATGTTGTAGGGCATGCCAATGTTCTCCCCGCTCAGACTGCCACCTTGGTGCTGCATCCTCTCGCGATCGTTCTGGAATGCAACGACAGCTCTGTTGACACCCTTGGCGACGTTCTGCGCCAGTCCCTTTGATCCCTTCTTCCAGTTGAACTTCTTAGCCTGGCCCTTCCTGACCTGGACGACTGTCGGCCCAGCTTCCACGATCGGCTCCTCGTCTGCAGGAACAAGGGTAGCGCCCGTGGACAGACTGGCAGAATCGAGATTGAGCGAGGAGCTGTTGGGGCCCTTGCCTGGACCATAGATACCCAGGCCGCCGGGAGACTTGATATCGCCGCCAATCTGGGACTTGAACCGCTCTTGAATCTGATGGGTCAAGTCGTTGTTCATGTCCGCAAGTTGCGCGTTCTTGGATGATAGCTGCTCAAACTCGAGAAGAGCGCGGTCTCGGTCCGCGACAGCCTGGTTCTTCTCCTCCAGGAGCTGATCACGCTCCTCGTGAAGCTGCTCAATCGCGGCAGACATGACCACCTTGACCTTGTCAAGCTTCTGGACGAACTCCTTGATGGCCGACTCCTCGAGATCGCGTGGGTCTACAGGCGTCTTGGTCTCTTTAGCCCGCTCAACGTATCCCGCCAGGACTTCCAGCTGTCGAATCATAATCTCAGTCTGTGTGTCAAGGACGGACACGGTTTTTCGCTTCTCCACCAGCTTCTTGTTGAGGCTCTTGAGATCCTTCTCACTCATGAATTGCCTCTCCAGCTCTGCAACTCGCTGTTCCGAGTTGCGTAGCTGACGCTTCAGGAAGGCCGGGTCCTCGCCAGATGCCAGCGACATGGGGCTACTGATCTCGTGGGCGTGGCCATAATCCTCACCGACCGGGGTCCTGGGCCAACGAGGTGACGAAGTTGCACGAGTTGTCTCGCTGATACTTCGGGTGTGGCCAACCCTGGAAAGGTTCTGGCTGGGCGACTCAACGCTGTTGGTGCGGCCGTGTCTGACAGCGTTAGAGACGCGGCGCAGGATCGATGTAGAGCCTTCGTCAGTCCCCAAGATCCGTGCCATGTCCTCGTCCATGCTAAAGTCGGCGCCGCTGCTCCATCTAGGCAGCTTTGGTGAGACCTTGGGGGACGTGCCATCGTCCTTTGACTCCTTTCCAGCAGGATGGCCTTGCGTTTGGTTGTGGCTCTGGGCTCCAGCACCAGGAGGCACGGGAGCCGACCGTGGCTGCATGTAGGTATCAGTGTTCTTCTTTTGCTCCGTCGTGGTCCGAGACGAGCTCTGTCGGGTCGGGGTAGCCTCATCAGGGGTATCCTGACGGCTGGACTGCCTGGTATTGCCGTTAACTAGCCTCATAGTCAGCAACCCATCGGCGACGTCTTGATAACCCAGCGCTCTCTTACCGTTTCTCGCAGTAGATGTGGGTAGTTCCTTTCGAGCAATGGGCTTGGCGTTCTCTGGTCGGGAGGATGTTCTGGTAGACGAGTCCATAGAGGCACGAAGCTCGTCCTCATCCAGCGGCTTTGACTCCTGCGACGACCGGGAGGCGGGCGTCGTAGCGTTGCTATCAGATTGCGGCAGAGCACCATAGACACTTTCCTTTCTCTGGCCGTTGCTGGTTCGGGCTGAATTGGGCTCTGTAGGGACGCCTGACGACTGTGAGCTACTCCTTGACACCAGCTTCTTGCTCTTGGGAGCCTCTTGAAGTTTGAAGTCCTCGTTGGTAGGCCGGCGGCGGCTGGCGGCCTTCTGGGGCCTGTCATCGATAGCAGGCGAGCGTCTGCTGGAGTCCGCCCGTGAAGACTTGGAGAGCTTCCGACTCGGAAGCTTAGGCGGGGTGTCATAATCCGAGGAAGATGCTTGGCGGCCCTTCTCCTGGAAGGCAATATGAGGGGTCGTGTTATGGGAATCGGTACGCTTTGTCTCAGCCGAAGAAGACTTCGTAACGCCGAAGTAGTCCTTGTCTTTGGTCTTCCCAACGTCCGAAAGATTCTCAGAGGTCGATCGCGGGGTTGGGTGCGGGCTAGGGTCCAGAGCAACTGAGATAAAGAAGCTGTCCGGGCTGTCGGTAGAACCCGTGTCAGTCCGCGACATCATGGTCGAGTTACGATTGTTTCGGTAGGTGGAGGCGGGCAGGCCCAAGCCATCAGGTTTCCGCTCAGGAGAACGGGCTGGCCTGGAGCTACTGCGAGACGAGGACTCGTTCCGGCCGTGGGAGGCTCGCGGGCGCGGGGAGAGCTCTGTGGCAGTATCCGAGTCGGGATCGACGCGGTCGTTGGAGAAGGCGTTGGGAGGAATAGCGTTCGCGGGTAGAGCGGGCAAGGATTTCTCAGTTATCATGGGGGAGTGTTCTTTTTCCCTTGCCTTGGCGGCGGCGGCAGCCTTGGATTTCTTTCTGCGTCTGGCCATCAACGTCTCATGGCAGCCCATACAGAAGATGCCTTGCGAGGTTCGAGCATATCGGAGGTTCTCAATTTTGCGCTTGCAGTTGCGGCAGCGGAAGCAAGTGGCGCAAAATGCTTGCTCCCCCGTAAGGATAGCTAGGTCTTCGATCTTGTTGCCGCAAGCGCTACAGCTGTATGTGCAGTTGTTGCAGATGAGAGACCCATCGCCGAGCAGAAGAAGGTTCGCATCGGAATCCAGGAGGGTACCACAGGTGTTGCACCGGAAACAGTCCAGATGCCATCGGTTGCCAGCTGTCGGTGTGGTCAGCATACTGGGGCACGACGGTAGAATTGAATCACAGGGCTCGCAACGAGGTGCCTGGCGATAGCATCGGGCTCTGCAAGCCTATTGGGAGCTCCTAGTCTAATAGGTTTTAACATACCTAGCTCGAAAGCTTTGCCTTCCTCGAGGATCTATCATGGTTTCCCAGTCAGCAAGCAGATTCCCGGGGGGGTATGGGCAGCCAAATAGGATAGCATACTTCTCCACAGCCCTTGCAAGGAAAGACATCGTCAGTGTCGTTTTCCATGGGACTATCGAGGTAATCGTCGACAATTCCAGCCATGGTGGGCGGCGTGTATGAACCAAAGAGCGTAACTCGACCTAGGGAGAAGAGTAGTGCGGGCGAAGCGTAGTGATGACGGCGACGACGGCGTTCATGAATGTGAAGGCTGCGGCCCAAGGTAGCAGGCGTTACGATGCAACTAGAGAGCTCCTGTCATGGACGAGGTCGAGGAGAGCGACGGAGAGATCGGATCAACGATCGAGGCGATTGGCACCGTGGGCTCGTCGCGAGGAGGGCGTCGGCGGGGACAGTCGGTCGATGTCCAGATCGATGAAGCAATAATGATGATCGTAGAAGTCGCAGGGTCGTGCCTCGGGTTGCTGCGACGGAGACGGAGTGGAAGTCGAAGGAGGGTCCTCAGTCAGGAAGTAAAGAACAGCCCAGTCGAAGTCAGGGAAGGCCAGAAGGCAGAGGAGTCCAGGCCAGGGGGCGTGTGGAGGGTTTGATGAGGACGAGGGTCCAGGACTCTTGGTCCGTGGAATCTGGCCAGGGGGGGCCCAACGATGGATTCGCAAGAGGAGCCTCAGTCGAGACGGAGGCGGGAGCCGAATCGTAGAGGCGGGAGGCAATGGAAGCGAGCGAGATTGCGAGCGATGTGCTATGTGCTATGGGCGATGGGAGACGGCCGCTGGGTTTTGGTTGTATCGAACGGAGGAGCCGAATCAAGGCTTGAACAGACAGTAGAGTGACTGACCACTTGGAGTGGAGGGGATGAATGACAAAAGACGATAAAATGGATGATGGAAAGAGGACCAAGCCACAACAAACCCCGGGCCAGACACAGAAAAAGAGAGGATCCGATCCGGATGTGTCTGGTTCACGAAGAGAGAGGAATGAATGGATGGGATGGAGACGTGGGATCCGAATGGGGATGGGATGAACAGCAGTGGTGGGCGTCGGATTTGGGGCTTTGGGGCTTTGGGGCGTGCCAGAGGCTTAGGGGGGGGGAGCGATCACCCACTAAGGCTGGAACACAGTGGACGGGTTCCAGCTTTCAAGGGGACCAGCGCGCTAAACGGCCCCTAGCCGTTCCAACCCTGGGCTGGCCCTGGGCTTGGATCACCTCCATCCATCGGGCTCCAGTCTCTAGTCTCCAGTCTGAGGTGAGGTACAGATACAGGCACGGTCTAACAATGGAAGAGTGCTGCTGCTCCATGTCTCTGGAGGCAGGGCCTTGGAGTCAGCAGGGGTTTTGTGTGGCAGGCCAGGGGTAGAGCTCCAAATCCACGCAAGTACACGCAATACGTATCCGTGTCGGGAGTCACGCCTGTCAGGGAGGCTGATGAAGATAATATTCAACGCCTATCTAATAAGACGTCTTCCTTTGTCGACTCGTAATGCTCTGCATCGGCGTCCGGTTCGCCATCCAACGATCCACGGTTTCCGTGGCAGGGGTTCTTGAGCGTCTCTCTTGGAATGCCGTTGATCCACGTAGCAGACGCAACAGCCTTCTCTGTGGCCGGCAAGGGTACAGTGTCAGGGCATTTCCCAGGGTTACGAGTTGGTGACTATGGATGTGTGCGGTACCACGGGCATCAGCCTTTGTGCATGTGGGCTGAAGCATGGGTCGGCATAAGGGGCGCTGAGGAGGGATGCTTCGCAGCAGACCGTGTAAATATGGACATCCAATTCCAGAGATGCACTTCTACACGCGTTTTGCATTGGGAGTTCTCTAGAAGCAAAGAAGCCTCGGAGTTTAGGTGCGAATGCCCCAGCACAACCTGGTATCTTAACGACCAGAAATAAGCAATATGATCGCCCATCGTCGGCAACCGTCAATCCACGGTGCTATAATTAAAGCCAATCTCTAACTCATCTCCCCTCCCCATCTCTATCAAAGGCCGTCTCGAGGCTAAGGCTAGCCAGTAGCCCACCTGCAGACGCCTTGGCTAGTGCGTGCCACTCAGCACGAATCCTAAGGGGTAAGCCAGAGGCACAAGCACCTTTGGCTGTTGCTGAGAACACACACACACACACACACACATCCTCATGTTCACGGCAAGGTCAGAGGGAGGAGGCGCTTGTGGCGGCCGCGGCCGCGGCTGGATGTGGGCTTCTTGGGGATCGAGCTCCTCCGGTGCATCGTCGATCCGATGCCAGTCCCGCCTCAAGTAAAGATATTGCGTTTTTTATGGGGGATGCGGGATGTGGCAATGGATTATGTAGGTGACTCTGGATTGCAAATCGCCACAATATGGACAAGAACAAGACCCTGAAGTGCTTTGGAAGAACCTGAGGAAGGGGGCGAGACTGGAACTCGGTGCTCGGCTAGGCTAGGGAGGGCTACCGAGATATGACGAATGCGTAGGAATGAAGGGTCTTGTATTGAGTGGCGGTGGGAAGGTGGGTTGCTGAAGAGCCTCAGGATACAATGAAACCTTGAGAGGCGGGAATCGTGCCCTTTGGAAGGATGTTTGGCGTTTCAATCTTTATCGGCGATGAAAGAGCGCTGACGATATTTCGCAACACAACCAAGATAGTAAGTAAGAGGCGTTGGGGCGGGTCCTAGCTCCTCCGTGCCTTTTCGTGCTACCCCAATAACTTGCGGATACCTGCTTCGAACGACGGAGCCAACTGCGAGCAGCCATGTATAAGCCCGGATGCGTCGTGGACACGAACAAGGTGTGTTGCATAAGCAAGGGGCCGTCAGCATCTCACAACTCACGCGAAGAGCCCGAACATCTCTCATCATTCCCGATCACGCTGACCTTGGAGCCGATCGACTGGCATCTGATATTTGTCAACCTAATGTAAGGTACCAGAGAGAGAGGCCGTCCGTGTAATCGTGCTCCGCTGTTTCAGACAGAGATGCTTTTCTTCCCAACCGGCCCCTTTGCCAAGGAAGGCATTGATGAAACGCAAAACTCGAAACATGAATTAGTAAGATGAGGGGATTCATCGCCTAAATCTTGGATCAAAGCAGTCTCCATCTCCTTCTCGCGATAATGCTACCTCCCCCTTGCCTTTGCTTGCTCTGCCATTGGTATGTATGCGCAGATACATGCCCCAGATCAATATCATATGTTTCCCCCCAGCCCAGGTAGCAGTACTAGGTAGGCGGTGCTGTCCACCAGGAACCCTGATTCTCACAGATGTGCCTATTTTCGTCTCCTCAAGCCTGGCCTCGCCTCTTGCGCCCCTGGATTCCCTGGGTCGTGGATTAGTCGGCATCATGAAACCACGTTTCTGCCTCCTCTCGGCGACCCTGGGGGCCTGAGATGCAGCCATAAGAAAGGGGCATAGCGACATGGACAAAACAGGCATGGCGGTGTCGAGGGCAAGGATATGCATGGATCGCTTTTGCAGAGCATGGATCCTCTTGACACTCACTGGAGCATGTCATGACCACGTCCCTGGAAATCAAATTTCCCCGTATGTACAGAGCAAAACCTGGAACATGTTGGTACATGCCGAGTATTACGGACTGACACGTCTGAACGTCAAGACAAATATTCCCCAGATTCAGCCTTGGTCGTTGGATGCGCTCTTGGCATGGGGCCTCTGAGCTACGCGGCATTTTCTTCCATGTGAACTGTGAACATCGCGAATATCATCCAGGCCAGGTATTCTGGTTCAATCATCACGTCCTGCAGGCAGGCTGGAGAGGGATATCTTGAAACCCCAACTCCATCAAGACTCGCTTGTTTCAAGTCTGCCATCCTTCCCGTCATGTGGTCTCGCCACCATTGCCTTTTGCGGTTACTATCTCCCTTCCCATCATCGACGCTGACTTGACCTACTTCTCGCTATATCCTAGACCGCCCATCTGCCTTGCGTAGTATACCGACATTCGCATTTTTCGCCCGCTTTGTGCATAGCGCCCCCCTCCAGAGCCCCATTTGCGACCTCGTCCTTCCATCAAATTCTTGCCATGTGGCAACTCGCCGCATTCCAACCTCTAAGCCGCTCCACGGCCAAGGAGTTTAAACCATTGACGCCTTGAAGAGTAGTCGTTTTGGACTGGTACAGCGTAGGATAATGTGAATCAGGATCAACTTGCGGGTATAGTAGGATACAACAAGGAGACGTCCGGGTCCAGCGATGCAGCAAGCGCTTCATGTAAGAACCAACGGAGAGCTGTACCGAAGACACCCACTTTTCCACTTTTGTATCGAACTGGGGCGGCAACATTTACCAGGCGAGAGACACTCGGGTCTCTGGCGAGCTCTCTCCTCTGGGAAGCTACCGCAGAAAGGCAGGCATTATGGTCTGCCGAAGAAGGTTCATCGAACGTTGTCCAAAACCGTAAGAGATCGTGAAACAGCAACACCCGATGCTGCCTGAACTCGCTCATCCTTGTCTACCTTTATCAAATAGTTTCACGAAGCAACGTGTTGCCTGTCTCTCCAGCTGAAGCAAACGTGCCGTGGGATCCCAGAATTGCAAAACACCGTTCTGCCCAGTAGACCAGGTATTGCCGGCGAGCGGGCACCGAAACATGGCCCGGTTAAGCCAGGTGATTCGAGACAGTTGACACATGTTTTGTGATAGGAAGGGCGATCATGTATCAACGTCAAGTCTTAAATTTACTTCTAAACATTACTTCATAATGTGAGCGAGTAGGAGGGCAGTGCTGCTACTAGTATCTGAGGCTGCCCACCAAACACAAGCCGAACTCACTAAAGCAGATGCCACCTCATACAATCATCATACAAAACTCATTAACATCATACTCGGCCTCTCATCGAAGATTTCTCGGCGGGAATTCCGAGACGGATACCGGTCTGTCTCCAACTCAAGCAGCAAGCGATCGTAGGATAAAGAGTCGACAGCGGCAAAACAAGACGAAACTTGAGCTGCCGGCCTTGTTGTAAGAATTCGAAGGATTCCAAATAGCAAAGTGAGACGTTTCTTGTGATTTTGCTACCTGGTGATGCGTCGGTCAAACACCCAGCTGCTGAGCTGGGCCCTTCCAGGGCTACAATCTTCGAGTTGCAGGCGACTGAACGGTCATGACTGGCTGTAGCATGGGCCAATTCAACATAACTGACCTAAAGCTAGGAGACGCTGCACGCCAAACGACTTGGTACCATCGGTGAACCCAGAGTAGCTACTTGTCTCTTGGTCTTGTGCCACCCGCTCGCCCCGAACGTCAGAGATCCGCCGTTGCCTTTCTAACCCTTGTCCCGTGCCCTGCTGGGGGGTATCAACGTATTGACAGCATAGTCTAGTAGATATCAAGTCTTATTTGGAATGAATGTGAATGGTTGGCGACAGCGGGAAGTAGAGGGCTTCCCAGCTAGGTGCTGCTTCACCCAGTTATCCTCAACATCCCAGTAGTAGATGGATCACGTAGAAATCAGGATATCGAAATGATGCAGTATTATAAAACCCAACATAGCAGTTGGTCGGTATCGGTCTCCCATGGTCAACTTTTGTCTAGCCCAACAACTCGTTCCGGTTGCTCAAACGCCCGCCATCGAAGAGCCACGAACTATCGTAGTAAAAGGCGAAGAAGCATCATATGCATCCGTGCCACATGCAAAGTACCAAGCCTCCTCAGCTCTCGGATACCAGCTTCTTGACCTTGTCGAGCAGCAGCGCGCTCTCCCTGCCGAGCTTCTTCTTCCCATTCCGATCCCGGGTCTTGGCCATGGCCTTCTTGAACCGCTGCCGCTCCGCGATTTTTTGTTCTCGCTCCTCCTGCCTGCGCCGGAACTCATTCTGCCTCTCCTCCGCCTCTCTTTTTCGGTCTGCCGCCCTCTCGAGCTGCTTGTCATAGTAACCAGGCCGCCGCGTGCGCCGTCTGTGGCCGTCGCTGGAGTCCTCCCCAACGGAGTTGACTTGTGCCTTGGCCTCGTCTGCTAGCATGAGATGTCTTGTGGGATGCATCTGCTCTCCTTCATCCTCTGGTTGCTTTTCCTCGACGCCATCGCCCTCGGCTTCCTCGGCTGGTGTCTCATGATGCTGAAGAGGTTCGGGCTTTTTGACCGCTTCTTGGGCTGCTTGCTGTTCGCGAGCCTTAATCTTGGCGTATGCCTTCTTGACCTTGGCCTTGTGAATCAGTTCCTTCTTAACCTTGGTGACTAGATGCGTGAAGCGTGAGCGTGAGACGAAATTTTTTGAAGGGTTGAATCCCAGGCAACCTACTCTTTCGGCGCCAGGGACCGTCTGGCAGATTTTCAGGGCCAACTCGGAAGCCATGCTTGGCCTTCTTGGCCTCGGGAGCGGCCTCTTCTGTGTCGTTTTGACGTTTAGCGGCCATGGCTTGTTGCTATCTGGAGCCGTGTGATGAGATTTGTCGATGAGAATTGAGACGTTGAAGTCTCCACCTTGTCTCGGTGGGCAAGGTGAAGAAGTGGAGCCGGTATAGACCGGTACCTTAGTTGGGCGGTTTCGGAGGTTTCGGGCGGAGCTACCCCGTAATCCGACCGCTAACGATTCGCCATGTAAAAGGGGAGATATTACGAAGATGAGTTACAGAATCCGAGCCTCGCCGTCAGATCAGAGCAGAACTGGAGAGACGGTTTGTGGATTTAGGCCAGGCCGAGAACTCTGCAAGAGAGAAATTCAGGATGTTTATTCGCGGTTGGGTGGGCTGATGAAGGAGCAGGCACTACAGTGTCGGGATGGGATGCATTGCCAGGTCACGCAGCTTGAGAAGAGTCAACGGATGAATGGACGATAAGGTACCAGCACATCGAGCCATGCCTGGGCCATGTCTCCTTGATCGCGAAGTCGGCTTCCACTCTGACAGCAGGAAATGGATCACTTCCAAAGAGGAAGAGCTTGTTGGTGAGACTGGCGAAACACGTCAACTCAGCATCACTGATCGTTCACAGCCGGCACTCTGATGGGGGAGCCCCTCAGGGCTCAAACCGCGCTAGAAGGATGGTATCCGCAGGGGACCAAACGCAAATGTACAGAGTAGGTGAAAAGTCTCTCTCTCCCTCTCCCTCTCTCTCTCTCTTTTTTTTTTTTTTTTTTTTCTTGCACTGCCTTGTGAGCAGAAATTGCGGGCTGCGGCGGGAGTGTTGGACTGTTGGCTTGCGGAGCCGGGTTATGGGCTGCGATCGCGGGAGGCGGGTTGCAGGAGGGACCAGCAATCAATCAGGAACCAAGCCAGAAGCGTCGTTAGCAGGACGCGGAATATCTGGGGCCAACTGGAGTTCTGGCATCGGCTCCACCGGAATGAAGGGTCACGCACTCTGCGGTGAACTGGTCTGCTGTTAGTCCTAATAAGTCTGCTACTGTACTGCTCGGCTGGGTGAACATGACGATCTCGGAAAGGTGTGATTTCTCATGCCTTTGCCTGCCCTGTTTCTGGCTGGAGTAACATGACAGACACCCTCAGCTGGGACGACTGGATCCCTTCGCCTTCTCCACTTTCTCAACTCGGCACAGTACAGCAGAGCACCCGTTCGTCAATACCACTTGTAAATGCTCAGCAGCGCTGGAGCTCTTTGTTAGTTAGCGCAGGCCGTATTTTGGCCTGTTCTGGGGAGATGATTCACGCACTTTCACCGCCATCGGCGCTCGCTTCGTCGTCGATCGACGTCGTATCATAACAGCCCATCCTGGTCCCTGCTGCTTCCGTCCACTCCCGCCTGAGGTCTCTCGTCACTTACACTCCCAACACCACAGGACAAGCCTCTTCAACTCTTCCCTATTTCTTCCCCAACCTCTTCCTCAAATCTCCTCTGCCTCTACTTTTTTCCTCGTCCTCAATACGCCTTCGGGGGGAAGACGGGACCGCATAGGCTAACTCCGTCGTCATCGTCGTCATATCGGTGGATGACGTCCCACGATCCCAGATTCCCCATCCTCAGACTCACGGCCCTCGACCCACGCCGTGCCCTGGCAGCCTCGTTGACAGCTCGCATGGCATGATACATGATATCCACCTCGCTCGGCTCACATTATCAAGATCTTCTGGCTTTTGCTACACTCTCAGCCTCAGCCCCAGCTTCTGCTCTGACCCCCCGACCGAGACAGAGACTGCTCTCCCTGCATTGACGCCGATTACCTCTGCCACCACCTCGCTGCTCCCTTCGCCCTCCTCATTCATGACGAAACGCTGCCAGCTCCAGCTCCAGCGCGGCTGCTGTTCCAGCTACTCAATACCGCCATCATGCCCATCTTCCAGGCCGATTTAGACCACCACGAGTCCGCGAAACCGCCGCCCATTGGCGTCGCCTCCGAGAGGTCAAGGCGCCTTTCCGAGGAGAGCATTCGCACCGAGCTATGCGAGGGCCCCATTCTCGATAGCCCGCTGCGACCCAGTACTCCTAAAAGGACTGACGACGGTGAGGGTGCGATATCGGGTCGAGCTGCTCTGATCGAGAGGCTCAAGAGGGCCCAGTCTCCAACCTGGATCCCAAACCGACATGTATGTCATGAGCTCGCCATCCGGGTTCTTGTTGCTAACTATACACCAACAGCTTGAATCAATCCTTCAGCACCACACACCTGTTGCCGCGACAAAGCGCCCTCAGACGCCAACCGAATCGTCCACCCTCCTCCCGCCAGCACAAATCACTCCCGAGAAGAACAACTTCCAAGCTGAATCGGACGAGAAACTACGCGATGGCCTCAGCATTGAGCGGCCGAGGTCGGCTTTACACAGCGGAAACTTCACCGATGATGAAGCACTCGCCAAGGGCCATGCCACTCCGGCTGGCAGAGCCCTCGTCGACAGGCATTCTACTCCAGTAGACAACCCGTGGATCGCTACCTCACCCCCGAGGCATTTCACGCCGTTTCAGCATGATAAAGGCATCCCGTTCCCCGGGAGTGCAGACAGTTTTCGATCCGGCACTTCGCCTCTCTCGTCATCTCTCTCCTCTAGTTTTGTCTATAAGCCGCCTACGACCCCCCTCGTCCAGTCCGAGAGCTACGATGAGCTTGACATCCCTATGCCACTGGACGCCTTCAGCTTCTCCTCAAGCCGTGGCGGCGCTAGACGCCATACGCTGAATTCGGCTATCTCGTCGCCATTTTTTCCCCCGTCTCCGAGACACTCCTTGCCTCCTCGTATACCCTCATATCGAAGAGAAGCCTTTCCCTACCAGGCACACCAGCCTCGCAGATCTCTGACCTCGACTCCAAGCCTTATGCAGCCAGGCACTTCGCCCCCGACACCTGCATATCTGCGCTCGCGTCGATCCTCCTTCGTTTCAGACTCGCCCCTCCATCATGCGTCCATGGTTGGCTCTTACGAAGAGAGCATTCTGCGTGGTCGCATGTCCACGACTCCCTCCAAGCCGCTGGACTTTGTAGCTCAAATCGGCGTTCTTGGCAAGGGCAAGTGCAAGTCCAGCCTCAAGTGCCCGCCGCATGTCACCCTTGCTTTTCCAGCTGTATACTACAGCTACAGCAACACTTCCCATGGCCGATCTCGCTCCGACGATGGGCCAAGCCCCTATGTCGGCCAAATCGATATAGAGAATGGGCTTCCCAATCCGGATGACGAACATCGAGCAAAAAGAAAGGCCCAAAGCAGATTCGCTGACAGGAGGCCTGCTGAGGACGACATGGACCTTGGGATCACCGGCCAAGGGGCCGAACAAGAGCCTCGCCGGAACTCCCGAGCAACTCGCAGGTCCGGAACTCCCAAGGCTCCTCCAGGTGGAAGCTACCGGGTTCCCGAGAAGGGACAGATTCAAATCATCATCAAGAACCCGAACAAGACGGCTGTCAAGTTGTTTCTGATCCCCTACGATTTGTCAGGCATGGAGCCTGGCACGAAAACATTCGTCCGTCAACGGAGTTACTCGGCTGGTCCTATCATTGACAATATCCCTGCCATCTCCGAGCCAGACCCCAATGACCGGCCCATCTTGAGATATCTTGCCCACCTGCACATCTGCTGCCCTGCCAAGGGGCGATACTACCTTTACAAAAGCATCCGCATTGTGTTCGCAAATCGCGTCCCGGATGGCAAGGAGAAGCTCAGGAATGAGACGACTTGGCCAGAGCCTCGCTTCACGCCTTACAAAGCAGTTCGAGTCATGAATCCGCCCATGCCTGTACAGTCCGGGCCTGCAGCCATTCTCGCTACCGACAAGGCCGTGCGCAGACGAAGCGCTGGCTTCTATTCCGGTCCATCCTCGCAGGTATTTGACGGCATGGAAGGCATGTTCTCGGAGATTGACTCGTCATCCGGAGGCTTTGCGGCTGGCAACACCCTCCCCATTGATCCTATCCCTTTTCACCTCCCTGCGAGAGACCGCGTGGGCAGTGACGTGAGTGACGCCACCAACACCACCGTTGCTGCCACTAATGGCATTCGCTCTCCTGGATCCTCCCAGGCAAGCCGGCCATCGACCAAGGACTCAACCAGCACGGCTCCTTGGGGACCCACGCTGTATGAGAAGCTGAACAAGGGCGAGCCCGGCTATGGCGGGAACGCCTTTGGCCCCAACGGCTCAGGCCCTCCAGGTGGCGCTGAAGGCTTGCTTTCCCAGCGCCTGCGCTCCCTCGGTATGAAGCCACCAGCTCCTCCTGACGCACCCGGCCGTGAGAACAACTTGTCTCCTTAGGCCGGACCTTCATCAAGCCCATAGAGCATGCCCAGACATGCTACGCTGTACATACATTTTTTTTATCATCCATGGTGTTTTTCGGAGTACTCGAAACCGGACATAGACTTGGGACATATTCACTGTGGGTGGCGTTGAACGATTCTGGTTTGGATCGGATTTTGCGGTTTAGCAAAACTTGGGATCGATGCTTTTTGAATTTCGGGCGTTAGGAGTTGTTCGATACCAGGCTAGGCATTTAGATAGTTAGGTTTTTGATGTGATAATCAATCAACAATCCTCGCTCTAAAATTGAGGAGTTTTCTATGTCACTGTAAAACGCCACATGACCACGCTCGTCGTCCAAAGGTGACTGCTGTGAATCGTTTTCAATCTATTTTTTGACACAAGATAGTGGTACAGAGAGGGAGGAGCAGCAAAAAGCTCAGGAGAGTTATACATCTGTATATTTACAATTCCTCATTTCCCCCATCCATCGATCTTCCAGCTCTTCGGTTTTTTTTTTTTTTTTTCGTACACGCCGGTTTAGACACCATCAATGCTTCTTTCCAAGACCCATCACCCTTTGGAGGATTCACCATCGTTGTTCTCTGTTCCCGTTGCCTCCTTGTCCTGAGCTCCATTCGTCCACCGGACGCTTGGCCGATCGACTCCATGCCATCTTCGCTTGGCTCTTGTTACCATGATGTCCCTGATGTCCCCGTTTAGCATTGGCCCTCGTCTTGTAACGGGATGCGCCGTGCGGCCGCTGATCGTAGCGGTCCCAGAAGTCGTTCCAGAAGCTGAAGCGCTCGCGGGAATCCTGCTGATCCGGATCCTCGGGGGCCGCGTCCTTGGCCTCGACCTGAGCCGCCTCGACCGGGGCCGACTTCTTTTCAGCCTCGTCTCTTCGTCGCTTGGCCCACAGTGCTGCGTAACGCCGGACCTTGTTGTGCAGCATCCTCTTCCACTCCTGATGATCCGCCGGGCTCTTGGGGCCGGGCTTGGTGCCGAGGTCCTCCTCGCGCTTCTTCTCCTTTGCAAGCTGCCTCAGGAGTGCCTCTCTGACCTTCATCAGCTCGTTGTAGGACAAGCTCTGCAGGACTTTGTCGAGGTCCTGTGCCGGGACCTCCTTGCCGTTGAGCACATACATGGTTGGCATGCTCGCGATTTCGGACATGGTAAAGGCATGGTGCAGGCGAGGATACTTCTCCTCGACGCCGGAGAGCTGGCGCGACACGTCTTCAGACCACGCGGCCATCTTGCGCATCTCGAGCCACTGCTGCTGCAGGCGGTAGACGATGTTCTTTGGGGCCTTCAGGATGCGGGTGTTTTGCAGCATGCGCCTCTCCTTGTTGGATCGCTGAGGGTTCCAGCCAAGCCAGCCCGGCATCAGCATGGTCTCGCACCAGTGCATAGCTCGCTCCCATCTACCCAGCTCGCCAAGGTAGCGGATGGCCAGTGCCCAATTCGCCCGGGTGAGCTTAAAGCCCGCCCCTATCACCTTGTCGATGCACTCCTCGAGGCCCTGGGGGTCATTTCTCTCTTTGTACGCCCGAACCACGATGTTCAAGACGCGAGATAGGTCGTACTCGCTACCGGCATAAATGCCTTCTCCTGCACGCCTCCGGCTGGACGCAAGAACCTGCGTCCAGGTCTGGTCCCACAGCTCCATAATCTTGTCGTAGCGCTCGTCTCTATAGTGCGCCAGCATCAAAGCGGATACCACGTTAGGCGGAAACTGGCCCCCTTCCTGGTACTGAGGGAAGATTTGGGCAAAGAGGCTCATGAGCTCTTCGGCGGAGCCAAGCTCGCGAAGCTCGACGAGGAGCGTAATCGCCCGACCAACGTGCTGGCTCTCGTCCCGAAGTCTTGTGAGATTGCCCGCATCACTCTGGTTGTGAGCAGCCATTGTTTGAGCATCCTTGGTGGTCCTGGAGGCTTCGACTGCTTGGCGGAAATGCTCGACAAACTCTTTCCCCAGGTCCTTTGTCCGCTGTACGCCGGGCTTCCTCTTGGCGGCTGCGCTGACGAGGGCGACCAGAGCGCTGAAGGTGACGGGCAGCTCGGACTGTCGCAGTCGATAGTGAAGGCTCTCGACCAGTTCGAACTCGCCAACTCGGGCAGCTCCAGCCATAACAATGGCGAAGTGCTCTGGCGTGACCAGGAAAAGACCCTCCTCATCAGCTCGCTTTAGAAGAGAGTATGCAGGATGAACCTGGTTTACCTTGATAAGAGCCTGGAGGAGGAAGGCATAGGTCTCGTCATCCCACTCCACGTCAAACTCCTTCATGCGTCGAAGCAACTCATAGACCTTGTCGATCTTGCCTTCTGCGCCGTTAAAATTGAGAAGCTGGTTCCAGATAGCCGCGTGGGTGAGCTTGCGTTGGGTCATCTCAATGCATAGACTCTCTGCTTCCAGAAGGAGGCCATTCTGGCAATATGCTACCACCAGAGCCAATCCCATCTCCTTGCTGATGTACACTCCAGCTTCTTGAGACCGGCTGAAAAACTCGAGCGTCGTGTCCAGGTCTCCTTTCTTGGCACTCATCGCCATAACATGGGCATAGGTGTAAGAATCGGGCTCGAAATTCTTGCAAATCTCGTCAAAGTAGTCCAGCACCGCGTCGTAGTCGTTGACCCTCATGTAGCACTTGAGCACTGTATTCCAACAGTCGAGATCCGGTTGGACCCCGTACGTCTTCGTCATGTTGTCGAGTTCTGCTCGTGCACCATCCACATCTCCAGCTTGAGAATAGGCATTCAAGGTACTTCTGAAGCCTCGTGGCGATCTGAGCACCTCGGGATACTCTGCCACGTACTGGTCCCAGAGACGGCGCACTGTTGGCACGTCACCCTTATGCGCATATAGCCTCATGAACTTTTCATAGCCCCATTGGTTCAGGCCCCCCTTGAATCGAATCCAGTCACGATACAGCTCTTCGAGCCTGGCCGTATTTTTAGGGTAGTTGACTTTGAACATGCCGCGGAACACGGGCATCGCAGGCATGGCATCTGGTAGCTCTCGGAAGCTCTGGTAGAGACCAGGAAGCTTCTGGATAGTAGCCCGGGTCTCTTTCTTCTCATACCAGCGGTCAAACATGAGGACAAAATAGTCGTTGTACAGGCCGCCATCGTTCAGACTTTCGAGAATGGTAGCCGCTTGCTCTGGAGAGCAGGGCTGGCGTAACGCCAATCTCGCAAAGTGTCTTCTAAACACGCGGAAAGCGAGGCTAGAAACCTCGTCTTGCTTTATCTTTCGGTAGTACTCGACGCCGTCTGTCGCCAAGTAAGCTCGGAAAGCAAAATAAAGATTCCCTTGATTGGGAAGGGTCCCGAGCTGTTGCAACCGCTCAGTGAAGATGGTGTCGTCCTGCGACCTGTTGAGTTGTTCGGCATAATACGCAATCCAGACGTCGAGGGTTGTTGACCATTCTTGCGAGCTTATCGTATCTGCAAGGAGGTACTCGAGACCGCCGCTCAATCCTGACTTTTCAAGTCCAGTCTTGAAGCGTTCTACAGCTGATGGCAAATCGCCACCGCGCAGAAGAAGGATGATTCCTGCAGTCAGAAGATCTTCATCCCACTCTTCGGTAGGGATTTGACGAAAAACAGAGAGTGCTCGTCCTGTTTCGACAACTCCATGAGACTTGGCGAGATATTGGACTAACCGACTGCGAATCGCGCGCCGTTGGTCATTGTCGATGACACAGTACATGTCCCAGGCCTCTTGATACAGATAGCCATTCGCATCCAGCAGCTCTTGGAGGCTCTGGAGGTCTGCCTTTCCTCCGTTGCTCGCCGAGGAAGCCTCAGCGATTTCGGTAGAAGGTGCGCTTTCATCCAGCAGCTCTTGAAGGCTCTGGAGGTCTGCCTTTCCTCTGTTACTCACCGAGGAAGGCTCAGCGATTTCGGTAGAAGGTGCGCTTTCAGTAGCAGGTGCGCTTTCATCTACTGTGGCGTCTGTCTTGTCGAGTTGTGGGTTTCCTGGCTGAGATGAAGGGGTCTCTGTGGAAGTAGTCGCTTCACCTGTGTCCGTAGAAGATACGGACGAGAATGGACGTCCCCGAGGAACCACAGCTGTTCGCTGCGCGTCTTGGGAGACGGAGAGCTTGGGGTACATTCGGCGCGTGAGAGGCAGGGTGGACGTCGGATATAGAAAGTCAAGCATCAAAGCCGAGGCAAGTAGAGTCGACTGTAGTTGACGGGATGGTACATCTGAATCGGCAGCTTCGGAATCCACAGCGCGAGATGGGCCCGGCAAGGCATTCGAGAGATCGATGGCGGAGGCGCCATGTTGCCAGAAGCCTGTGCGCAGCTGGCGAGAGCATTTCGGCGGCTTGCGTATTACACGCTGGAGAGCACGCGTCTCCAGGCTGGCAGCGGTTCGTTCGAGCATTGGATCGGAACGGGGAGATATCAGCTGAAGGCGGCGAGGACAATCGTGAGCATGCTGGTTGGCGGCAACCAGTGGGCTCCAGGCAAAGTCGACGAAGCGCGGCTGGCAGGGACGCGGAGATTGGAATTGAGAGGCGCAGATATTAGGGGCAGGGCGGATTAAGCGTGAGGTAGACACGCCAGCACCGGATTTGGGAGAGGGACTGGGTGAGAAAGCAGGCGCCCTAAAGCAATGGGGTTTGCAACGAAAGAAAAAAGTTGAGCTGGGCCCCGAAGATGAAGGTATCGAGTTCATCATATCAGTCCATGCCCCAGCGAAAAACTATCCTTGGCAATGTTTGAGCCAATCAGCATCAACCGCCAGTAGCGGAGCTGACCGTTCCTCCCTCTCCAGGCTTCCCCCAGCTTTTAGCAGCAAAGGTGCCCTTCCGCTTTAACTTCGGTGTTGGTTGGCTCCCTTCTTGCCTTTCTCTCCCTCGTCCCCCGAATATTTGGCTGGGAGATCAAAAGCAATTATTTTTTGACAATTTCAAATGTTTATCAATTTCAGGACTTGGCCTCCTAAGGAGGCGAGATTCAGGTATCTGGTCATAATATTACATAAGAAACGGTTCAGACAGAGCACTCATTCTTCTTCAACTGCAGAGCCCGTAGCGCCTCTCATAAACGATCCCAAAAAGCGTCGAGATTATCAACATCCCAAAACAAAGGAAATCCGGCGTGCCTAAACACGGATAATTTTGCTTGCTCCGAGATTTCCAGCTCTCGGTACAAATCCCAGTAAGGAGCGAAAATGAAGGTGGCATCCGGTTATCGTACAAGAAAGTATTAGGTACTGAGTATATGGGGTATCGATCTGATGTTCCGACTTTGCCTTTCCAATCTGTGCATCGAAGTAATAAAAAAAGAAGAAGAGAAAGGGAGACATGGGTAGATAAAGGCAGGTATTGTTGCTTTTAAGAGTCGGTTTTGGCCTCTTCCTTTTCGTCGGATGAAGAGGCCAGGACCTCGTTCCGCAACCCGGACAGAACATCGGCCTGCCGGGACGCCTCGAGCTCCATCTCCAGCCGAGGCCCACGGCTCCGGCTCCGGGTCCGTTGCCGTCGCCGGAATGGCCGTTGCTGCTCGACAGGAGACGCAACACGGGAGGGGCAGTGCTCTCGGCGGAGTCGAGCGTGGAGCAGGCGGCGTCGTGTCGGCGACAGGACCCTTCTCGGGGAGGAAGCTCTTGATGTGTAGCCCAGAGAGGGGGATACTGCGCGGCGGCGAGATCGGCCTCGGAGAGTGCTCGATTCATCCGAGGGAGCGGCACGGATGGCGCGGAGGTTTGTGCCGCGGGTCATGCTTCTCTCTCTCTTGCGGCCTCGCATGACATCGTTTTCGGCTGTGGGAGAGACCATGGTAGGTGGCTCAGCAAAGGAAGCCTTGCCGGATGCGCCTCCAGCGGTCATTGTGCTCTGCCCTTGTCGAGGAGGCACGGTTCGGGTCGCTCGTAGATGATCAGGGCGGAATGTGTGAAAAAAGACCGGAGTGGTCTAGCAGACACGAAGAAGACGAGGGTACGGCACAGAGCAAAATCGTAGCAGCAAGAAAAAACGATAACGAGACAGAGTTGAGAAAGGGAGGATGTTAAAGTCTCTTTGAATTGGGTCACTCGAGGCGGGCTAGGATGTCAGGATGCAAGGAGACGTGGCAGCGACATGGACGTTTCGTTTTGTGCTACTCTCCAAGGAAATGAAAAGTCGAGAACACACTGGGCATCCCTCGACATTATAAATAGCCAAGGTAAAACAAACAAAAGGGGGACAATTTGACAGAGAGGCTCCGAGGGAAGGGAAGGGAGGGTGCGGCATTGCATCCGCCGTCCCCGTCGGCAAGCGAATGGAAGCGAAGTGCCAAACTTCCAAAGGCGCCATGGCAGTCATCTGATGGAATGGGTTGTGAATGGGCTTGGCTTTCGGTAGGCCTTTTTTTTTTTTTTTTTTTCTTACTTGTCTCTTTCTTTCCTTTCTTTTTCCTGTACCATTCTTTTCTTCTACTTCTTCGTCCCTTCTCACATTGCTCGCCTTGCTTTTCTTCACGCCGTCTTCCCCCTGAAAATTCCCCTTTGATCAAGTCCCGGTCCCTAATTATTGCTTCTCAATGCTTTGCGACCCATGCAATGCAATGCAATGCTCCCCTCCCAGTGGTTGGTGGGGTGCTACACGACATACGGATACTGTACTGGGTGTGCAACCAGGGATCAGCCATCCGCCGGGCTGAACTCTGTTGATTAGCCCTCGAGCTGCTGGATCGAAACTTGAAGAGCGGGATCTTCAAGTCGGCTGAGGGCGTCGTCATAAGGCCCTGAGGCGGAGCTGTTCGTTGCAGGTAGAGTGCAAGTTGTTTGTCTGCTCGTCACTTCCATGCGCGTAGCTTGCTTCCTGTTAGCTGTAGACAATTTGTATGCTAGCGCCGACTTTGAGAGACTGCTCATACGGACCCCAAACCGCTAGCAACCATCAGGCCCTCGGCAGTGATACGTAGGCTACCCCAGATCCCGTCTGTCGACCACCGGACGATCATGACCAAATTGGAGCTGACGAAACACGACGACGCATGTCATGACGTATCAACTAACGCCGGTGGTGGACTCACAAAACGTGCTCAGCTGCCCTCTTCTGCCTGCAGTCCAGCCTGGGTACTGGGCTGTACAAGGGTTTGGGTTTTGACACCTATCAGTAACTTTTTGAATGCTGCAGCAACTTGGATTAAAAGAACTGTATTTGGCACTCTGTAGCCATCTTCGTCGCCGCGTCTTGGCGGCTCTCGTCATCGTCAGCAGTGCGGCCGAAGAGTTGGCGGCTTCAATTCCTAGGTCACACCCTCGAGCACAACTGGAGAGCGTATTAGCGTCCAGGCCAATCAATCGAGTTGCATCCCTCGCTGGCCGAGCTACAGTAGCCCGTGGTCGCCTCAAGGTGGCTCCTATTGTGAAATCTTTGATTGCAATTTTGCTTCCGGATAGTGAACCCCAAGCTGCTTCCAGCATTTGCCTCCCAAACCTCCCAAGAAAGCTAATGTCCTATTGCGGGAGGCTTGGTGGTTGGAAGGCATGTTTTTTGTCTGGCAAGAAGGGACATGGTAAGGGTCTAGACCGTTCCCTCGGCATTACTCAGCATGGAGTTTCTGGCTGCGAGGGCGGCCGAGTGAGCCGCTAGGCGCCTTGAGAGCTTCAGCAGCGACAAGGCAGAAAGCAATCGAAGAATCATGGAGGAAATGTGATGGGAAATAAAGAATTGGGCATTGACATAAGCTCTGGTATACTCCGTAGTCTTGCCGGATTTCTTTATCGGCAAGAGAAAGGTAAAGGTGTCTCGGCGGATCAAAGTGTCCGTTCCGTTCTGGTTCTCTGAAAGTTGAGGCCCCCGCTCCAGGCTGGAGCTTGCCTGCAAGTCCAGTCCCGGGCGGATCGGAGCCTGCGGTGCCAGTCCCAGTGGAGGCTACCTACCTAGGTACCAGGCATACCAGTCGCTGTCACAAGCAGAGAACCTGAGGTTTAGGTAGGTTTGTTGTTGGCCACGCGAGCCTCAATCCATGACAACATGTGCCAGCGTCCAAACCTGCAACTCGCTACTCGCTGTTGATAACACTCAGACCATCGCCGTCGTCATTCCAGGGAGCTTCATTCAGCGACAGCGACCAAGTCTCCTGTTGATTCTTTTCTTCGCCTTCTTCTTCTCTTTTACCCCCTTTTTTTTTTTCTTGATTACTCCTCTTAACGACTGCTTTGCTCGTTGCTATTCCCTATTCCCTCTCCGATACCGAGAGTCTTCGTCCAGGGGCAAACACCAAAACCCTCCCCTTTCCGTCTTACTCTCCCACGCCCTTACGGTCGGATAACGAATCGAATCTCGCCCGTCGCCACCTGAAAAGACATATTCATCATCCTCGACAAGGAATGGCCCTGCTAGCTCCCTAGTCTCGCGCCAAATTCCCTTCTCCATCTCGTCCTCCTCTCCCATCGATCGCCGCCATGCCTCGATCGCGGCCCGCGACAACGGGCTATGAACGCCTCGCCCAGGTCGACGACCACAGCGACGACTCCGATGATGACCCCCTCTCCCAATCGTACGCCTCGCTACAGCCGGCCGCAGCGCCCCGATATGCTCCCGTGTCCCAGCCGCGCCATCGCTCTGGGATGGCCAGCCCCAAGTCCTTGGCCTCCTCCTCAAGGCCCAAGTTTCGACACCGTGTCGGTAGCAACGCCGGTGTCGACCTCAAGGCCATCAATGCACGTCTCGAGCGCTGGGCCGACGAGATTGCGTCGCGTTTCAAGCGCAAGGGCAAGAACCAGCCCGGTGAAGAGGAGCGTCTCGAGATTCACTACTCTGTCTTCCAACCCCCTGAGGGCGTGCGTCCCGTCACCGCTGAGAGCATCGCTGGGCCGCAGGAGGGTGTCATGACAAGGGCCGAGTTTGAGACCATCGTCGAGAGCGTTCGAACGGCTATCAGACAAGAGATTCACCCCAGCATGATTTCTCAGGGCAGCTCTGGGAGCTACTTTGCGCGGAATCCAGACGGCAAGATCGTGGGTGTGTTTAAGCCCAAGGATGAGGAGCCATACGCAGCAGGAAATCCCAAGTGGAACAAGTGGATTCACCGGAACCTGTTCCCCTGCTGCTTCGGACGAGCTTGGTACGTTTGCCTCGACCACTTTTGACAGCATCTGTTTCTGACTTCTTGGCAGCCTTATCCCCAATCTCTCGTACGTCAGTGAAGCAGCTGCCTATGTTCTTGACTGCCAACTGAGGACACATCTCGTCCCATATACCGATGTTGTCTGGCTCTCATCCAAATCTTTCCACTATCCATTCTGGGATCGCCGCAAATTCAATCGCAAGAAGAAGCCGCTGCCCGCCAAGCCGGGGAGCTTCCAGGTCTTTCTAAAGGGTTTCAAGGACGCCAACGTCTTCCTACGCGAGCACCCCTGGCCGGACCAGTATTGGTCAGGCTTCCGGACTAATGATGGCAACAGCAAGAAGCGGAGGAGATGGACCGAGAGTTGTCGTCCATCCGGCAATGCCTCCCCAGATGACGCATATGCAAGTGACGATGAACAAGGCGGGCAGGAAGAGCAGCTCCTGGGCCCGGAGAACTTCATCTGGACGGAAAATCTCAAGGAATCCTTGCGGGAAGAGCTCGAGAAGTTGGTCATTCTTGACTACATCATGAGGAACACAGATCGAGGTCTCGACAACTGGATGATCAAAGTCGACTGGGAGGCAGGCAAGGCCTCTATAGCGTCGGAACCCATTCATCTAAACATGGAGCCAGTCGCTGAGGAGGAGGGCCCGCGACCTGTTGACTTGTCACAGCAGGCTCCTCGCGCCACGAGAGCATCATACCCTTACAAGACCCAAAAGCCAATGAGTGCGTCCAGTCGGCAGTACACGGGGGACGAGCCCACCATCAGCATCGGAGCTATTGACAACTCGCTGTCATGGCCATGGAAGCATCCTGATGCTTGGAGGAGGTAAGAATGAAGGCCTGCGATTTCACTATTTGCCATAATGGGCTATGTGCTGATCTGGAAATCCTAGTTTCCCCTTCGGCTGGCTCTTCTTGCCCGTCGATCTTATCGGCAGACCTTTCTCGCAAAAGACGCGAGACCACTTTCTGCCACTACTCACTTCAACAACCTGGTGGAGCCAGACGACGCTCGCCCTGAAGAGGGTGTTCCAGATGGACGTTGATTTCCAAGAGCGCATGTTTGCCAAGCAAGTTGCTGTCATGAAGGGGCAGGCGTGGAATGTCGTCGAGACGCTCAAGACGCCAGATCATGGGCCCCTGGAGCTTACCCGCCGAGCGAGAGTCTGCGTCTGGGACGACTTGGTCGATGTGCCAGTTGCGGTGCCCATGCGGGCTACTTCGTCCGAAGTCCGGCGCAACCCCAACGTCCGCCAATCCATGGACGAGGCCGATATTGCCAGCTCCGCCCCGGCTCATAACCCTCCCATCGAGGATCTCCTCGGTCTAGCGAGTGCTCCGGCAGACATGCCTCACCCGGGTCGGTTCGAACTCTCGTCGCCGACGGGCGAAACCGCTCACTCGCCGGATGAGGCACCGTCACACGAATCCAATCTCCTGGGACCAGCGGGGCAACAGCAACGTGGCGGGGAGCTGGGCGAACGTCCCACCGTCCAGGCAGCTGGGTTCAGAAATAGCTACCAAGGACCCGCGCGCACGCTCAATATGTACGAGCCAGCACGCCAGCAGCAGCAGCAGCAGCAGCCGACGGCGTCGCGACAGCAGCGGAGGTACTCATTCGCTAATGCAGCGGCCCGGCGCAACAGCAACACCATCGCCCAGCAGTACTATGGTGAATTCCATGATACCTACCATGACGACCTCGAGGGCGACCTGGGGTATGCCGCTGCCGAAGGCCAGATGGGCAACCACCGCAAAGTAATTGTCGAGCGTCTCGAGGCTGTCAAGAGTAGGAACCCAGTCTTCACCTGCTGGTGAGCGCATCCAAGCCAGTCGTTGCCGAAGCCAGCCCGCTCCACGACGGTTGGTGGCTCCTCGGCGGGTTCTTCGTTTCTAGCGCTGGCCAACGTCTGTTCTATTCCAGCCACACTTGGCACGTTGTAACCATCCGAACCCGCCGTCGTATGAGATCATGACCCATGTTTAGAACACCTTAATCTTAAGGGCATTCATCAGGGGAGGGGGGAATTCCGTCCCTCCGCAGCCTCAAGTTTTTTCTTCTTCCGGGATGCTGTTTGTTTCGATAGTCGTGGAGTCTTGCTTATTCGAGCTTACCCTGCATGAGAGCGGCTGATGAGGTGTTTCAGCCGGCCTATCAAATCGGGTCCTCTGTCTGATGGACAGCCTCACTCATCTTGGGGAGCACATATCAAGCTGCAGAGGAAAGGGGGAAGAGGACAGAGCAGAAATTCAAGTTGACTTGCATACAGTAGAGTGAAAATCAGCGAAGCGATGGTGGGCGCACAGAGTGAGCGGGGTTCGAGAGCTGACCTGTCATGTTGTACAGTATTTGATGCGTTGTGTGTTTTTTTTTTTCTCAACCTCTTGCTGCTTGTTCAGGTCTGGATTATTAGGAAGGATTTTAAACGCATTATGACGGTCGGATAAAGCCAAGG
Organism: Fusarium nematophilum; assembly: GCA_033030565.1. Lineage (NCBI taxonomy): Eukaryota > Fungi > Ascomycota > Sordariomycetes > Hypocreales > Nectriaceae > Fusarium > Fusarium nematophilum. The sequence continues at coordinate 198,709 of JAVIXY010000006.1, forward strand.
AAGAAGGAACCGAAAAGAAAGAGCAAAATAGAACTTTGCTTTGGCCTGTCCTTTTGGATAATGCAGATTCGCAGGGAGGGACAAGCAGGACCAAGTGCCCATCCCCTCGAGTTGCATCCACAATCATGATGTGATAGGATGCCACGCGTTGGCAAGGCAGAGGCATGCAGCACGTGGTCGAGGCAGAAAACTGATGAGGCGTGTCGGATGTTTGAAGCGAGCGAGCGAGCTGACTGACCCTCGTTTCCCGTTCTCCCGTCATCCGTCATCCCGCGTGTCCAGTGTCCCAGCACAGCCCACCGTTTTCCCGACTCTCTGGTCAAAAACCCGAGGGTCTGGGTCGGCAAGCCGTGGCTCGAGCATGGTTCCCCTGTCTCTGTGGCACCCAGCGACAGGCGCGCCAGGCATACTAGGACTTCCCTCAGAGACGACCGGACATTGTTTTAGAGCAACTCCCTGGCATCCTTCTTCCGCTGGAAACCGTTGGCTCCCGTCGGCTCCTCTTTTTTTGTATTTCTGGTGGGAGACCGCGGCTAAGCACGTTGAGTCTGACAAGGATAACCTTTGCAAGCCGCTGGCATTAGCCTCCGTGCAGGCCTCAGCAAGTGGTCGGGAAGGTAGTAATCAGTCGACGATCCTCCTCTGGTGTGCCTGCCTTGCCCAAGACTCAGTGCTTCCTCTCCCCCACAAGACTCCATGCTGGCGGCCCGTAGCGGCCGTACAAGATTGTGTGTGGGTACCAGAGCCATGGGACCCAAGGACCGCCTCCGAGGGTGATAACGTCCGCAAGGTTGTGGAATCCGCTTCGTCTTCTAATGCAATATTATCTCGTAATCATTTGCTGATGGTATGCGAGTGCTGCTTGCTTCAGGGGGCTGGATGTTTCCGGCCCTGCACTCTTGTTCTTTCCCTGCGTCGGCTCGCCGAATGCTACGTATCCGTAGTCGGTAGAATATTCCAAGAAAGGGTATGGATCTCGTAGAAACTCTCTGGGCCCCCTTCGCCTTCTCCCCTTCCAAAGACAGGGCCAAGATTCTCCGTCCGAACCTGGCTCTCCTCGTCCAGTCCGAGCACTGTCCCCGAAGGCGCAGCTCCCTTGCGGCCTCGGTTCCTCGCAGGACTGGGCAACGCCAAAGGGCCAAGCCCCCAAAGTAAGGTCGAGCATGTCGGGAAAGCCCCCTGTGTGGGGATGCGGGAGTAGGGGTTACTGTAAGGAATGGTCTTCGAAGGGAACCCACCAGCCAACACTAGCCGTCGACTGCACCAAACTCCCGGTTCCAGAGTTTCCTCTCCAGGGTCTGTGAAACAGTGTCAGGGCGGTTAGAGATGTGGCCACCGACATGGAGAGGCGCCTTGGCTTGTCCGTGTCCCACCACGTTCGCGGTCCTGCGGCCTGCAGCGGGCCGTCGATAAGTCAGACTAGACTGACGCGAGCCTATCTCGTTTCATTGATGGGCACCTTTGTACATTCCCCAAGCCGCTGATGTCGCCCAGCGAATGGACATGTCGTATGATGTTGGCCAGAAGACAAGAGTACATACTCCGTAAGGGCCAGCCGATGGGGGTCCACGAAAGGAACCTGCACCAGCCGCGAGAGCCCGCAGCCCAATGCAACTTAGCGGCCCATTGCCAACGCCAATGTGGCCATGAGGCCTCCTTCTTTTTCACTTCCTACCACTAGAAATCTCCTGTCTCCAGATGGTGCATATTGCGCTGCCTGCTGGTCGAGGGAGGGGGGCCGTAGTCGGCCTAGTTGTGGGCACGGGAGGCGGTGAAGAGATGAAGCATCTTGTCCATGGTCCTGGAATTTCCCTTGCTCGACTTTGAGAGGACCCGACTCTCCAGAAGGTGGATCGGCCACAGACCCCCTGAGGCCAGACAGCGAGCTCCTCCGACGATAGAACTTCTTCTTTTGGGTTCAACGCGCCTCTCGCCGCGATCCCTCGCCCCCCGAGATTGCCTCTGTAGGAAGTCATGGGGTAAACGAGCAGGGCTACCCCCGTGCTCATCCATGCTGGGTAAACCGCTTTTCAGTTTAGCCAGTATAGCAAGCTTTGCGATGGCGGCACGGCGGATTCAGCCCGTCTCTCGTCTGAGGTCCCAAGTCCATGTCCTCGGTATTGACATGGTCTCTCATTGGGGTGTGTGTACCAAAGTCAAGTGGCCAGGAGGCCATACCTCCGCTCGCGGGAGAACGTCATCAAGCAAGGCATGAACCACCCCTCTCGCGCTGTATCACTCTCGTCCTGGGAAAGGAACACGGCATCTGGTAGGACAAGACCGCTGGCGTGGGGGAAGTCAGCCTCGCCTCCAAGGTGAAATCGATTCGTATCCATCCACCCTCCCCTTGGTTGCCACATGTCTCCAAGCCATTCAAAGATTCCACAGGATTCCCGAAAAACAGGTATCTGAGATGGTGTGAAGGCTTTTGTGTCGAAGTATGGACCCTTTGGGTGGCCCCAATGGGGCTTGACGGGAATGAGACCCTAGAAGTGCTGCATCTGGAGTCAACCACAATCATGTTTGAACGTGCGGCACACCAACCCCTCCACTTAGAGTGGAACCGGTGTCGTCGTCCAAGCATGGAACCATAGAGCATGTTGTCGATGAGGCAATCCAATGTATCTCCCAGTCAGTTTCGCCCAATTTCATCCATCGTGGCTTTTTCACTCAGGAGGTCATGCTGAGAGCGCCGGTGCCAGCTGTTCACTGATGTAGGTAGGGCAACAGAGATGTGCTACCAACTGATGCTCCCAAACAGGCTAAACAATCCAAGTCTGTTCGCATTCCTCCAAGTAACCGTTTCTTCTTGCTGTTTCCCAGCCCCGTTGTATTAGTCTTTGGTCATTGTCCATATAGAAATAGCTCACAATCGTAGGTCTGCGACTAATCCCTGATGCTGGAGGGGAAGCAAGCAATAGAGCTCTCAGTGGTCAAGATCGGCATTAGAACTTGAGAAAGCAGACACTTCCCCCAACCAATCTGTTCGATCCCTCGCCAAGTCATCTCCGGCTTATTCAAGAAGCCGTATTGTACCGTAAGTGCTACGCAAGGCCGCCGTATGCAAGAGCCGTCCCAGGCCCCGATATGCCTTTGGAGACTGCATCCCGGCACCAGGGTGGCTCGCAGCGTGTGGACTCGGGCCACGCTTTGGGTGCCACATGATTTCCTAACTCTTGATAGTGGCCTGAATCTTCTTGGGAAGGAGGATAATCCGACTCGGCTTTATCGTTGAATCCTATACAAACCTCATGCGCTTGAGAGTTTTCGACAGTCTACCCAGTTTGAAAAAATTCACCAAAATGGATACCGAGTAAGAGAACCTGCGTCGCTGGGCGTGGAGAGCGTCGCTAAGCCCCCGTCTGAAAGAGACGGAACAGTGCCCCTTGACGAGACGTTTACCGAAATCGTTGAACACTATGGCCGAAGTTATCAGCATTACGCCGTCACAAATGGAACATATTTTGCCCCCGTCGACGAGGTAGGAACAGCCGCTGCTAACCAGGTCAGTTTCAGGGGCTAACAGACAGGGTGACTTAGGACGAAATCGCCCGCCTCGAGGTGATGCACGGGGTCCTCACCAGACTCTTCGATAACAGGTTAATATTCCCACCCGTCAGGTCTCCCAGAAGGATTCTTGACTGTGGCTGCGGACCCGGGGACTGGGCAATGGAAGTCGCCGCGCAGTATCCCGAAGCAGAGGTAAGTTCTTTTCCCTCCAATACCCTCGCCTCCCGGGAGGCGCGGAGAGCTGTGGCCAGAGGGAGTCGACGCGTCGCGTGGGACACGACGGTTCCTCTTCAATATCATCGCCTTAAATTGTCACATGCCACCAAGCCATCATTGCGTCGCCAAAAGGCCTGGAGCATGATTCTGCGACTGCGAAGGCCACGCGGCCGAATGCCGTTGAATCGAGAAGTCCCACAGGTCCAAGGGTCCCAAGCGGATCCTTTCTTCACGATGCGTCCAGAAAGTATAGGCGCCCGCTAATCGTCTTCTGCAGGTCTTGGGCATCGACGTAAGCCCGCATGTGATCCCAGAGAATCCTCCAGACAATATGGAGCTCCAGGTTGACGACCTCAATGGAAGGTAAGCTGCCTCGCGAAGAACAGAGAATAGAAGGGTGCTGAATAATCGCTTCATACAGGTTCACCTTCCGATCCAACCATTTTGATGTTGTCCATTCCCAGATGGTCGCAGGTGGAATCCACGCGAATCGATGGCGAAGCTATATTCGAGACATATTCCGAGTGTTGAAGCCAGGCGGGTGGTGCCAGATGGTCGAAATATACTTCAACGCGCAGTCCGACAACGGAACCTTAACCAGAGGCAAGCCTTCCACCTCCCAAGACGTCAAGTCCACAGTCCGTAGTAACCGTCATCCCTAGACCATGCTCTATCGCGATGGTCAAGGAGGTACTTGCAGAGCCAACAGCCGTACAAAGACCCTCGAGCACCATTGCAGTTGGCAAGTTGGATGAGGAGCGCGGGGTTTACCGAAGTCGAGTCGAGGCTACTGACGTTACCGATGTGTGCTTGGTCGAGTGGTAGGATCCAGGCAGTGTCTTTGTCGCTGGAGGTATGCTGGTGCTGACGATGTGACAGATGCTCGTGACCATGAGATCGGCTGGGCGAACAACGACAACGTGAGCCAACTCCTGTACTCGCTGGCACTCTACCCTTTCACACAGTTCCTGGGGTATGTAGACGCAGCCTCGGCTGGGAAACTCGTGGTTTGACAAAGTTGTCTGCAGTATGTCCTTCAACGACTTTCAGCTCTTGGTCGCACAGGCAAGGAGTGAGGCAAGCAACCCAGCATTCAAGGTGAGCCCCCCCCCCCCCCTTATTTGTCATCTTGAAGCCGACTCGAAGGTCAGCGGTCTAACATGGACGGCTTTGGGGCGAATTATAGGCATACTTTCCAATGTAAGTTGGACCCTCGGGCATTGTATGGTTTGAAGAGTGATCTTGACGGCCAGTATGACAGCTACGTCTGTATTGGCAGGAAGCCTCGTCGATGATAAGGTAACACGAGCCTTTGGGAGTCCGTGGGGCGGCCGAAAAGCCTGCGGTGCGCAGGGGAATGCATGCAAGCGCCGACAAAGGAGAGCAGGAGATGGAGACGTGTTTCATCAACAATTGGGGGTTGGATGAAAAGAGAACACAAGAATGAAATGGACATGACAAGGATGAAGACTATTTTTCGACGTCGTTGAAAGAAGGTTTGGATAGTGGAGGAAGCAAGTCGGTTGTGGCGCGCCGTTGGGCGGCGATAGTGCAGGGAGGCACGACGGGAGGTTAGGAAACAGAAGGCACAACCTCGAGGAGCCCAGGAAGTCACGGAAGGAGGGAGCAGCTTCCCCGGGTTGCTGCAGGTGCTCGGACTTAAGAAACAGGTAAAGAGAAAGACACAGCTACCAACTACCAACGTCTACGAAGTGGCTGCTCATCCCTCCTTATTAGTTCCCAGGGCTATGACTCTCGGTACCGGCTGGCTGGGACCCGGTGAGAGAACGGTTGGAGACGTGTCGTGCCCACTGCGACTCGGAGCAACCACACCCAGGCAGAGTCCACTCATGGTCGAGCCGCAAACGGAAAAGGGCAGAAGGGAGATGGGCAGAGACGGCCTGCTGATCCCCCATCTCCTCCATTACATGGGCGGTTGAGAACCCACCTTTGCTCGAAACGCACGATACGGGAGCAGGATTCTTCTCTCTTTCCAATCCCTGGCCACGGCCCTCAAGGGAGCTATCGACAAGTTCATCTCCCCTTCTCCACCCGCGTTGCTCCGGGGTGGTTGGCTCGTGGGAAGGGCCAGAGTCAACTGCCGGCTCTTAGTGAGACTCATGTCTACTTCTGCAAGCTAGCGACCAACAAAGGGCGGTTTCAGAAGCACCATGACAGCTGAGCACTGCAGCTGTCACCGATTCCATCTGCGTCATCCCCGGGCGATGCCCTCGAGCCTCCCCTTGATCTGTCCCCCTGGCTGGCGAAGCTAGCGCGCAACCCTAGTGGGATGCAATATCAACGGAATCTTCCCCCGACCCTTGCTAACGCATGGAGAGCGGGTGCACAATGATCAGGTGATTTAGCGTGCTTGAAGGCCTTGTCGATCGACGTCAATGGCGATGGAAGGCAGCAAGAAACCTTGAATATTGTCGCTGAGGGTTCCTCAATGGGAAAGCCTCTTGGCGGGCTTTGTCCTTGGTGCTCCGTAGTGGATAATCGTTGCCCAAATTCCGTGCTGACGGAATGAACCAATGAACGATCCAACACTGCCTTCCAACACGAAAAGTACCGATTATCTCGAAATTCTCCGAAACAGTCTAGGTGCCTAGGTAGCTAGGCCCCCCATACATAACTCCTACTCAGCACTGGAGCCCAGTGCGTTGGCCTGGGTGTTACCCCCCTACAAACTACCGCCGACCGTTGCACACCGCTAACGTCAGCAGACAAATCACAGCCGCCAATTGGCGCCCCAGATGCGCATTGGAAATTTTGAGCTCATAGCTTGAGCATCCATCACTCAAACTCGATCGTCACACTACATTTCCTCGCATCGCATCGTCCAACGCCCTGCTTTCTTTGCATCTCAACAACCTGAAAAGCTCCCCCGTCCATTATCAATCACGGCAACGTCGATCGCAATGTCCTGCAAGCCTTCCATACACGTATTCCGAGCGCTGCGGGCGTCCCCGCCTTGCTCTGCTTTCCGCCAACCCGCCAACCGGCTCCCGTCTGCCTCGGTCTGCCGCTTCTACTCGACGCCCGCCGGCGATGCCCCCCCTCCTCCCCTGTTGTCAAAGCTCAAGGCCGACCTCAAGACGGCCATGCGCGCCAAGGACGCCCCACGCCTGGCCGTCCTCCGCTCAATCATGTCCGCCAACCTGAACGCCTCCAAGACCTCGACTCCCATCAAGACGGATGTGCAGCTTGTTGCCTTGATCCGGAAGATCCAAAAGGGTGCTTTTGACGCCGCTGCCGAGGCCAAGGCTGCCAACCGGGATGACCTTGTACAGAAGGAAGAGCAACAGATCAAGGTGCTGGAGGAGTACATTGCCAACAGCGGCGTGCAGACGCTTGGCGAAGCCGAACTCAAGGCATTAGTCCAGGACGCGGTGGAGGCTTCCAAGGCCGCTGGAGTGCAGTCCAAGGCCATCATCGGCGATGTGATGAAGCGGCTTGCCGGCGCACTCGAGGGCAAGGATGTTGACCGGAAAGAGTTGGCCAAGATGGTCAAGGAGCTCACGGGCTGAGTTATCAACCAGCCCAGTCGTGGGTGGTGTAAAGATATGTACAATATTGCGCGAAAGCGGCGTTCGATCTGCGACCTCAGCCTCTCCACCATATACCAAGACTCTGTTTTAATACAACAGCCTTTGAGCAGCAATTCAGCCAGGAGTTCGACAGACTTGATCGAGAGAGACGACGCATTGTCCGTCCACAAAAGTGGCACCAGAGATGAGGAGCGATATGGATAAAGGAGTCCTGACTACGACCTCCCATGCCAGCAAGCTTCCAGGACTTTTGGGGGCCTCGTATCGCAGTCTTGACGGCGGTTTGCCCATAGTGAGTAGTGGTGTCCAGGTCATAGATCATTCATGATTGATATTATTTGTTTCCCTGCAATTTCGACCTCACTCATCGTTAACGAAAGGCCGCCAGGTGGGTGTTTGCACCGATCCGGCCCCGGCCCCGGTTCCGATATCCGGTAACTACCGTAAACCAGGGCAGATTCGGCACACCATATCGGCTGAGACCCACCCCAAGTCCGCCAGCGGTCAGCCGACAGTATAAGTGAGTCACAGGAGAAATGAACCTCAGTGCTATTAATTGTCATTCCTGTGGTCTCTCCTCACTCTCCAGCTGTAGTACTCGCTGCAGCGTTCCGAATCTTGCGCTTAGCGACGGACAACAGTTGCCCCGATCATGACATCCCGCCAAAACATCAGCTCTGGCTCCGCCTTCGAAGCCCAGATCGGCTACTCACGAGCCGTTGTCACCGGGGATTGGGTTTTTGTCAGCGGCACGACTGGGTTCGTCCTCCAACTACCTCCGTCAAACATCATTGACTGCGATGTTGGGGCCTGACACACTCGCAGGTATGACTACAAGACCGGTGCCATCTCCCCTGATGTTGCAGAGCAGGCGGACCAGACTTTGACGAACATCGCCGCTGCTCTGAAAGACGCCAGTGCTTCTGTTGCCGACGTCGTCCGTGTTCGTTACATCCTACCGGATCGTAACGACTTCCCCCAGACGTGGCCGGTGCTGCAGAAGTGGTTTGGGCATGTCCGCCCGGCAGCTACAATGGTGCAGTCGGCGCTGATGAAGGAAGAAATGAAGATTGAGATCGAGGTCACTGCCAGAAAAGGGTGCGGGAGTAAAGCTGACGACGGGCCTGTTGTTTAGAACCTGGATTGATGGTTATCGATAGTTGCGATCCATCTTCGAGCAGTCCAACTCATATTTCTATCTTGGTACATACATGCCATTGATAAATTGAAGTACAGTCTATGAAATTGGTACCAGTCCAGCAACCCATGTCTTCGGCGAGATGCAGGGGGATCGATCTAGTGCACCAGAGGCGCAATCAGTCCTCCAGCCGCAAAAGCAGTGCCGATCGTAACAAGACTCGAGGTGGACAACAAGGACAGACCGCTGAGCCCGTGCCCAGAAGTGCATCCTCCCGCCAGTCGGGAACCAACAACCATGATGAAGCCTCCCGCAGCAGCCAGCCGCGGCTCGGTCTCGACAACGGACGCGGCGAGCAGCGAGGGGAAGTTCCTCGCGACAGCCCAAGCACCCGCGGCCACGCCCGTGGCAAACAGCATGTTCTGGCGGCTGCTGGGCCAAGAAGCAGGGTCGGCGCCTCGGACGAGCCACCAGAAGTGGTTTCCGGCCTCCTCGTAGGAGCCCGAGACACCGAGCATGGAGCGGCGGGCGAGGAGTGAGAACAGCTGGGCGAAGCCGAGGAAGAGACCGCTGCCGGCGGAGAACAGGGTCCAGTCCGACCCAGTGGTGTACACGACAGACGCGGCGATGGCAGACAGGCAGAGGGCCTCGAAGAGGAGGACAGCTGCGGTCTTGGAGATGCCGAGCTTCTCATCAAGGGTCGTGGTCTCTGGCTTCACGCCCGCCCTCTCCCTTTGCGCCTTGGCAGCCTTCGCAAAGAGCCCCGTCCACATGATGCCGCCCAGGAGCGCTCCGCTCAGGGCGTAGAGACCGGTCTGCAGTCCAGCTCCAACCTGCGCGAGCACGGTGCCAGGGCAGGATCCTGAAAGGGCCATGCCGGCGCCGAGGAGGAATCCGCCGAGGACATTGCCGTCGTACTGGCCAAAGAGACCGACCGGCGAAGAGCTGCGAGGCTTGAGGCTCACATAGCCAAAACGCTCGGCGATTTTGTAAACGACACTATGAGTACTGGTCAGTAAAGGTCCGGGCTAAATTTGCGAGTGACACTGACGCGCTGCTCGCAGTTGCGCCGAGAAATGTTTGCACCATATGCCAGTCTTCGGCTTTGAACTGGTTGATGATGACAGAGGGTGAGTAGACACCAGCAACTACCGTGGCAGCGCCAAATACGGCACCGGAGAGTAACGAGGCCATCTCGAGCGAGGCGTGATCGGTGGGTGAAATTCAATGGTAAATGTCTTGAGTCTGGTGGTGGTGTGCCCGTTTATGCCGGTCTTCGGAGCGTCGGCAAGCAGAGCTTTTAAGTAGGACGTGGACTCAGGGACAGACTTTCTGAGGGCAAGGATCCCCCAAATTTGATCACAAATCAGGTCCTAGGAGTGTGCGACGCAAATGTCCATGTCCAAGATCGAGTCGGCGAACCAAGGGCTGCGGATTTCGAGGCGGACCTGACGTTGACAAAATCCGCAGTGCTCAAGACGCCCGATGCTCCGATCGCTAGCGTCAGAATCGGGGAAACTGATGCCATCCGGGGACGGACCCAGTAAGGAGTGGGTTTCGTGGGAGAGCGCATCGCCTGCTGCAGACGATGATTCTATGTGCAACTCTGCATCTTCCGGCGACGTGTGGTCATCGTGTTACCAGTCTAATTGCTGTCTTCTCGGGGATTCCCATGCACACCACGCACGGCGAATGGTGAAGCCATCGGGTTCGTTATTCCTTAGGCATAGGTCGGAATTCAACGCTCCGCCTCGGCGACATGTTGAATTAATATCAAGGAAGTCCTATAGCTCGGGGGATTGCAACCCGGGCCGGAGGCGTACCGAGGGTTCATTTAAAGTGCTGACTGCTTCGATACCCGAATTCGGGGAGCTTGGCTGGCGTCGGGGACCTGACAGCTACCATATCGGGGACCGCGGTAGCAGGAATTGATGACAAACCAAGCTCGGCGTTGATTGTCATGCAAATAGAAGTAATTTTATTTGATTATTTATCCGTGTTTTTTCTTGCCTTTATTGGAGATCATGACCCAGTGAAGACATCTCATAAGGGACGAAACATACTAGAAAGGTTACCTGATACCTCTCTTAAATCAGTCTCTAAGGATAAGATGAGAAAATAAAAGCTTCTTATTACTGATAAAAGTTAGGTAAGCTCCTGTCAAAGGCACCTACGTAGTATGCTGGATAAAGCTCAATAGTGAGGGCTGGTCCTGTGTTATCCTGTCTCCTTCCTGGTCTGGCAAACTAACGTAGCCGCACGGAGAATCCAGATCATCCCGACATGAGCATGCCAGGCTGGAAAGAGACAGGATGACTCCTCTTGAGATGGAGGATACGAGTACCAAAAAAGAATTGAGACCCTGGTTTTCCAGCAGAATTTGCTTGCTTTGCGCAAGAAGACTGATCTCGAGTCTGCCGCCTTAACCATTCGGCCATCTTGCCGCTTTCTTTATTGAAGACATTGAGCTTTGGTAGTTTTGATATCCCCAAAATCCAGTAGGATTTCTCAAGAGGCAATCGACAAAGGTGTTGGCACGAGATGCATCGAGCAAACCGTCGGAATTGGAAACATGAGCAGACGATTTCCCTTTGGGGTCCTTGCCCATAACTTGGAAGCTGACTGAGGCAACGGCAGATATCCTCCTCGGTGGCTGCTCGTGCCCACCTGTCAGGGCGCATCAGATGCTTTCCGTACATCTCGGTCGAGACGTCAACGTCGCCTTCATCTCCGATATCCATGTCGTTAGGGAACGTCAAGCGAAGTCGCCACATACAAATCTGCCCAGTCTCGGGCATGACGTGATGATACAGCTTGTCTCGGAAACCCTCTCCTTCGTCCCTCCAGGACTTCACGTCTTTGACAACACGGGCCAAATCTCACTGGATCCTTCTTTGCCAGGGTCTTGTTCGTTTGGGATGTAAAAGAAGCCTGGGCATCTTGAACCAAACTCTCTTCAAGGTCGTTATCGTCCTCCTCAGTCTCATTATAGCCCTCGAAATCTTGTTGAGACGATCAGGTTGATACACGCCACTTGCTTCTCTGTCAGCTTGATTTTCTCATTAGAGAGAACCTCGTTGTCGACAGCGTTTTGAGAACGGCGAAGCTTGTTGGCTTTGACGAGAATAGTGTGGTGCTCATCGGAGAGGAATCACGTCGAGAGAGCTCCAGTCTTTCCCCTGGCTGACGAGGTCGCCTGTTTCGCCGGCGGCAATCACCTCGGGTCATTCTCAGAAGAACGGGGTGAGACGTTAGTCCATGGATATAATTGCCAGCAAACTTGAAAATCTCGCAAAGAGACGCAGCGTCTGTGGGTATAGCCCTTGAAAGGAAGCTGACGCCAACAGATTAAGAGTCTTGGCTTTGCGCTCCAGGCGTTATCCAAGAAGGCGTAGTAGGAGTAGCCTCTGATATCCATCTTGTACTTGCGAAGAGCCTTGGTTGATTGCAGAATAGCCTCCTCCGCTCATCTGCTGGGAACTGCAAAGCTTGATGTGGAACATCTCCAATAGAACGCTTTAGCGCATCTTCGTAGTCTTGGAGAACCCATGGCGAAAACGGGGGGTGGCTCCTCTGCTCCGTTGCCATGCACGGAAGGCACCTAGATTCCAAGCAGAGATCTGCGGGTCGTGGGAAGATGCAAGTTGTCCTGTCTGCTTGACCTTTTGCATATCCGAGAGAACAGAATCCTGCATTAAGGGCGATGCGGCATTCAACCCTCAGCCATTGAAGGTGAGGCCCCCGTTCCGTCGTTTCGCGATAAACAACCGTGGTAGGATTGCGCGGGAAGCTCGACAAAATAGGGTCTCCAAAAGTTGATATATAAAGAGCTTAGGTTCCTTAAAGCGGGGCTGGCAGGAGGAAGGGTATTTATACCCTTGGGCCCCGAGGCAACAACTCTTTCTGGGAGAGTCTCTAGGTTTGCTCTGGGGCAAGCGGCGTAAAAAATATCTATATGGTAAGCATAGCAAATGTCTGGTAGCAGCAAACAGACAATACAGAGGCATGAGGGTCTCCTTTCAACACAAAGGGTTGAACAAACGCTCAACCAACCATCCCCCACAGTATCGTGCGATTCAGACCACAAAAGCAGTCGTATGTTCATTACTATGCAAGAAATTCCTACGTGTTTTTGAGCCCTTCCTCTCCAGTCGAATAATTCTCCCGCGTTAGTTGAGGATGTAGGGTAACACAGGCCAATCGATGCTGGTGGACAATGTGAATGCACTGAATTCACCCCTACTTTGACATGCCGAATATACACCCGGCTAGTATTGGTTAAAACGTATAAAAAGCAAAAAGTACGAAGAAAAAAAGAATATACATAGTAATCACGTTACTGCCAAAGACAATCCCTTGCATCATGGTTCATCCACTAGCATCATCCAGCCGAGGTCCATCCCGCGATCTGGATGCGGGGGCCGGTGTAGTCGGCTCTTTCAACCCACTATCAAGACGCTCCTGCACGGCGCCCGTCTGCCGAACCCGGCCGGATTAGTAAAACACCACTCTGCAAAGAACACAGCTCGAACCGAGTGGACGCCGTTATATGGGCTTGGTATTTCTATCATAATTTAACATTGCCTTTTCATTGCTGAGTTCACATTAAGAAACATATCCAGTAGCCTCACATCACATCGCAACAATGCCTCGTGCTCTCACCCTTCAGCCCATCGAAGGTGCCAAGCCTGGCAAGGTCTACTATCCGTCAGTCAATAATGCCGTCATCTTGGACGCTGAAGCCATCAATTCCGCTGACATGCACTCAGACTCCAAATCAAGGAAGTCCCCAAGCCAGCGCCGGGCCCAAATGAAGTCCTGGTCCGCCTCTCTGCAGCGGCGCTTAACCATCGGGATCTCTTCATGCGGCGCCATCTCTACCCGGCAATCTCATTCACCAACCCATTGCTGGCCGATGGCTACGGCACAGTCGTCGCAATTGGGTCCGGCGTCACCCGCAAGAACCTCCTCAACAAGCCAGTCATCCTCACCCCTATGCGAGGCTGGGAATCCGACCCTGCCGCCCCGGAAGATAGCCGGAAGTTTGCCGTCACTGGCGGCTCCAAGCTCACCGAGACCGGTACTGCGCAAGACTACATCGCCGTTCCAGAGGATGAAGTCGAGCCCGCACCGGAGCACCTCACTCCGGCCGAGGGAGCGTCGCTGCCCCTTGTCGGCCTCACGGGCTGGCGAGCATTCGTCACCAAGAGCAACGCTGCCTTCCCTGGCGCAAACATTCTTCTTACAGGTATCGGCGGTGGTGTGGCCCTGCAGGTGCTCCAGTTTGCCGTCGCCACCGGCTGCAATGTGTTTGTCACATCTGGCGACGAGGCGAAGCTTGCAAAGGCAAAGGAGATGGGAGCTCGAGGCGGTGTCAATTACAAGCACGAGGCGTGGGACAAGGAGCTCAAGGCGCAGCTCCCGGCGGACAGGCCGTACCTGGATGCCGTGATTGACGGGGCGGGTGGCGATGTCGTGGGCAGGACGGTGCGGCTGCTCAAGGCGGGAGGAGTTATCGTGCAGTACGGCATGACCACGTCCCCCAAGATGGACTGGCTCATGGCGGCGGTGCTGGCGAACGTAGAACTCAAGGGTTCGACGATGGGGTCCCGGAAGGAGTTCCGGGACATGATTGCGTTTGTCAACGAGAAGAAGATCCGTCCGATCGTCAGCCGGACGGTCAAGGGACTGGGCAACATCAAGGAGATTGACGGATTGTTTGCCGAGATGGACCATGGCAAGCAGTTTGGCAAGCTGGTTATCGAGTGGGACTCGGGGAGCGAATCACCCTCGAAGCTGTAGTAAGGACGATTGATGCGTGGCATGATGGTTAATTAATTGAATTGATTCCCAAGACCAAATCCACAGCTACCTTAGACAGAAGAACGCCAAGTCATTTTTTTCAGGGTATCATACAATTCGAGAGCCCGTGGGCCCATGGACGAGCAACTCACACCAGTTGCCCAATAGCATGTAGAACCAGCTGCTCCCTTCGTCTATTCCTCCGACTTCTTGCGCTTCTTCTTGGGGCGGCCTCCCTCTTCGGGTGGAACAAACTCGGCCTCCCGCTCCTTGGCCTTCTCCTCCTTTCGCTGCTTCTGCTTCTCCTTGCGCTCCTCCTGCACGGCGCGATCCTTGCCGGCCTTGCCCAAGAAGTACTCGCCAGTCTCGATCTGCTTGTCGACCTTGCTCTTCTCGGGGGCGGGAGGGAACGGCGTGTAGACCTTCTTCGTCTTGTCGGTGACATTGTGCGGCACGCGTCGTCGGCTGAGCGTCTTCTTCTTGAAGTTGGGGAGGAAGCGGTCCCAGCTCTCGTTGGCGAGCTCGGGGTCCTTTGCGAGCTCGCGCTTGATCATGAGCTCCTTGATGTGGTAGATTGGGTGGATGTTGGCCATGCAGTCCTCGACCACTCTGCGCATCTCCTTCAAGCCCTTGTAGGGACCCATGGCAGATACCGTGTTGCCGTGGACCAGGATGTATGTTTCTGTGAGCAGCTCGAGGGCCTTGAGGGTCGAACCATTGGGACCGAGGATTCTTTGTCGTCGCTTGACAAACCTCTCCTTGTTTCGGACCAGGCTGCGGATCTTGATGATGTCGCAGGCGACGCCATCTTCCAGAATCTTGACGGCCTGGGGCGCGGGGACGCTTCGTGCAAGCAGCTTGATGAGGTCGCGTGCGTTGAGAATGGCGGCGGGGTCAAAGGTTTTCCGGGTCGTCTTGACGGTCATGGAACCCTCGACCAAATCTAGCGTGCAGGCAATGCCGGTCTTCTCAAGGGCTCTGGTGACGAGAGGCCATGCCTCCTTCAGGTAGAGTTCTCGATATTTCGGGAAGAGGGTCGCGAAAGAGGACTCCTCAGCAAAGGTGCCTCCAACATTGTCTTGGGGAGTGAACGCGTCGACCTTCCACTTGTCGATATCATCCGTATCCCATGGCTTTTCTTTCTTGTGCGTGGAAGGCATGTTGGCTAGGTGGGATGTCTGGTGCAGGAAAAGATGTACCCAAGTTCCCAGAGGCGATGCGATTCCCAAGATTTTTTTTCTGAAGTGGCTGCAAAGATGCAGATACAAAAAGTGGAGGGGCCGGTTTATGTGGGGGACTCGGGGACTGCTGGCGTGGGCCAATCAGGACGCTAAGGCATTGGATTGGCTCTCGAAATTCTTCAGTTCGCAAAACACCATCATTGCCGCAACCTTGTGTCGCAAGCTTCCGCCTTTTTTCACCACCACCACCGCCATAATGTCGAAGGGTCGAGCAGCAGGAGGCGTTGATCAGATTGTTAAGCTGATCGTGGGAGCCGGACAAGCCAGCCCTAGTCCTCCCGTCGGTCCTGCGCTGGGTTCTAAAGGTGTTAAGTCCATGGACTTTTGCAAGGTCAGAAGCATTGCAAGGAGGCATTGATGGCGCTCCTGGGGGCTCATTCGAGCATTCACTTATATTTGACACAGGAATTCAATGCTCGAACCGCGCATATCACCACCGGTACGCCAATGCCCTGCCGGGTCGTTGTCCGCCCCGATCGATCATTCCACTTCGATATCCGAACACCACAAACGTCGTGGCTTCTCCTCAACGCCGCCGAAGCCCCGATGAATAAGAAGGGCAACCGGAAGGGTGCAAGCAATCCCGGACACGAGACGGTGGGCACGATCAGCCTCAAGCACGTTTACGAGATTGCCAAGATCAAGCAGACTGAGCTGCGACTTTCCGGCTTGAGCCTCGAGGGACTTTGCAGGTCAATCATCTACCAGGCCAAGTCGATAGGAATTAATGTAATTGCTTAAGTGGGTTACGGTGGTGAGATAGGGAGGGGGACCACAGGTATGTGGTGTGTATAAAGGATCTCTGGCCAGAATCGAACATGTACAACAGACTATGATTGGGATGTGCTCACCAATAGAGGACGAGCTGTATGATTGCATGTGTTCACTTTTATCAGAACTACTATCTCTAAAATGGATTCGAATGCAAGTTTTCGACGTCGATTGTCGAGACACGGACAGTTGCAAGTACCAACATACCACCCTAGACTTTGTCAACTTCGCATCGACACGGGCGGTAGTGTGATAAAAGTTAATACACGCTGAGTTACGCAGATGAGGTGGAGGAAAGAGGGAGTAGATATCGGGGTCATCGATACTATATGCCAAAAACTATGAAGTAGAGAATGAGTCAAGGTCAGGATGTTCGACCACGTCCTCCCCGAGCTCAACAAGAGGCACACCTTCGTGTCCGTGATGCGTCCTTGGTCCACTTTACGCGCGGCATGCACAAGCTCTCGTATTCATGTGATCACGAAGCCACAGAGAGCACATGCACTGGCTTTGCTCATGTATCTTGGATCGGAAAGGGGCCAGGCGAATCGGGATCGGTTGGTTCCTGAATCTCACGCCGCGAGCTTGGTAACTTAATTATTGATCAGATTGCGATGGCCTTATCTGGTCATCTTTGGGGCACCAACATGAACAAGCGAAATGTTGGGCAGAAGAAAAGCTTGACTGAAATAGAAACATGGGTCGTCGGCGGCGAGCGGCGGCTCACTGGGAGGGGATTCACAGAGTTTAGGCTCCAAGACTAGGGGAAAAAGACCGTGAAAAAGACCAGGAACTCAGGTGAAGTGGAAACCAAATGGAAATAGAAGTACCTGGTACTTGAGACAGGTCCAAGATCGACAGCTGGCCACGGGTTCCGGAGCTAGTCCCTGGCCGGAATGCAAAGACTCGGGACAGCCTTGTGGTCCCATCACTCGAGTCTAGAAGGCTTCCAATTTGGCCACTTACAAGCAGGAATCCAGGCACACAAGAGAAAAAACGTGCAACTTGTCAGAACCCGTCTCTGCAAACGTGTAAACCCCCACACACATTGAGCATTCTTCTTGGTAAAAAGAACCCTCCAGACGGGCATTCTTACCAGCCCCGGAAAAGCTGGAGCAGCGACAAAACGTCAGAGGGTGTGGGGGGTGCTTGGCTTATATGCCTTTGAGTGGTTGGCGATGAAGGGTTTTCGATGCCGGGCGCCGTAGCTCGGCCGGTTCTTTGTCATGGCAGCTCCGAACCGCCACTACGGCCCGGTCGTGAACGGACCGCCGAGCTCCCGTAGCTGGATGAAAGAATTTTCTTGACCACTTCTTGGAGTGCGTGTGTCTGTTGCTGCCACCGTGCGCGTCTCAAGTTGTGTTGGCTGTGACACATTGGAGATGGATCCGTGGCTTACGCCCGACCCGCAGCGAATGGGTAGTTATTAGTTACTGTCATGGAAGGGAGGGCAACAGAGACGAGACAAGATGAATCCCATTTCGATACTTCAGGAGGCGTGTAATAACAACAACCCTGGCGACTCCGGCGCCAAGGACTGTCTCTGGCGACAAGTAGCCAGGTAATTATCCGTCCAGGTCAGCGATAAGCCGGATTGGGCAAGTCAATGGAAAGTAACCGGTGATAATCGCAGGATTTGGGCCAGAGTTCGGATGCCTTCCCGAGTCTTATTAGTGCGTGCCTACATGAGCGTGTAACAAAAGAGCATGAACAGAGTCAGCAAACTCTTAAGGAGCTATTTCGCCAGCCATAACGTCGTGGGACTGACTGCATGGAGCTTCCACCCGCTGAATATAAGAAAAAAAAAATTGTACAAGGAGCCCTGCTTAGCGATGCGCCCTGGCCATGTCCCAAGCTCGAATAAGGCCGCAGAAAGAGGCTCTCGCCAATGTCTCAGGTACACGATACTTGGTGCTGATGGAGCAAGTTGGCCACTCGGGACTGAGAACTGGACAACCGTGCCACAGCGATCCCCTTGTTGGGCACAAGCTCTCTCTGTGTTACCTGAGAGAATACTGCTAAAAGAACCCGTGGAGCCGCTGCAATGTGAGAGACCGTCAGCATCAACTTTCGCGTGCTCGAACCAGTTGTACAAGGAACCCGTCAAGCCTCGCCTCCTGCCAAACAACTCTGGCCGTCAGCTGCCCAGACATGCACCCTAGCGCGCCTCTAGCCTGCTTCTAGCACCCGCAGAAGGCGCTGTTGGTGCGTGCTAACGCTAGCATTTTGCCAGAAACTGAAGGGAAAGAGAGAACCTACCAAAAGGTCGAGGGAAAGAAGTGGGAAGCAAGCGGAAGCCCCACCACGACGCCCGTCCTCTTTATCATCGTCGTCGTCGCAACACTTACTCGGATTTTGCTTCCTCCTCCATCCCTCCCAAAACTGCTTCCTTCGTTTGCTTCCCCTGCTCTTGGTTACCCCCCAATCGTCATTATCGATTTTCACCCCATGGCATCTCCATCTTCTCCTGGCGAGCATCCTCGCTCCCAGGACGTCTCCAGTAAGTCTATATCTTCCGGCTCTGCCGAGTTGCGAGCTGCCCCACCTAACCCTTCTGCTCTACGCGCTCCAGCGTTGTCACCAAAGATTTGTGAAGCAGCAATCGCTAACAAGTTGTTCTCTGAAGCTCCAGAGACCACCCAGAAACCTGAAGAGGCGCCCGGCGCTCAAGATAAGACGGCCGAAAATGCTCCTGGCGTCCGCTTCTCAGCTGCTGTTGAGGAGATCTCACCCACTGCGTCCACCGCGCCCGCGGCTGCCGAACAGTCGTCATCGAACCCATGCGACGAGAACCCATCGAGCTCCTTCACAGAGGTCACCGCCGACCAGCTCAAGGCATTCACCAAGTCGCTTCACGGCCGCCCTCTCCAGGAACTTCGCCTGAACAACTGCCAGTTCGAGGCCTTCTCGCTGCCGCCCTCTAGAGTATGTGCTTCCTGCCCCTCTTTTGCTATGCGGTTGCGCTTGACCGAGTCTCCGCAACGCGCTGTTGGTTCAATCAACCCTCGCCAGCTCGGTGTTTGGTGCTTGCTTCTTGCCGCCAAATAGTCAAGATGCTGGACCTGGAGCCCTAGTTTGCTTTCCGCAGCTCAAGGTTTTGCTACTGACGCTGACTGATGTCATCACAGGTTCCGTCTAACGAAGATGAATCCGGTCAGTCCACGAGGTTGCCCACACCCACCTCGGCCAACTTCCAATCCCCGCAAGGCAGCCCGCGACTCTCTGCATTGGCGTCTCCCCCCCTCACTCCCGCTGGATCCGGCCCTGCTGCCACCGAACGGAAGCCCAGGGAAGGCCCCGCCGCGAGCGAACCTCCGATCATCACCCCGCAGCCATCGTCTTCACAAGAGAAGCCGTCGCCAGCCCCTGACGGGAGACCCTCTACGCAGCGTACCGCCTCGGATCATGCCGTTCGTAGAGCTTCGTCGGCCGAGGAGAGGCACAAGTCTCATCGTCGGGGCATGTTTGGAGTTGGCCCAGGGTCTGTGCCTGCATCTAGAGAGTCTAGTCCTTCTCGAGGCTCGGCCTCCAACTTTTACTCCAAGCCAGTCACCCCAGGCGGCGACATAAACGACCCTTATGCCAAAGGGCGGCGCCCGCCCCCCCAGCAACATGCTACCAAACACTCGATCGACCCTAGATTTATTTTTTCTAGGAAGAAAAAGCATGGCTCTCCCCACGGGTCTAAGTCGAACCTGAGTGAGAAGCGCGGGTCTTCGATCTTTGGAAGTGCGAAGAATAGCACTGAGGAGCTGGCACACAATGATAGCGCTGCTACGGGCATTGTTCACCCCAGCCACGGCTCCATGGCGGACTTGAAGCGCTTCTTCCGGAAGTCAGGGCACCACCATCACCACAAGAAGCGGGATTCGTCACCAGCGTCTATAAAGCCTGGAACCGGGACACCCCCCGCTGCCAGGTCCACTCAACAGTTGCCCTTTGGAGACGATCATGGGTTGTCTTCCAAGTACGGCAAGCTCGGCAAATTCCTGGGATCTGGTGCCGGTGGCTCGGTTAGATTGATGAAGCGCAAAGATGACGGCACCGTCTTTGCTGTCAAGGAGTTCCGCGCGAGGCACACTTACGAGACCGAGAAGGAGTACAACAAAAAGGTGACGGCCGAGTTCTGCGTCGGATCGACACTTCATCACGGCAACATCATCGAGACGCTGGATATTCTGCAAGAAAAAGGACGCTGGTACGAAGTCATGGAATACGCCCCCTTCGACCTCTTCGCGATCGTTATGACCGGCCGGATGTCTCGGGAAGAGATAACGTGCTGCTTCCTCCAGATCCTGAATGGCGTGACGTATCTGCACAGCGTGGGCCTTGCTCACCGCGACTTGAAGCTCGACAACGTGGTTGTGAGCGATAAGGGCATTATGAAGATTATTGATTTTGGCAGTGCCCATGTCTTCAAGTATCCATTCGAGACCGATACCGTTCCTGCAAAAGGTGTGTCTACGACGTCCGCTGATGGATTGGGAACAACTCATCGCTAAACTTTTTCACAGGCATCGTTGGCTCTGACCCTTACCTCGCTCCCGAGGTCTATGATTCGAAGGAGTATGATGCCGTGGCCGTGGATATCTGGTCGCTGGCCATCATTTTCTGCTGCATGACCCTTCGCCGGTTTCCATGGAAGGTCCCGCGCATGACGGATAACTCGTTCAAGCTTTTTGCGGCGGATCCGACTCCTGGGCACGACCCGAAAAAGCTGATTGTGCCCTCCAAGTCAACCAACGATCTTACCACGACGCCGGCACGGGATTTCTTGGCTGAGGACGAAGGGAAGCAGAAGTCTCACCACGATCACCACGACCGCAAGGAAGACGGCAATGCAGCCCAGGCTGGCGCTACGAGCGACTCCAAGTCGGCCACCGCGACAGGAGAAAAGAAGGAAGTCATCCGAGGTCCCTGGCGCATCCTGCGGTTGCTACCCCGGGAGAGCAGACACATCATTAGCCGAATGCTTGAGATTGACCCCAAGAACCGGGCCCGAATGGACGAGATCCTTCAAGAGCCATGGGTTGCTGATACAGTCATTTGCCAGCAATTCGACCATGGCGAGGTTGTCCCTGCGGAGAACCACACGCACATCCTGGAGCCGCCGGCGAACCAGCAGCAGGAGAAGAAGTAATGACTAGACGACCGGACTCCACAGACACAGCATTATATGTTTTACGGACCTATTGACGGGATTTGGCGTTTTTGAGAGCGACTGGAGGGTATAAACTGGAGGTCATGATGGGAGCGTATTATTTTACAGGTGGATGGACTACAGCATCACTCGGCAGCGTAGGATGATTGACACCGGATAGAAGTAGGATGAGCAATTGTTAAAATCAGCGGCGTATAGTCATATCTCGATATAGTCAGGAAGTATTAAGTTTACTAAGCGATAAGGAGGAATAAGAGCATTGAATACAGCTAAGGAGTGAGGATGATTTACTTGCATTTGACAACTTGTTCGGCAATTCGGCGTGGGTGCGGTAGCATTCAATGCACGTGTCGTGGTGTGGTTGCCGGAGACGTTGTGCCGGGATTCGGAATCGGGGAAATCAAGGGCCGAAGGGGAAGCATGGGGGAAAAAATTGCTGACCTTCTGGAAGCTGTTGGAAGAGACGAGGTCCACTCCCGATTTGAACCCTGTTGAACAACAAAGCCGAACTTCTTCTCGTTGTCTGCTCCGTCTTAACCTACGACTCTGCGATTCTTCTTCTTGTACTACTTGAACAACCCATAACTTAATCACAATGGTGCGTACATACTCCTCTGCTCATGCCCGCGACGACACCCAAGGAGAGGATGGCCGTCGCAAAAGTTTCGGTCTGGACCGCTCGGCTTCTTATCCTCGGCAATTGGATAGCTTGTCAAGGGTGAAGAGTGGGAAGGAGTGAAGCATGAAGGGGGCATTGGAGGCAGTGAGGCCCCGAGAGAGGCAGACAGAGCTAACCGCATCATTGCGCTGCAGGCCACCTCGATCAAGTCCATCCGAGCCCTCGCTCCCCTCCTTGACCGTGTCCTGGTCCAGCGCATCAAGGCTGAGACCAAGACCGCCAGCGGCATCTTCCTGCCCGAGTCCAGCGTCGAGAAGCTCAACGAGGCCAAGGTCCTGGCCGTCGGTCCTGGCGCTCTCGACAAGAAGGGCAACCGATTACCCATGGGCGTTGCCGTCGGTGACCGTGTCCTGATCCCCCAGTTCGGCGGTTCTCCCGTCAAGGCCGGCGAGGAGGAGTACCAGCTCTTCCGCGACAGCGAGTGAGTAGTGTCCGTGTGTCCCGGCGACAATGTGTTCCCGATGATACGTGAGCTGCAAGAGGTGTAGTACTGACGAGTGCAACTTTTAGGATCCTGGCCAAGATCAAAGAATAAGATACCCTCAATCCCTCGTGGAGCCAGCCTGTACCATACTGTACCATACCGGGAGCGGCAGATGTAGGAGGACGGAGCTTTCGTGAGGAGGCTGCATGGGAAGGGGAAGGGGGAGGAATTGATTGTAATGTAGGCGCAAGATGAAAGACCAATCATGGCAAGGAACAAAAATGTTTTGCATGCCCCTATGTGGAAGAAAGAGGAGGACCTCATCAATTGGCCACGCAACAAAAGTCAGAATCAAATCTCCACTCTTGCCCTTTCAAACATTCCGACACGGCAACACGGGTCACTGCATGAAGTCGAAAATGCCAGAAGAAAAGAGAAAGGCCCAAACGGCCTTGAAGAAACAAGAAACATGGCCTTGCATAGACGCTGAAGGGGGGGTGGTCGGGTCTGCACAGCGGTAGCAGGATCAATTGGCCCTCAGGTTCTGTGCCAGGGCGGGTCGGCATCATCGGCGGCCGAAGCGGCAGCTGGGGCAGGACCCGAAGAAGGCGGCAAACGAGTGGAGGTCTAGAAAATTGACGATGTTGGTCGTACGAGCCTCGTGGCGGATGAGTTACTGCATCAATCTCGTAATTGCTTTGCTGGGAGTTTGTTGTGTGTTGTTGACGTTTCAATCCTACCCCTGAGCCGGTTCGTTTGCTTGCTTAATAGCGTTGCAGACCAGAATCATGGGAACCTGAAGATTCTCTAGTAGCTGTGACTTGAAAGGCGTTAAAGTTGTTCTATCCTGGCTACGCGGAGTATCTATCCGTGCCTACCAAGATTGATGAAACGATGGAGAAGAGACGGGATGGCAGCGGGTTAACTTCCGCATGTTGTTAGCTTCCTGTTTACAACCCTAGTCTAAATGATTGAGATTGAGGGGGAGAAAAGGATGGCTTGGTTTCCCTCCTGGGTTCATTAGACTGGGGTGAGGAGGATCGACGAGATCCTTGTCGTTTCGTCTTGGGTAGCATCGGAGTGTTTGGTAGATCATGATGATGGCTTTAAATGCACGTTGAGGTTAGATGCTCTCTCTCTGCCTCGGAAGTTTTTTGTTATAGTGACCATGATGAACTGGCCCCGGACTGACTTAGGATATGGATGTCAATGGCTTGGATTCTGGTGATTCCGACTTTCACGGTGCACGACGGATTCAGGTCCAACGGCCATGTCGGGTGCGGCTGAACAGACGTCCATGGGGGCCCTGGCCGCGCGCGAAGGATGAATAGGAATAATTGACAGGACCAAGTCAACAAGGGCTGAATGAAGAGAAGCTTGATGCTGGACGTTTCGAGTCGCACCAGTGGGCGCCGCCGACGCGCTGGTGGATAGACCAGGACCGCCGACATGAGCGTTTTTATCTTCCCCGAGCATGGATTGGCCCCCCTGCTGCTGGTTTCTTGGGCGTCGTTCATGGTGTTTGCAATTTTGCATCGAGTGTTTGGAGTTGGATCCCGAGTAAGGTGAAACTGCTAGTACTACTGACGGGACCAGTGCTACTGACAGCTCTTTCCTCGTATATGAAGAATTCAATATGAATAGGTACCTACCTGCCTATTCCGTAGTCTGTGGATTTAGGGGAAAGAAGTTGGAGCAACTCTGCAGCCTTTGCCATTGAGGATCCGTAGACGTACGAGAGTCAGGTAGAATACGGGCAGCTCGTAACCGCAGCGGATCTGCACTCCGGCCTCAGCGCTAGACGCAGGTACAAGATGCATGCAGACGCAACGCACGGGTACCTTGCACTCGACTTTTTCGTTTCATGTTGAGCATCTTGGCATCCAGAAGCTCTCTCTTTCCCCCTTGGCCGTCATCTCTTCAATACATGGATCAAGGGCCACGGTCGAGTGCGGGGCTCGGCGGCTGTTCCGTTCGATTTGCAGCGGCAGAGACCCAAGACAGAGACGGGCTCTTGCAGGCAGCCCGGGATCTGCCCCATCGCGGAGGATTTCTCTTCACTCTCGGGCCAGCCGGGAGCTGTGAAGGATGAGGCCAGGGGCAGAGCCACTGTCTGAGATATCGTCGGCGTCTGTCTTTGTTTGGACCGACGAACGGTCATGTACGATCCCACGCGTGTAACTCGACTGGCCTGACCAGGCCGAGAGACCCTGGGCCATGGATTATTACGGCCTGTAGGATCTGATCTGCAGGTTGCCCTGTAATGGTATGAGCTGAGTTGAGCCAAGGCTTGTTTGTGTCCTTGTCGTCGTCTTGGGCTGGGGGGATGGAGGGTATATATCAGCTTGACCCCGAACCTGTGGTACCTTTTCTGCTCTCTTCTTCACCCCTCAACCCCCAATTCTTCCTCAATCCGGTGTTGAGAAGTTGTTTCCTTACTTTTTCTTTCTTCATTCATCCACTCCTTTTTTGTTGATTTCAACTACATTCCTTCACTGCCGTCTTCAAGGCACACACGCTCTCTTAACAGCAATCAACAGACTTCTGCCCTAGCGGCTTCGCAGAAACAGGTCTTTCTGCTCATTTTCATTTGCATTGTGTCCTGGATTTCCTTGATAGGATACATTCATCATGAAGTTCCTTGCTACAGCCCTTGGCCTCGCCTCTGTTGCGAACGCCCACACCCTATTCACCACCCTCTTCATTGATGGCGAGAACCAGGGCGATGGAACCTGTGTTCGTCAGCCGGAGGATCCTTCTACCGCCAATAGCCCCATCTACCCCGTAACTGGCGATGTCATGGCTTGTGGTATGTGATCTCGTAGTGGTAGCAACAGCAACCGACTGACACAATACAGGCCGTGATGGTGAAAAGGCCGTCAAGTTCATCTGTCCTGCCCCTGGCGGTGCTCAACTGACCTTCCAGTTCCGCGAGTCGCCCTCTTACAACAAGCCCGGGGCCATCGCCGAGGGCCACAAGGGTCCATGCTCCGTCTACGTCAAAAAGGTTGACGATATGTTCTCCGACTCGGCCGCCGGCGATGGCTGGTTCAAGATCTGGGAGGACGGCTACGACGTTGAAGAGGGCACCTGGTGTGTCGACCGCCTCCGGGCCAACAACGGTCTCCTCTCAGTCGACCTGCCCACCGGCCTGCCCTCGGGCTACTACCTCGTCCGTCCCGAGGTGCTTGCCTTGCACAACGCTCCCAGCGGCGACCCTCAGTTCTACCAGAGCTGCGCCCAGATCTTCATCGAGAACGGCCCCGAGGGCCCTCTCGAGATCCCCGAGGAGCACGAAGTCAGCATCCCCGGCTACGTCGACATGGACACCCCCGGCCTCACCTTCAACATCTACGAGAAGCCCCTGGGCGAGTACCCCATCCCCGGCCCCGATGTCTGGATCCCCTTCTCTAAGGAGACGGGCACCAAGCAGACCCAGAAGGACGGTGTCGTTCCCAAGGACTGCCTGGCCAAGAACGCCAACTGGTGCGGCAAGCCCATCGCCAAGTTCTCTGGCCACGAGAACTGCTGGGCCTCTTCCAAGGGCTGCTGGAACCAGGCAAAGACCTGCTGGGACAGCGTGCCCCCCTCCGGCAGCTCCGGCTGCGCCACCTGGAACGACTACTGCACTGAGATGGACAACGCCTGCGAGGCTGGCGACTACGAGGGTCCCCCCAAGTTCACCGGCAAGGAGATCTTTGCAGAGACCCCCGGCCCCATCCCCGCTCCCTACGGCG
Source organism: Fusarium nematophilum (assembly GCA_033030565.1). Taxonomy (NCBI): domain Eukaryota; kingdom Fungi; phylum Ascomycota; class Sordariomycetes; order Hypocreales; family Nectriaceae; genus Fusarium; species Fusarium nematophilum. The sequence goes on from JAVIXY010000006.1 coordinate 224,939, forward strand.
ACTTTGAGGGCACCGATGTGACGGGTGACTTCAAGAACTCCAACTCCAACGACAAGGCTTCGACCAGCGAGGCCGCCGCTCCTACCAGCACCAAGACCACCGTCCCGAAGGCCGAGGAGACCGAGACCATCGAGAAGACCAAGGGCGTGTCCCCGGCCTCCCAGGAGACCGCAGTCGAGCCCGAGCCTCAGGCCGAGCCCACCACCGCCTACGCCGCCAAGCCCGAGCAGACCTCGAGCGCCTCGACCCAGGAGGAGGGTTCCGACCTCAAGGTGTCCGAGGACGGTCGCTGCGGTGGCGAGACTGGTCAGACTTGCGAGGGTAGCTCTTTTGGCGACTGCTGCTCCAGGAAAGGACGCTGTGGCCGCAAGAGCCGACACTGCGAATGCGGCTGCCAGAACGCCTTTGGCATCTGCAACTAGAAGAAGATTCAATGGAGTGTATCTAGGAAAAGGATACGCTTGCTATGGATAAGGGAAAGGGGCTTCACTTCGACTTGTACATTTGAACGGACTGATGATTCTTGGACCAGGAGCTGAGGAAGAATTGGCCTGATGGTCATCATGTAAAAAAGAAAAGAAACCTTCAAGAAATACGCGACTGATCGATCAACCAAGCTTGAGTTGCAGCGCATATACATAACGAGTGTGTCGTTATTGTTCCACTTTCTCGTGTTTATTGAATTCTCCTACTCATCCATTCGTCGAAGGGTTCCGCCTTATCTGAGTTGGCAATGCCAGGCTCAGCATAAAAATGAAGGAAGATGAGACACGGGAATGTGAAACTGGAGACTGACATCACACAATGCTCTTGCTCGCAATCTGTAACGGCATTCCGATCAAAGGGCCTAGTGCCATGTGTGGCGAGAGCCTACGTACCAAAGTGTGGCTGTGATGCTCGAAATGTTCCAAGGTTTTCGTTTGAGGTGGTGGTCTCTGGACTTTTTGTTGTCTCGTGATGGTTTTGTTCTTCGACTGCGGCGACCACGATGACGTCGAGCAGAGACCGAAATTCCCGGGCATGCTGGCGGGGGGAAATTTGTAGGAAATTTGTAGGGACGATCCGTTGTGTAATGGCCGCCTCAAGAGGGAGGGGGGGCGCCACAAAGGTACAAAACGTCGAGGAGGCTTTTATCAGGGGTGCTGCTGTGGTGCCACTGGGTTTGATAAAGTCGGCTTCGGTTGTGGTTTCGAGTTGATACCGGCTTGTCGTTTGACAACATCTTGATACTCTATTCAGGTACTGCCTGGCAAGGGTTACGATTTCGAAGGCTGCCTGCTGAAGTACTTGCCGGCTCAAACGGAGGATTTATATTACCTGGCTGTAAGCCGTTCCTGGTGACAAAATCGCCTCTGCGTTTGAGGCTACCCTACCTTGGTATCTTGTGAATTACCATGAGGCGTTCAAGCAGTGTGGACTTGTATCAAGAAGCAATCGGTCAAGTTTATTCCAGTTTTAGTTTCTAGGGTGGGTTGGCTCCCGTTGCACATACTCCCCTGCCTGTCTACCCGCCTTATATTCATGTCGACCTTGCCTTGGCTCATTGCTTCAGCCTCACATATTCATTAGGTTTCAACTGCTTCTGCCTCTGCCGGTCTTATGCGCAAGACTACCTACCTACCTAGTATTTGGTCACATCTCTTCTTCCCGCAGGCTCCTATATTCTTGCGCGTGAAACGATGCCCCGGACCTTGCCATCACTATCTCCACTGGAACAGCCCCAGTAAAAGCCGACTTCAGCACGGCGGCAGCCTAAAACCAGTAGGTACCTTGCCCCCTGTAAGCAATCCCAATGGCTCAACTGCCAGTATACGCGCATCAGCACCCACCAGCTGTCATCCGCCGCCTGTTGTGACCTGCCTAGCGGTCGAGGGCGCTGCTGGCTGCTGCGCTTCAGAGGCAAGTGCTGGTGCAGCGGGTGACCTGCAACTTGTACCTGCACCGTGCCTCCCCGTCGCCTGCCAAATCCATCCATCCACCCTCAACCTGGTCAACCTGGATTCGCTGTCTCCAACTTGTCCCGCGGCCAAACTCCCTCTCATCTTCAAAACCTCGACGACTGTCCGCCCAAACCCCGGCCAAAAACTCCCTCCCTCTTTCTCCTCCGCCTCCTCCGTCGCCGTCCTCTTCGTCGCCATCGCCCTCTCCTCCGTCTGCCGCCGCTTCTGCTGCCCTCCGTCATCATGTCGAGTAATCGCAACTACGATTTCCTGGTACGATATATCCATCCACGTTCCCCCACCGCCCGCAAGCCCGCCCCCTGCGTCCCTGGGTTGTCTCGAAGCCAACCCCGACGACCGCATGTGAACTTTTCGGCACGGCCTCCGCCGTCGCCGTGCACTGGCTGCTCGCGATGGCTTCGTCCGTCTGCGACGAGAAGAATGGGCACGCTGACCTCGTTCCGCCCCATGTAGATCAAGCTGCTCTTGATAGGCGACTCCGGCGTCGGCAAGTCGTGCTGTCTGCTGCGATTCAGCGAAGACTCCTTCACCCCGTCCTTCATCACCACCATCGGCATCGACTTCAAGATCAGGACCATTGAGCTCGATGGAAAGCGCGTCAAGCTGCAGATCTGGGATACCGCCGGCCAGGAGCGCTTCCGCACCATCACCACCGCCTACTACCGCGGTGCCATGGGCATCCTGCTGGTCTACGACGTCACCGACGAGCGATCCTTCAACAGTACGTCTACTCTGTCCTTTTTCGCCTCGGACTCGATCCAAGCAGCTGTCGCCGCATGCCGACGAACCTGTGTCATCGAGCCCTCCCCCTACTTTACTACGATCCCCCCTCGCCTATGCGTCCCCTGCGACTCTAGCGAAACAAAGAGGAAATGCTGACATTGTGATTTACCCCCCTTGCAGACATTCGCACTTGGTTCCAGAACGTCGAGCAACACGCCACCGAGGGTGTCAACAAGATCTTGATCGGCAACAAGTGCGACTGGGAGGAGAAACGCGTTGTTTCCACCGAGCAAGGCCAAGCCCTCGCCGACGAGCTCGGCATCCCCTTCCTCGAGGTCTCGGCCAAGAGCAACATCAACATCGACAAGGCCTTCTACAGCCTAGCCGCCGACATCAAGAAGCGACTCATCGACAACTCTAAGAATGATCAACCCTCGGCGAGCGGCGTCAACGTCGGCGATAAGAGCGAAGGCGGTGGCAGCAAGTGCTGCTAAACTGAATACCCCCTCCCGGAGCCCGTATCTGTCATTTCTCCATTTGCCGACCTTTTTTTATTAAACTTATAACTTGTTAACTCGGCACGTTGTGTAGTGGTCAGCGTGCCTGCGAGAGTTGGAGAGTTCACTTGTGGAAAGAGCGAGAACTTGCGCGATGGGGAGCGGTGGGAGGAACCGAAAGAGAGGAATGGGATGGCTGTGAGTTGAGCAGGGCGGCAATTTCAGTCACGACGAAGAGGAGATGCGACATTGCAGGAGGGTTTGGTCATGTCTCATTCTCCCCCCCGACCGACCTTCCAACCCCGTCTTAGAGAGCAAATCCGGTCTGGAGTTTCGGTTTTTGATCTGGGTCTAATATACATTGCTTTCGTTACGTCTCTATTTGCGATACTATCTCGAAGTTGCTGGCTATCTGCCGGGAGACATTGCAGAGAAAGGGGGAACAGCTCCAGAGAGCTCTCTCGCCAGGGAGTGGCTGCTTGGCGCATGGCGGCAATGAGTGGAGAGCATTGGCCAGAGAAGTGTACTTGCTTGATTATTTGGCATCCTTCTCTTTTTTTCTTCTCCGTCTGTTTCGCTGGTCATTATATACAGTCGCTAGAATTCAAGATATGATGCCGTCACAGTAGTTCGGCTGTCGTTCCCGTTGGGCCTGTTCTCCACCAAAATGCGCTGGTTCCAGCTGCGAATGAAACGCCAGGCGGTCTCGGAACTCTCACAGACCAAGACAAAGCGGGCGTTGAGCTTGTAGCGGAAGCTCGCGTCGTCGAGGGTCACACGGAGGCTGCCCTTGGTCATTACTTTCTCGTCCTCGCCGCTCGTCCGGACGAGGTGGTAGGGGTAGGCGACGCGCCAGTTCTGGCCGCGCTCAACACCGTCCCTCTCAATCATGGCCCAGAGCGCCGCGGCCGAGATGGACGGGTGCTGTAGCTGCAGCATGACAGCCGCAGGGCGGCCGGTGAAGCCGGAGCGGCGGACAAGGAGGCCCATGAGGCGCTGCCAGGGAAACTTGCCCTTGACGCGGCTGCGCTGGACGGACATGGGGCCCGGAAACGAGCCCGGGGCGAGGCTGAAGTTGGCGAGCTCGTCGGCGAGGTTGCCGCTGCCGCGCAGCGAGGGCGGGACGGCGCTGGTCCACAGGCCTGTAGTGGAGTGCAGCTTGATCTGGGCGAGCCGGAGGAGGCGGGCGAGCTTGGCTTCGTAGAGCTCGGCGGCAGACTTGGAGGAGAAGGAGATGTAGTATGTGCCGAGGGGTTCAAGGGTCCACGGGTCGCGTTCCTGCACGGCTAAAGTCCTCAGGTCAGCACGTGCAGAAGCAGTCAATGGTCAGAGCGTACCTTCGTTGACGGCGTTGCCCCAGCCCGACAGATCCCTTGACGCAAGGCGCTGAAAGTCGCTGGACCGCAATGATGTCGGGAGGCCCTCGACGACGAGCATGTGCCGCTCGCGGCCGTCGTTCTTGCGGAACTTGCGGGCTGCCTTCTGGCGGCTCAGCTCCTCGGCCGGGTCCAGCGTCGCGACAGGCTGGGGGGGCGATCTCCATTGGGAAAATTCATCGGCGACGGCCGAGTCCTGAGCATCTTGAGCCGAAGACGCTGTTTTGGGTATGGTCCAGCGAGAGTCTTTGGTGTTGGAGGAGAGGAACCTAGCTCGCGGGGCGGCGAGGATCGCCTTGGCGCTGGGAAGCCATCTTGGGCGGATCATCCAGGCTGCGGGATGTACGGAAACATGAGAGTGCCGGAGATGAAGGAAATTGAGGGTGTTGAGTGAGGAAGAGGAGGAGGAGCAAGAAGCAAGGCGGAGGAATGGAAGTTGAAGCTGCAGAATTGAAGCTCTGTCGCGCGACGGCTCTGGGATGGGGCCGAGGTCGGATTTGGTTTAGCGGCGGGTACGGGAGAGATGGACCCTTCAGGGAGAAAGAACACAGGCATTTATTAAAAAGCTCTTATTTTATTAGAAATTAACTGATTTTTTGTGAGTCCTTCATGTGAGAAGTCTCTAACTCTGAGTTCCATGACTTGACTAACCTCATATGCTGGAGGGTGGTTTTCTTACGAGTTAAATTCACAAGGAGCGAGGTCGCGGTTTTTCTTAGTTTGTTTTTATGATGGTTCATTGAATTTTTTTTAGCCTTATGGCAGTAAATACGCGATAAGATAAAACAATAGAGGCTCAATACCCGAGCCTCTCTAAGGTTAAATGCCCATTTATAGATAGCCTCAATGACTCAATAGCTGCCTGCCTCTCTCAACCAACTCTATCAATGAACAGATTGCCTCTTGGCCAATTGAAGAGGGATAAAAGCCCTCTCTACCTTCCTCTCAATCACACACTTCCATCTTCTCAATCAGCTAAAGAGAAGGAGTCCCTGCGACGGATTGAGTAGGTAGTAGTGGGGAGAGTGTGCCTGCCAACCCACCCACCACACCACCAATCCCTTCCACTTACATTTACACCAAAAACTACTCTACCTCTTTTATCACTACCTAATTTTCACCTAAGAGGCGAGTCTCTTCATCATAAGACCCTAAGACAAGCATAATAGCAGCGTATTGACCCGCTAATTGTTAGGCATAAGAGTGGGTCAATTATCCTGCTGGAGCCTTTCCACTGTCAAGGAGATACAACAACTCCCCAAATATCATCATCCGCCCGTCATGCTTGCAAAGAGCATTGACGCAAAGGTCCGGCCGCTCTCCAACACGAGCCTCGAGAAGGCGAGTCTACTCGGGGCGGCGCGCATATACGTCAGCAAGGACACCCTGCTCTCTCTGAACGGCAACCTCGAGAACGGGAAGCACTGCCTCGTGACCCGGCTGGAGAGCAACGCCCGCGATGGCAAGGAGGAGGATGGCCAGCAGGAGGACCTCCAGCGAGAGGCCTCGCTGTGGATTCTGCCGGAGAAGAACCTGAGCCCCAACGTGGTGATGATGACGAGGGCCTTCCAGGATGCGACGGGCTTCAAGATTGGCGATACCGTCCGCATCTCGCTCGCGGGGACAACGCCTGACGCTGAGGAGGTGGTTCTCCAGGATGTGACGGAGAGGGCAGAGAAGACGGCGAGCGACTTTGACAAGATGGACAAGTTTGAGAAGGAGGCAAAGTATCCCCCGATATGGGAGACTTCCATCGCTTTCTTTCTTGGTACGTTATCTTTGAGGTTGCCTGAGCTCCCAAGTCAAAATGCTGATTCATCCCTCGTTCAGATCGCGCCGACCAGGTCTTTCCCGGCATGGTCCTGGAGGCTGTGTTTGGCGGCAAGCTGCGGCGGAACTTCAAAGTCCTCTCAGTCAACTCCCAAACCAACAGTCTAGCACGCTTCAACAATGCCTCGTCGGCGGTCCGCATTGTCGACGCGAATGGGGCCAACGGCGAGGCTGACGGGCAGACAGGTGGCGACCTTGTCGTGACAGGCGTCCCCGGCATGTCAGCCCAGATCGAGGCGCTCAATAACTTCCTCGATGCGTTTTCCCGGTCGTTCTACGTCAAGGGGGAGCAAGAATCGTGCGGTTGTGTTATCCACGGCGGTTCTGGCACCGGCAAGACCTTCATTCTCAGGCGCATCGCCGAGACGAAATGGGGCAGGGTGCACTGGATCAAGCCCTCGGACAAGATCAGCACCATCAGGGAGACGTTTATGCTCGCAGAGACTCAGCAGCCGAGCTTGGTCCTCATCGACGACTTTGACACCTTGATCAACAAGGACCGGTCAAACCGCGATACCGTCATCGACTTCATCTGTGATACCTTGGACCGCTTCTCCGCCGAGGCAGAATCCAGCTGGACGGTGCCCCAGAAGATGGTGGTGGTTGCGACCTGCTCCGACTACCTCACCGATGTCCCGACCAAGCTTCAGAAGTTATCTCGCTTCTCGGACAACATTGCCCTCCCTATTCCCCGAACCCCCGAGCGACTCGAAATCCTCAACTTCCTAGACCCGCCTATCAGGCCCGCCGAGAAGCAGCATCTCCTCCTTCATCTGGCTCAGAAGACACACGCCTACAGTCCCCAGGACCTAAAGAAGCTCGTGTCGAATGCAAAGCATGGCCTCAGCCGCCGGCTGCGAAAGGCTGGAGTCGACTCCAGGGCCGAGGAAGAGCAATTCTTGGAAAAGGCGGACCTGGACCAGGCTGCTCTTGTGACCCGAGCGACGGCCATGCGCGATATTAACCTCAACCCGCCAACGATACACTGGCAAGATGTAGGCGGTCAAGATGTGCTAAAGAAGGTACTCAACCGCATGATCAAACGGACAAAGGTTCGATACCCCTCGCTCTTCTGACACCCCAAGCCTCCCCATAAATACCCAGACTAACTCTTCCCCCATCAGGCTCCCGAGGAATTCATCAGCCGTCCCTTCAAGGGCCTCCTCCTCTACGGGCCCCCCGGTTGCTCCAAGACTCTCTCCGCCCAAGCCGCCGCTACCGAGTCCGGCTTCAACTTCTTCGCCGTGAAGGGTGCCGAACTGCTCAACATGTATGTCGGCGAGACTGAGCGGGCCGTCCGGACGCTCTTTGAGCGCGCCCGCAACGCATCCCCCGCCATCATCTTCTTCGACGAGGTCGACTCGATCGGCGGGAACCGCACCGCCGGCGGCTCCACCTCCCGCGGCACGGGCGCCGTCAACATGCTGACCACCCTGCTCACCGAGATGGACGGCTTCGAGACCCTCTCGGGCGTGCTGATCCTCGCGGCCACCAACAGGCCCGAGGCCATGGACCCGGCCCTCATGCGGCCCGGTCGCTTCGACCAGGTCCTGTACGTCGGACCGCCCGACGGCCCGGCCCGCGAGGCCATCTTCCGGGTGCACCTGCGCGGCCTGCCCCTTGCGCCCGACGTCGACGTCCCGGAGCTCTCCCGCCTGGCCGAGGGCTACTCGGGCGCCGAGATCAAGGCCATCTGCGCCGAGACGTGCCAGGTAGTGGAGGACCGACACATGGAGGATAAGGCGGCAAACAAGCTCGAGCTAAGCATGACCGACCTGACCAGTGTGCTGGAGCAGACGCCGCGCAACATCACGAAGCAGATGATTGACGGCTATGAAAAGTGGTCGAAGCAGTTTAAGAAGAGGATATAGGCGTCCCCGAAAAGAGGGCTGTCCGCAATTTGAGTTCAAGGGAAAATGGCATATGACGGGATGGGTCGATGACTCTCCATGGTTTGATGTGAAGGATCGAACAGGCAGAACATCGCGGTGCGTTCTTTCTAATGGAGACTCTGGGCCACAGCCAACTTGGACAAGAAATAATGTTGAGACCACAGCTGAGGCCTACCCTCCGGGAACTGTGCACAGCTGAGGCAGTCAGTCCCTGATATTTGAAGGGCTTGTTCCATGCCGCTTACACCCCATCGAACTGGGAATATGGCGTAACGATGGAATGGAATAGATAGATCACTAAACAAAGGGTATAGACAAAAGTTTGCTTTTTAATCTGAACGGGTGTTCTTTTCATTCCATCGTGAATGGCCGAGGACCAGCACCAGCCTTCCTCTCCAGGCCCCCCCAATTTCACGCTCTCCTCCCTCGAGAGGTGAAAACAACTCATATATGTATGATACACAACACAAACCATCTTCCTCAGCCCGGCTGCTCATCGTTGGCAGGCCGCTTCTTGAGTTCCCTTTCGCGATCCTGCCAATCTCTTTGTCACGGAATCCTCGTTCCCTTCCCTTCCTTTCCCCTCGCCATGTCATGCCCACCGCTTCTCGACGACTCTATCACCAGAAGAGGGCCGAATCTCGGTCCAGACAAAAGCCCCCATTAGACCAGACCAAGCGTTGCAACTCCCCAGTTCTTCCCATCAAGGATGAACCAGAGCAGCAACAGTAGAAACCAAGAATTTTATGGCGGAAAAAGCCACAGGGTAAATTCAAACACAACGCCGATTCTCTCCACCTAGCCCTCCCTCCCTTGCCCTGCCGTGCTTGCCAAATGAGGTTGTCAGAAGCAAGGTCGCAAAATCCACTTTCCCGTTGTTTAAGCCAATAAACGAATTACCAATACGCCGTCGCCGAAGGAGGTGGAGAATGATGCTTTACGACTCTTCGCTGGCCCCTGAGCCGCTGCCTGTCCGCAAACCCGGGGAAAGGCTGATGGCGATCTTGGGGGCACCGCTGGGGGAACCGGCATTGAAGCTTTTGCGTCTTCTCAGCACGCCGTGCGGGGTGCTAGCAGCAGCAGCAACAACTGATCCGCTGCTGTTGCGACGCTTGTTCTGCATCAACTTGCCGAGCTCGTCCTCATCTTCGTCCTCTTCGCGTCGGCGTTTTTCGGATAGACGTTCAGGTGGCGGGACGTTACCGAGACTCGCGTCGATAGGAGAGCCCACTGCTTCCGATGCCACGTCGCTCTGTTGACTTTCTGACGCTGTGTCCGGGTCGACGTTCTCATCAGTTTCCTCGTCGGAAGCGTAATCCACGAGAAGCTTGGAAGTGGTAGAGCCATTGGTTGCTGGCGCCTTCTCGACTTCTTTGCCATGTGAATCATGGTGATCCTCAGGGTCCTCCGTTTCCCAGTACTCTTCTTGATCTTGGTCGGCAGTGATCTGGTCCATCAATCTCGCATTTGGCGGCGGCCTCCTGCCCATCTCGTCCTCGGCTTCTAGGAAATAATCCACGTTCGATGTGTAACCTTGTGTTTGGTCATACCGGAGAATGGTGTCTCTGAATGTGGGCATGTAGCTCAGGCCCAGCAATCGTTCCCGGTAGTTGACCACGAGATGCTTGATTAGATCCTTGACGTTCTCCTTCTTGATATATTCGAAAAACTCCAGTGATGCTGAACTCAAGAGATTGTCCCTAGGCATAGTCTCGATGAGGACCTCGAGGATCGGTCCCAAGACTTGCTTTTCCGTCAAATGCTTGATGTAAAATTCATCCTGAAGGCCGATCAACGACCTGAAGAAACGAATAGCAACTGGTACTGGTCAGCATGGTCGCCAGACAGCAGAACTCAACACATACCTAGCCGCAAATACTTCTCGGGGCATTTGAGAAGTTGGGACACTCGTTGGGCAATGTTGTTTGACATGACGAAGAACTTGCAGCGCAGGTTGTGTTGTCGGATGAAGAAGCAGAGGATCTCTATCAAGTAAGTAAACATGGATGCTTGCTGAACGGGAAAGCTCATGTCTGTCCGCTTCTCTAGGTCGAGCAAGGGTTTGAAGAGCCTCGGGGCGGAGCGCTCGTAGAATCGATGCAAAAAGACATCCTGCTGAGGATCGATGCCCCCCTGGGGCCGTGGTCTCCCCCCGAAGTCGCCGTTTGCCTTTGCAAAGTTCTCTGCATTCTGCATTTGCGGAGGGCCCGGGTCCAACAGAACTTTGAGAGCTTCTGATATTTGGGACTTGACTCCGAGATCAACTTCTACCAGAAGGAGATCAATCAACGAGTCGGTCAGCGGCGCTTGATTCTCGTGCATCTGGCGATACAGAGTCTGGCGAATCATTTGCGGGTCATGATCGATTATTGAGATCAAAATATCCGTCGCGCCAACCCTCACTCCAACATCATGGTGTCGCAGCCCGAAGTGAATGACTTGCAAGAGTCCGTGGGCAATGAAGTTGTTGTAGAGCGTTTGGCGAGCCGGGGGCTGGATGTTCTTGGCAATAGCGCAGCACTGTTGGATGAATAGGACTGCCTCCTTCTTCCTCTTCTGGTCGTTATTCGTAGAGCTGAAAATGCCAAAGAGCTCGTTCAGGAAAGATGCGTTCGCTTGCAGATGCTGAACAATATCGACTTGGTTGAAGAAGATGAGAGAATTGAGAACGGAGAAGGTGGGGTCGTCGAGGATGCGCGCCAGAACGACGTCTTTGAGGTACTGTAATCGATAGGTCTGATGGATCTTCCTACGGGTCTGCTCATCCTCGATGGGTACCACTTCTTTGTATCGGCCCTGGTTGCCGAGCCAGTGACGATGGTTGGCCTTGTGGCTGGGGAAATCCGGGTCGTATTCCAGGGCGCCGACCACACCCAACACGCATTCGTCCGATACAGCATGCTCGATAATGGAAGTATCGTTGAGAAGAATAACGGTCTTCATGATATTGCAGAGTCGATGCAAGTCTTGGAGGCTCTCGAGATCTTCGGCCATCTCGACCATGGGGATCAGCTTGCCAATGTAATCCTCGGCCATGATTGCTTTCGCAAGCGCATCCCGGCCATTTGCTGTTGTGCTCATCATTCGCATGGTCGATTCTATCTCCGCAAGGTTTCCGAGTTCAGCATTGGGAAGGTTGATCGCGGGCGGAACATCGATGGCGAGATCATCCGAGAGGCCATCGTCTAGACATCTGGCATCAGCAAAGTGATCGTCCTCAGTCGAGGAGTAGGTCTGCATACCGGCGCCAGCAAGGTTGTTGTGGAATGTCTGCTGGATACTGCTGACGAATCGCCTGCAAAGTGTTAGCAAATCGTACTCTGATGGTCGCCTGTAGGGACAAACCAAATCATGGCACATCCTTCAGCCTCTTGGAAGCTGAGAGCCATATCCACGCCATTGCTTGGCTCCTGCCACACGATGAGGGTATCTGCGAATCAAGTCAGACAATAAAGTCTCCGAGGCACAAATCAAGCATCGCGACATGCCTTGCTGCTTCTGGAATCCATCTTCCTTCTGAATCTTGGTCTCTAGTAGGAGGCGGTCGGGGTGGTCTTCTGATTCAACGATGACGCGCGGATCCTTGCGACCGTCGTCAAGCTGGAGGGCGCTTCAAGTCAGCCATACATGCCCCAATGCGCAAAGGAGTGAAGCAATTAGAATAACAAGGACGTACAGTCTCGAAGCTCGCGCTGCAGAAGCCGGTTCCTCGGTCAAACCAGTCATTGTTGCGGAGCTCGTAGACCTTGACGCGCTTCTTATCGGTGGGCTGATGAGGCACGGGCTGTGCCATCATCAAAGATTCGGGCTCCCCCTCGGCGGCGAGGCTCGTGTACGCAGCCAGATCCGGGGCGAGTTCGAGATGCTGTTGCAGGGACAGCTCCGATGGTTCGTTGTGACTCAGGATCGTAAGCGCCGCCACGGTTTCTCACGGCGCGCGCAGACACGGCGCGACACAAGTCGTCTGTCAGGATGACCCGGGAGAAGAGACGGGTTGCGATGCGACGCGGTAATCGATTCTTGTAACAAAAAGCGAGCGACGGCCGTCAATGCGCCATGCAAGAGGGAGGTTGAGGGAAAGGCGGCGAAATCCGTGATCGGGGGGTTGGACGGTGGGCGACACGCCACGGGACAGGACGGGCGGCGGGAAGGACAGAGCGGCGCCAGCGATGAAAGGAAAGCGCGGCCAGCAAGCGACGACGACGGCGACAGATTTTAGTATATTGCCGAGGGCGGCAAAGGCGGGGGCCGGATCGAAGATGTGGGCGGGTTGGCGATCGGGCTCCGATAAGTGAGGACTTTTGAGGCTGTCGAGGATTGCGGATGAGGTGGGCAATGCGCGTGACCAGGCTGCCAGATGGTGTTGGGTTTGGGCCTTGGGTCGTTTCTCGGGGGGGAGGAGGGGGGCGCGGGCCTTTCCTGGCCAAGGTGAAAAAGCTTTCAAGCCACGCAGGGTGAGGCTGGTGCCAACTTTTTGTCCAATCATAACCCTGGACTGGCACCACTTTCGCACGTGATCGCTGCTTGCCTTTTGCCACCTTGAGGCGAAATGACGAGGGATGAGGCTTGACCCCTTGATCATTAGCCACTCGATCTGCTCCAAAAAGAAAAATGGCCCCATCCAATCCTCGTGTTTCTGGCTCCAGTTTCTCCAGTTTCTCCAAATTGATTTGACCCCTGCCCTGTCCCGTCGATGCAGCCCAAGCTGTCAGAATCGCGGCAGCTATCTCGGTGCAATGTCTGGAGCTGCGTTTCAACAACAAGCATGGCACCGAGAAGCCGGGGGCTGGCAACACACAAGGTTGCATGGTGCCTGGAGCTTGACAGTGGCTTCAAGGCTCGGGGCTGGATAGCAAACACAAGAATTGCGCGAACTCATACATGCATGCTGCCGCCGAATCCCCGATACCGATGGTTGGAATATAGCACCACTCGGTGACATTCTATGAGTGTCGTCTTTTCGATTGGCCATCGGGCCGTCCGGAAAGTTTGTTGATTGGGCTGCTAATTCTTAGAACGCGACAATTGGCAAAGTATGTGATCTCTCCGACGACAGACCGTAACCAACCCTACGATAGATGATGGGTTAGACCCAGCTGTGAGTTGGATCATGACGCTACGCTGCAGGAACGCGTCGGCGAACCTGGATTGCTGCCTTCTATTTCCACGTGTTACTACTCAATCTCTAACTGAAGAACAGACACTTACAGTCCCCGTGGGCCAAGACCTTGGCAATCGCGTCAGTTTCAGATGTCTGCGGCAAACAACCCCTTGCGATGACTCGGCCAACCTGGTTAACCAAGCTGAAAGGGAGTTTGGGATGCCAACGTATTTCGTGGCATTGATGTGACTCGTCCTGGGTGAGATCTGCCATTGCTTGATGATTTCCTGTTCTCTGATGGGAAAATACCAATACTCCAACTGGAAACAGGATGCTCCTCGGGGGCATCACCAGCTACTATAGTTGCTGATAGACAGCCACTGCCATGGTGACGTCGCGTAGCCTTCTTGGCTGTGTTGACATAGGCAGCAGATGCTCAGTCAAAGAAGCGCCATTGGCTTTGCGGCAGTCAACATTCCCCTGAGCGCTTGTGGCATTCAATGATGAACTCGTTCACGGTTGATGGTTTGGTGGCCTCAATAGTCGCTATGCCAATAGCAAATCGAACAGCCCAGACATCAGTAGCTACCCAAGGTATCCTCTGGCAGTGGCTAACCCTCATTCTTCCCGCGAGGGCGGTAAAGCTGTAGCACAAAAGGAAAAGCCAAGACGAGCCATCCCGTGAGACGCTACTTCAACGTTTTGGGGGGGCGCCAACGCTGAGCTATCTAAAAGCCCCAGAAAGGCACAGAGAGCCACTGTTCGGCGAGGCCGGAAGATGCTAGAGCGCTTAATAGATCACTTAAAGATGGTACTTCCCGTGGCATCGTGCCCTGAGTGGCGCGGCCCAAGGGCGCTGACGGTTTTTTGAGGAATTACAAATTCCCAGGTGCCCCGTGCTTCTAGCGGCCAGAAACTGAAGGCTGCTGATGAGTTGCGCTGCTCCTGGATGCGGAATGGAGCAGCGAAAGTTTGAAGTCTCAGGGCCTAGGTCAACCTTGGAAGTTCCTGTTTGGGCACCATTGCTCGCTTAGCTGAGCTGCTAACGCTTCTGGAACCCATGCAAGACTTCTAACGATTCTAGCGCCGATGGAATGCCCGATCGAGTTTGGGTGGTGGGGGATCTCCTGCTTTTTTACATTCTCCGAGACTCACAAGGCCAGGGTATTCCGAGGTGCCAGTGATTTGGTGCAGTTTAAATGGCTCCAATACTCGGCAAAAGAACCTTCTTTGCTGGACAAGAGTAATTGCTAAGCACCCAGCTGTCTTCTGTTGATGCCCTTTGACACGTCCCGCGTGGCTTGCGCTGCCGGACCATCCCTGGCGTAGATCGACCAGGGGGGCCTGGACTGTCAAACGAGCTGTCACTGCGCGCGCTGGAAAGTTCCCGTCCTCTGTGCGCAACCTGCTTGCAACTGCAATCATCTTCAACCCCTGAAGCACTATCCAAGCTGAACCCTGGATAGAAGTTTCGAGGCCAAAGAACAAAGTCTGCAGGTTGAAACAGAAAGGCGCCTACATCTGCGGCCAGGGGGTTGCACAAGACGTCATGGGCGAGAAAGTCGCAATCGGGCTGTCGAGGTGACCTATTGCATGGCCGAACTGCATCGGCGGTGTAGAAGAGGCGTCCGTTGATAGGAGGAATGACTGGCGCCACAACATAGACTCCATAAGCATCGAGGCCTTTGGGGTCTCCGTTCTGCCAGAGGGGAGGCGACGAAAGCAATCGAAAAGAGGCAGTCAATGAAGATGGGCAATCTATTCATCCATGAATAGACGTGGAGGAGGCGCGCAACACAGGGGATTCAAAACCTTGAATGGGGTGATCAAGTCTTCCATTAAGAGGTGGTGCCTGTCATTGAGAGCATGGTGAAACAATGGCAATGAATTCTACCTCCACTGACACGTCAAAGAATTCCTCTTGGCCGTGGCATTGCAACGGCCAAGGACGAACGGTAAATCTTAGGTGAAGGCATTATCTTTGCTCTGCCAGGAGGCGTCACCAAGGACCCGGAAAGGCGACACGGCTACGGCATGCTCGGCACCTTGCACCTTTGACAGGCGAGTATGGCTGATGGAGTATGATGTGGGTGGATAACCATGGAGTCAACTGAGCTATTCACCGCTCGCCGAGGCAGTGGCGCTTCCAGGGCACGGCGAGAGATGGATCGGTCGCGGCCCAGCCACCTGCAGAACACTCTCACAATACAACCAGATTCCCGGGACGCATTGTCTATGATGCTAGAGGCCGGCCTGGGCGAGAACAGTCCAAGAGCTGCCCTCCCCTGCAGCTTATTGAGCCCTGTCCGAAAATTCATCGGCGGCGATGACGGTGATGATGCAAAGGCTACCTAACTACGGCTGGATATCGGGTACCTGGGAGTTTGCTTTCTATCAATAGCTGAAGGTCCAGGCCATCCTCGTCCACACGTGCACGGAGCCGCATCCCCATTGAGACGGGACATCCCACTCGCAATGGGATGGCCGGGACTGCTTCAACTAATGACTGTTTCTCGTGTTTGACTAATATGCTGTCAAACTGCACGTAGCCGCTCTGTTCAAACGTGATTGTCTGATTCATGTCTTGCATCAACCCGCTACACGTGGCTCAACGCTCAACGTAGATGTTTCTCCATTTCTTCCTCGACCCCTTCTTTTTCACTCATCGTCGTTTCATCATGAACCCCTAGTTCCCCGCCCTTTGTGATGCTTGAGGCACCAAGAGCTGAGGCACCAAGAGCTGATTCTTGCACAGCAGGGGCGAAGAGTTGACCCAATTCCTGGATCCGAGGGCGGTGGCGCATCACTTTAACCGCCTTTGGGAGACCCTCTTCTCCGTCCCAAGTCTCGAACCAGGTCAAGATCGGCCACTCCAGGCCGTTGCGGGCCACCAACTTCTAGGCTTGTCTGAAGCCCGCTCAACTTTGACGCCTGTCTTCCAACGCATCCGGGTTTCTGGTGGCTTCAGGTCCCGAAGCTCCGTCGGTGTACTGGCCTCTCGAGTTGTTTATATTCATCCATCTTCTCCTCGAGATAATGCCACTTTTTTTCTTCAGACCAGACCAGCAAGACACAGCAACTACAACTTCAACCACAACTACTACTACTCCCCACACATCTTCAACCACAACTACATCTCAAATCCCCACCTTCTCAAGCATCACCAACACCCACAAAACCGGCCAACATGTCCATCCTCAACCACATCAAGCGCGCTCGCGATCACAAGGAGGCCAGCAAGGCCAAGGAGGCAGAGAAGCCCAAGGAGACCAAGCCGTCCGCTCAGCCCTACCGTCACGTTCCCACCCACGCCGCCTGCGACTCGGTAGCCAGCGGCCCAGCAGGCGCGCGCCGTCATGACCGCACCAAGGTCCGCGCAGAGAACCGCAAGCGCACAGCAAAGGCCGTTGCCGAAACCCATGCTATCCAGATGAACTTCCCCGGCTCCTCCACCAGCTCCCCCTTCGCCAGCGGCTCCTCCAGTGCCACCTACCAGGCGAGCGAGGTCGACTTCTACGACGGCGACGTGAGCCCTCTGAGCCGCTCGCCCGTCCAGAGCTACGGCTTCCCTGCTCCTCCGACCCGCAACTTCGAGGCTGGTGAGGCGTCTTACTCACACCACGCCTCGCTCAAGGGCAAGGAGGTTGTTCGGGGTCCCTGCTTCGGCATGGCTTACTCTGTCTCTCCCGACAAGAGCTCGCTGCCTGAGCACTTTCAGTCCGCCCTCATGATCTAGATGGATTCCTCTCGGGAGGCTGATGGCCCCTGGAGGGCTCAGCACTCTGGATGAGTAAAACATACCAACTCTCAGACATCGGATGACCCAGCAAGACGAGTCGCCTCGGCGAGCATGACCAGCTCAGAAGGAGGCCATCGTTCAGCGCGCGGGTCGCCCGCTCAGCAAGCTCCAGGAATATCTTCCTAGGGCGAAGAGAACACTGAGCGGAACCCAAAAAGTAAATGAATGGAGCATGGAGCTGCCCAGCATTCCGGTCGTCGGCTGGGAAGATCTTGGCTGGGAAACTTGGAACAAAGACGCCACGAGGGGGCGAACTGGACGGCTTGGGACTAGAGCCATCATGGATGGACTCTTCTGTTTTTCTACCCTGTAACAATTAGACTTTTCTAGAACTAGAGGATTCATTTTCCTTCATCTGTAGTATTAGCAAGCGTCCTCTCATGGCTCTGCCTGGCGCGGATTTTAGTCAAAGAAATATCGATCTTTCAAGCCTTTTCTATGCTTCGGTGACACAAGGGTTTACATGATGGGCTTGCCAGTGAACCAGTAGCGAAATTAAGAACATAATTCTCTCAAGCTTAATATTTAAGCAGTATTCACTGTCGTAATATTTATAGAGGTATTTATGATAATCTAATAATAATTCTACTAATAGCTTGCCAAACTTTGCTCAAATACGTCACCCCCAAATCCCACGGCAATCTTTGATAAGTGTCACTGGTGGAAGATGAATCTCATAGGGGTTTCTTAGGTTGGAGAGATGTGTGTTTTCCATATCATTTGTAGAAGCGGGTATATTACAGCTCATGACTGTATCGTGTTTATTTAGAGTATTGTTATTCAAGATCCAATAACCGCCTAGGGTAGCGAGAGCTTCCAGAAAGCAATCCAATGCGCATTGAACTCTAATTAAGACCCCCGGACCCCTAAAATAATGGACTCGGAATGGATGTCTCTAGCGGCCCGCTGACTGGCTGACCTTATTCCCGTCCCTGAGCGCCTCCTGCCGATCGACGTAATGAACGGGGCAGCTTTTCTGGAAATGCTCCGTGGCCTCACGTTTTACTTGTGATTACTCCTCCAACGCGCGGCCAATCTCGTATCTTTTTTCACACTCATCTTCGCCAGCTGGCGCATTCCTTCCCCTTCAATTCCCTTGCCTATTTTATCGCCTCAATTCCATTCCCTTCATGTGCGTACATTGACTCCAGAGTAGTACTTTCTTGCCGCCCCTCTGCAGCTCTGCAGCCGCAGAGTTGCCCTCCTCCCCCTCCACGATGGCTGTCGCAACGCTTCTCCAGCTGCCCTCCAAGTTCCTGCGACCCCTCTGGGCATGGATTGAAGCAACGCCCGTCTATATCCTCCTTGTTCTCTTCGTCGCCCTCATTGCGCTCGCGCTTCTTGCAGTTAGCCCCGCCTCTTCCCCCCCAAGCGTTCATGTTGGGCTAACTCCCTCAAAAGCTCTACGCCGTCCTCCACCTTGTCGCGCCCAAGCCGCGCCCTGTCCTCCCATCCGAAAAGACATACATCACGAGCGATTCCACGACCGGCCGCAGCCAGCCTCAGCCTCTACCGTGCTGGTACGATCGCTGGCTCGCCGAGCGCCAGTTCAGTGAGCAGCAGGCCCAGCCATCAGAGGCCTTCCCTACTCCTGACGCTGGCAGCATCGAGCCCGCGCAGGTGCGCCTGAGTGTAGTCTTCCCGGCATACAACGAAGAAGACCGAGTCATCCCCACCCTTGAAGAGGCGGTCGCCTACCTCGACGAGCACTTCGGGCGCTCCACGCACGCCAAGAACGCGCCGAGCCCGACGACAAAGCGCCACTTGCGAAACGCCCCCAAGGAGGACCTCGGAGGGTACGAGATCCTCGTGGTCGATGATGGGAGCCGCGACAAGACGGTGGACGTCGTGCTCAAGTTCGCGAGGGACAATGGCCTACACGATGTGCTGAGAGTTGTGTCACTCGAGAGGAACAGGGGCAAGGGCGGTGCCACCACCCATGGTTTCCGGCACGTCAGAGGAGAATACGTGCTGTTTGCTGATGCGGACGGCGCATCGCGCTTCAGCGACGTAGGGAGGCTCATCGAAGGATGCGAAGAGGTCGTGGACGGCTCGCACCGCGGCGTCGCAATCGGCAGCCGCGCTCACCTGGTCGGGAGCGAGGCCGTCGTCAAGGTATGTCCATATCATAGGAGTTCTACGTTCGTCCCCACATTGACCCTCTGCAGCGCTCGGCTCTGCGAAACTTCCTCATGCGATCCTTCCACCTCGTCCTCATGATCCTCACACCTCCCGCCACCTCCCGTATCCGCGACACCCAATGCGGCTTCAAGCTTTTCTCTCGCGCGTCCCTCCCTCATATCGTCCCCTACATGCACACCGAGGGCTGGATCTTCGACATCGAGATGCTCATGCTCGCCGAGTCCGCCCCCGCGACCCCGGTCCTTGGCAGCGATGGCAGTGTTATTGGCACCAGCCCCGGCATCAAGGTTGCCGAGGTGCCCATCGAGTGGCACGAGGTTGGTGGGAGCAAGCTGAACGTTATCCAAGACAGCATCAAGATGGCCATTGGCCTCGCGGTGCTCAGGGCGAGCTGGATGATGGGTGTTTATCGGCGGCGGCTGACCTAGGGACAAGGCGAGGATTGGGAGCTGGGTATATAATGAATGTCATGCATTAAATACAGAGCAAAAGCGCTTTGAGTCTCATATTCATGCTCATTTATCTGCTCGGAGTGGCACGGATTCTTAGACCTCGCTCGAGAAGGCCTCTGATTTCAAGTGGATGCAATTGCATTAAGATTATCATATATATCTACCCGTGTTTTCTGAACTCAAACCACAGGCGAGTATCCGAAAAGAAGATGGACGTCTAGCAAAAGCCGCTCTCGCGCCCCGGCATCAAATGTTCATGTGTCTCATAACCATGCAACAGGGACATGTGGGTGCAAAAGTCCCTGTCCTGGGTGTCTTCAACTCGACCGCAAATCCCAAGTCAAAGCTCCTCAAACGCCGCAGCTCGCGCCATGTCCTCCCAAAAAATTTGCTTCTTTGATTTCCCTTACATCTCTTCTCACGCAATCAAACATTTAGTGTATGCCCAGTCTAAAGACTGAGCTCACTGAAACGTTTCTCGGTACATAATGGGGAGGAAGACGATGCATGCCTTCCAGAGGATGAGGACCGCGTCGATGATGGCGAGAGGCGCCTTGATTATGCCCAAGGCACCGCAGCCAACGACGGCGCAGGCGTTGAGCCAGATGGCGAGGAAGGCAACGGAGAAGAAGTGGTAGGCGAGGATCATGGGGCGCTGAAGGATACCGCCGAGGAGAGCGACGGGGCCGTCGGTCGTCCCGCGCTTGAAGTAGCCGAAGCAGCCGAGCTGAAGGGCACGAAGCTGGCGGTCGTTGGCGGCAAAGAGGGAGTATAGAGCCTGAGCGAGGACATTGATGATGCCGGTCAGGGGCTTGCGCCGCCAGTAGAGCTGGTCGAGGGCAGCGTTGATGGCCTTGGAGTCTTCAAGGTTGGGGACGTTGTCAGGGTGCAGCAGATCAGCGAGGATGACAACGTCGTTGAACGCGACGCTCATGCCGCCGCCGGTAAGAGGATGACGCATGTTCATGGCATCACCCAGCAGGATCATGCCGTTGGAACGCTGCTTGGTGGGGGGTAGCCAGCTGTTGGGCATGCTGCGAGGGATCTTGCCATCTTCGAGGGCCTTCTCAGCGGAGGGTCGGATGGAAGGTGGCAGGGCGGGAAGGACATAGTTGCGGATGTAGCCACGCACGCCGCCGTTCTCCGGCGAAGCCTCAGGGATGCCTTGAGGCACATCGATGAGAGCGCGAGTCTCGTGTGTGCCGATCTGGTAGAGCAGGATGGGGAATGCGTTGCCGATGACGACATGGCCGTGTCCAGGGCTGGGAAGATCGCAGTCGATGAGCTCGAGAGCGTAGAACTTTGAGCAGACCTTGGGCTTGGTGCTGAGGACCTGCTTGCGGAACTTGGAGTCGTATCCGTCGGCGATGATGGTTAGCTGGCCAAAGTAGTAGTCGGGCTCCTTGACGCCGGTCTCCTTGTTGGTGGTGCGGCTCTCGACACCAAGAATCTGCTCCGTGTGCTCGCCATGTAGAGTCTTGACAACTTCAGTCTCGACAACAGTGATGTTCTTGTGGTCCAGGCAAGAGTTGCGCAGCTTGGTGATGAAGCGACCATGATGAAAGGCGCATCCAACCGGCCTCTTGCCGCCTTTGCTGTGGCCTCCCCATGCGTGGGTGACATTGCCCTTCTCGTCGACGCCAGGATAGGGAATCATGACTTGATCTCCGTGGTAGAAGACGGTGTAGCCGTGGCATGGCATGGCGTCGATGTCTTCGATGCAGTGTCCGAGGCCGAGTTTCTCGAGCGAGTTGACACCGCCGGGCTGGAGAAGCTCGCCAACGATGCGGTTGGGCTCCGCGAGCCATCGCTCGAGGAGGAGTACTGAGCGACCCTGGTTCGCGAGGGCGTAGGCCATGGTGCAGCCAAAGGCACCGGCGCCGACAATGACGACATCAGCCTCATGATATTTTTCGCGTCGACGAGTCTGCGACTCGGCCGTTGTCAGTGTCGTAGCCATGGTTGTTGGCAGATGCTGTGAAAGTCCAGGTCGAGGTGGAATGGGGGTTTGGAGAACTTGGGGCTCCGTCTGCGGCTTTCGATGGGCGATGGGGTGTCTATCAAGCGCAGATCGAGGAGGCGAGAAATTGCTTTGATTTTTTTCGGCTGGCCCGGAGGATTAGGGGGGAAGCGTTGGAACAAATCACAACGCGAGAGATGAAAGTAGCAATGTATATAGGGAAAGAGGAGGCGAAGAGGGAAGACGGGAAGAAGATAAGATTTGAAGGAGACAGAAAGAAGTGGGTGCCTTTTAGATTGGACAGGAGGTATCTTGAAGAAGACGGACAACAGTCGAAGTCGGCTGTCGGGGGTTGCCGTTCCGGGGGCTCAATGACGCTCCGATGGAGGACGAGGAGAAACAGAATAGCACAGCCAACAGTTGCACAATCACAGCAATTGATGCGGAAATCCGGGCAATTGGGCCTTTTTAAAGATGCAGAGGGCCAGAGACACGAGCAGCCATGGCATTTCGCCTCTTTCTGGCCGCAATTGACCGGACATGCGCCGTTTATAGGGATCCATGGATCCTTTGTTTCTCGTTCTCGTGGGATCAATTGATGGCGGGCCGCTGTGTGATGAATCCCCCCCGGGATAGGGTCAAATTAGCCTATAAGCCGGCACTGATTCGCAGACTCTGCACCCATGACAGGCCCAGTCATCAGGGATCAGGACCAGGCCGGGGGGGGCAAGGGGAAAGAATCATGACAAGAAGAGACCCTGGACGGACTGAAGAAACGACTGGCCATCCAGCGATCCTGGCTCAACAAAGAGCACCCGGCCACTGCCCTGGAAATTTCGTCACAGGGGGGAGCTCAGCGCTGCGAGTGCCCTGTGAGCCCTGTAAAGGACCCTGTAGCCAAAACATCACCCCGCGCGCAGTGTTCCCATCCCCAACGGTCCCCCTCCATCGCACCACCAAGCCCCGTCGCCCTGACCGCCTTCAGGCCAGCCAACCAGCGTCTCGCTGAGACTCCGGGAATGGTTCGATGGGCCAAGAGGATGCCGCCAGTCTCCGGGTCTGAAAGCATGTGAAAGACCCTCCCAGTCGCGACGAGAAATCACATCGTACGTGGTTCAACGGCACAAGGCAAATTTTGCTTCTGCCGGGTCCCGGTATGATTTCGTTGTCGGCAGTCCATAGGTGGTACGTAGCGTGGATAGGCATTCCCAGGTTGCGAGTGTTCCTGCGTCGCCCGGCCATGTCCAATCAGTGCCTCGCTGATGACCTGGTGCGTGGATGTTTATGATGCCACGAGAATACGCGGCAGCATGTTGGCTCTGAAAGCCCTCGGCACTCGTGGATTGGTGGATTGTACGCAGCATATCCTTTCTGGGCGGTTGTTGAGGGCCGTCAACCATCAGAGAGGGAATCACATGTGAATCTGTAGCTGTTTCTCCTTTTCTGCCCGTTTCCATAATGCAAGGCAGCTAGTCCAGGATCAGTGATTGGCGGCACGAGACCAGTTTCAACGTCACCTCTCACATCCAGCTCGCCTTTTATTAGCGTCGTCATGCACCATAAGCAGCGTATTCGTGTCTTAGTTTTCGTATTTAGTATTCGCATCCTTTCGCTGCGACATCTTTTTATTTTATACAAATGGTGGTACGTCGTAGGTACAACTGGTAATAAAGTAGTCTCAGACCAAGAGAAGAATCTAGGTATCCCACATACTACTATGCCCTTGGAAAGCACCCTCACCAAGGGCGTCTTCGCTGAAGTCTATGCCATGCTTTCATCCCGCGCTTTATATGCTCGCTCCCTCAAAAGAACGCGCCGGCCAAACTCTGCCTCCCCAAAAATAACTCATCTTCGCTTAAATCGGGGGACGGCATCCTGTCTCGTCTCCTCTTCTGCTGTTGTTGTGCTTGAGTGTGTCCGTCATCCTCGCATACCTCTTGCCTCGAGTTCAAGCCATTCTCGTCCATTGACTGAAACCCTGCTTCCTGTGGGGCGGCTGTGTCCCGAGGTATCCTCCTCTTATCTTGAACCACCCGACGCTCTGTCTTAGCCTCTGGAAAGAATCCTCCGTCGAAAGCTTGTGGCTGTTCCACCGTCTTGAAAACGCTGACAACTTCCTTCGTCAGAGCTTCACGATCTTGTTGATTCGTTGCCCGTAGTGACTTGATGTGCTGGAGCGCATCGTCGAGGAGCATCAAAGCCTCCTCGTGCGCATTGACACCCACAGAACCCCTCGCCGCTCTCGCCGCTATCGTCTTCATCGCTCGCTTGATCGACTCCTTGCATTCTTTGCTGCCTTGCCACCATTCTGACCTTGACGTGAAGGAAATAACAAGAGACCGCAGGTCTTGATAGCGCCTCTGGCCGGTGTAGCAATAGACAAGGCTGGCAAAGTTGAACTTGCTGTACGCCAGCTCCCCCATGCCGTTCTGTCGTGCCGCAATCTCGCACACCTTGATTGCACAATCCCGTTGGCCCTTTTGCGTCAGGGCGCGCGCGGCCTTGTTGTACACGCTATCGTGGATGCGTTGCCCTTTGCTCAGAGTCTCCTGGAGCAAGTCGACCACGCTGTCACCAGCTTCCAAACGTGCCACTAACAATGGTACTAGAGCCGAGCTGATGTCGTGTCGATCTGCATGAGCCTGGCTGATGAGGGTGGATGCAGTGCACGAATGGGGCCCTTCTCGGTGGATGGTAGCAACTACAGCGAGTCGAAGACATCGAGCAGAAAATCCAAGGCCCTTGTCGGCCGCCTCTTGATACGCATTGTAAACCCGCTCCCAGTCGTTCTGTAATGCCCAGGTATTCATGCATCGGAATGATAGACGCTCAAACATCGACAACGAATCGCCTCGGCAATCTGGCAGCGTCGAAACAACGCCATAGCTGCTCTCCCGCTCTCCCGGCAGATGCTTGTGAAGATCGTGCAAAGCGCCATTGGTCGAGTAGCTGGCTAGGAGCGGATCATGGAGCCATGGCATAGAACTCTGCACGCCTTTCAACATGAGTACCACGTCTAGCCGTGAAAGATTCCAGTATTTGCAGCATTTATCAGCAATCTCGTTGAAGAAGATCTGATCCATATCTAGGCCGCCGTCTTGGCAGAACTGGATCCAGGTGACCAAGGCTTGGAGATCGCGATTCCGCCCATGCCTATCCATGACAAGGAATGCAAGGGGTTTGTTCAGAGTCATGTCGTGATCCTTGACAAGATCACGAACAAAGACGTCGGTCTCCGCTGGTGAGTGGTCTTGACAGTAGATCCTCGTCAACCAGGACAACGTGTTTTGGAACTGAGAGTGCTTCTTCACCGTGTCCTTGAAGGTTGCCAGCTGAGTCTGGACTCGATCCCACCGGCCCAGCTCGGCGTCCCGAACGACGAATCTCCCTCGAAGCTTGACGTCGTGGTCGGCCGCTTTGGGTCTTAGTCGGCTGAGGTGTCGCATCTCCTCGCTCGCTGTTGCGTCGTCTCCAGCATCAAGGGCAATTAGAGCGATCCTGCGTCTAATGGCGTACTGTGCGATGAGAGGAAACATGTCGTGTGTGAACAGGCCACCCTCCTGTAGCAAGTCATAGATGGCCTTGACCTCTGCAAAGTCTTTGGTTTTCCTCCAGTAATGCATCAACAGCCGAGTAAGCCATGCACAACGGAACCGATAAGAGGTTTCCTCTCGAGAGATGCCATCTTGAAATCGGGCAAAATTTTGGAGCAACTGACGACAACCTTCCGTGTCACGACGCTGTACCAGACGATCCATGAGGGGTACAGCAATGAGACAAATATCCGTGCAGACCGGATACACGGCTCGTAGGATGTCGGGCATCACACTGTATTCCCCAGAGCTGATTGTGGACTGGAGAAGGCGAATACCTCTGGAGAGAACAGCCTGGGGTTCCTCAGACTCTGATGAGACCAGTCTCCGGAGCATGTTGACACCCTTCCCCTGTTGGTCGACAAAACCGGAAAATGCAAGTTCTGGGGACTCCAACTCCGCAAGGAGGGCATCCAGACCAAGCAACGAAACTGGCTCCTCGAGGTCTTTATTCACCGATGTCCGGTGATCGAGAGTGGCCTTGCGAGCGAAGCTCTGAGCAGTCGCATCCACTTCTTCAAGAAACGCCTTGCCTAAAGACGAATTTGTCTTTAATTGTTGCAGCGGGGCAGGTTCTTTGGCCAAGTTCTCGATCGCGTTG
Organism: Fusarium nematophilum; assembly: GCA_033030565.1. Classification (NCBI taxonomy): domain Eukaryota; kingdom Fungi; phylum Ascomycota; class Sordariomycetes; order Hypocreales; family Nectriaceae; genus Fusarium; species Fusarium nematophilum. Next base: position 250,866 of record JAVIXY010000006.1, read on the forward strand.
TCGATAATCGCATTCCTAGTCATCCTTGTGCGTTCCGGCGTCGTAGGAGTTGGAAGGTGGTCGTCAACAGACACCCTCAAGAAAAGTGCATTATGGGAGAATGGACTGCTATCGGATATCCGGGATAGTTCCTTTCGAGTAGCATCCCACTCGTCCCATCTCCTCTGGCGCGTCTGGGCTGTAGTACCGGAATGGGCATCCTGGTGGAGTGTCGTCTCAAAGGCATCTATTGACTCGACCTCATTTAAGAACACATCCGCATTGGCCGAGGGCGCAATTCGTCGTCGTCGTCGGCGGACTGGGTTCTTTGGGGCGGGTACGGGCGAGAAATCGTGGGCGATTTCGACTGGGAAGGCTTCCCGTCGCCCGAAGCTCTCAGCTAATCCAGCCGAATTGTGATGTACCCGAGCCGTATGGAGCTTCTTCGCATTGTCGATGGCGGTTCGGGCGATAATGAGGCGGCGGCGACGTTCTTCGGCGAGGATGATGACGGAGCAGGACGTGGTAAGGAGGACGCCTCGGAGAGCATTGATGGCAGCCCTTGACGGGGCGGGGTTGGGAGGCGCCATGTTAGGCGGCCGTCATCTTGATTCGGAGCAGAACTGCCTAAATCCGGCTTCGCGAGCCCGTATCTTTCGTGGTTGTAGGTCAATTCGTCGTCGTCGGATGTCGCTCAAGTAATTGGCGTGGTGTGATTCCGTGAGATTGAAAGTTGCTGTGCAGTATGGCAGCCAATGGGAACCCCTCGGTATCCCGGAACGATATCCTCCGCTGCCAACCCAAGGCGGGTCTTGGCTCCGTTCCTTCTTGACTTAGGTAAGCATACTTACTCCAGTTACCTACCCAAATCGGGTGCCTACTAGGTAGGTGCTGACGGACGGACAGTAAACCCCGTTAACTCCAGCAGCTGCTCATGATACTTGCATTAAAGCTAGCTCAACACGCATCATGGCGAGCCCTCCCAACGCTCCCCCCCGTAGCAAATAAATATTAACACAGTCTTTCCCCTCAGGCCCTAGGCTGAGAAGGGAAATCGGATGGTTTCATGTCTGGTTTCCCGGAGAGGAGTTGAGCCGGCATACCGAAACCGAGCTCCAGAGCCGGGGAAGCCGCTTGTCAATAACGTCACTATTGGCTGCGGCTTCTGTCAAAAACCCTCCTGTCTAGCTTGAGATGCGGCCGCACAGGGCGATCTTTCCCGGCATTTACTTCGGAGTTTAGAAGAGCCATGTATGGCTCGCACAGGCTTGTGGAGAGGGTGTCGCTCTCTCAAAGAGCATAAATACCGTAGGACGGCGCCAGAATAGCAAGCATCACCATCATCTCTTATTCAAAGATCAAGTTCCCATCGGTCAATTCTACACTTGCCTGATTTGGCCTCAAGCCTGCGGTCCCGTGAATCACTAACACTGAGACGTCCCACTACAATTCTATCCCCCAGAATTCTTCTATTGCTCCATTCAACTTCAACCAGATTTCACAGCCATGGCTCTTCCACTCGCCCCCGCCCCCAAGAGCCCCTTGGCCCGCTATCGATTGTTGTCCCCCACGGCCGCTGTGAGGGTTAGCCCATTGTGTCTAGGTGCTATGAATTTTGGCAATGCCTGGTAAGGACGCTAGATACTCATGTCGATCGCCTGTGTTTGGGTTCTGACATTGCCCAGGAAGGAATATATGGGAGAATGTGATCAGTCGACAACGGAATCCATCCTCGACTTTTTCTACGAGCAGGTAGGGAACCATGGTGACTGCTCATGATTGCGTGCTAATAAGAGACAGGGCGGAAACTTCATCGATACTGCAAACAACTACCACTTCCAAGAGTCGGAGAAATGGGTGGGAGAGTGGATGAAGAAGCGCAGCGTGCGAGATGAGATAGGTTCGTCACATCTACAGAACACTAGTAGTCGTCATCAGCAGTCTAACACTGCTTCCAGTGCTAGCGACCAAGTACACTACCAACTTCCGTGGCGGCCCGGGCGCTCCAAACATCATGGCCAACTATACCGGCAACGGTACCAAGAGTCTTACAACCTCGGTCAACAACAGCCTGAAGAACCTGCAGACTGATTACATCGACCTGGTACTGCTTTCTCCCCATCCTACAGACACCAATACTGACATTGGGGCAGCTCTACGTCCACTGGTGGGATTACAGTGCCGGTATCCCCGAATTGATGCAGTCTCTCAACCAGCTTGTTCTATCCGGAAAGGTCCTATACCTGGGCATCAGTGACACGCCTGCTTGGGTTGTGAGGTGGGATAGAGTGACTTCGATTGGTCAACCCCTGCTAACTGTCTCACAGCAAGGCGAATGAGTACGCGAGGAATCACGGCCTCCGTCAGTTTTCAGTCTACCAGGGCCGTTGGTCTGCGGCTTCCCGCGATTTTGAGCGAGATATCATCCCCATGTGCAGGGCCGAAGGCATGGGAATTGCTCCCTGGGGCGCTCTTGGAGGAGGCAAGTTCAAGACCGAGGAGCAGCGCAAGGCCCAGGAAGGGCGAAAGGTGGAGGCCAGCGAGAACGAGATCAAGACCAGCAAGGTGCTGGAATCGATTGCCGACCGTAAGAGCACCATCATCACCAGCGTTGCGCTCGCATACGTGATGCACAAGACGCCTTATGTCTTCCCGATTGTGGGTGGTCGGAAGGTGGATCATCTCAAGGGCAACATCGAAGCACTCACCCTCGAACTTAGCGATGAAGACATCCAGGAGATTGACAGTGCAGTGGAGTTTGACCCTGGATTCCCGCACAACTTCCTTCACCGCAGCGGACAGCCGATCGGAGGCCAAGACGTTTGGCTGCTCCAGATGGGTGGCACGTTCGACAATGTTCCGCCGTCCAAGGTGAGTTGTCTATCATCATCCACTGCAATTAGGCCCTGCTAATCATTATAGCCAATCTCGCCGGCCAAGAGAGGGGAGTAGAACCTCCGTCTCAAGGGGCACTTTTGGCGCTGGCTACCTACGCGGTCCATGCTTCCACACTGGACAGAAAGAGGCCGTGTTCTGGTGAAGAATGTTTGGTGAAGGTTGAGAAGGACTCTGGCTTCCTTGGGCAATGATGAAAATACGGTCAGCACGGCATCCTGGCCTTGGTGCCATTCCAGACCATAGAGTAGTCTGAGAACTCATCTCACCTCCAGAGTGAATAAATACAATTTCACTTATTGTTTAGGGTAATCAGTCGTTTAATCCCCAGGTAGGAAGGTTTCCAAGTACTCGAAATACGGTCCTGGTTATTAAAGCACGGAATATAAAGCAGTAGCAAATATAATTTATCGTCAAGAGTATTCCAGGGGGGGCCAAATTCCTTGCGATGGAGGTAAATTTGAACAGAGGTTTTAAGCGGAATAGAGAAGCTCCTTCCTCATGAAGTCGCTCCTGCCACTCCTGGATTACTTATGCCTGGGTCCCTACCTTGGTAGGTAGAACCGAAATTCCTCCCCTGCCCAGGCAGGTACGAAGCTAACACTCTCCGCCATTTCAATGACTTCCTTTCTTTCCAATGATGGAATCTTTGCGACCATAGCCCAAAAAGCCTCCACGGTCGACTTGTTGCAGGTGTGGTGATCATTATTCACAATGAGATCAAGGGCCCTATCAGACGAAGAGACTACGCCAAATGATGGAGGTAGCACCCCCTCTGACCATGGGATGTGGGAGACAAAACAACTGCGTGCTCCTCTCCCGCCTTTGCCACCGGAGGAGGATGGGGCACTGTTCGGCATTGTGCAATCGACTCAAGACGAGTTTGCCTGTATCCGATTGTAAGTGTCACCCCAGCGCAAGCAACCCGAGTGCGACCAACCAGGTGCCGTGACTGATTATCAGTCCATAGTATTCCAGAAACCCCCCCTCCGAGCGACTCGGACGGCCTAGATACCGTACTTCAAAGGCGATTAGGGGATGAAAGCGCTCCAACGAGGGAACCGGACATGGCATGGAAGATCTGCCGAGGACCTGAAAGAAAACGGATGGAGTCCATCCTCTCGGCGGAGGGCGAGACACCAGTGGCTTCCAGGCGTCCAAGTGGTACAAGTGGTACGCGATTACATCTCCATGCTATGTGGTTCCATAGGCTGATATCAGGCCAGCCTGTCTCGAGGTGGAAGAGGCTGAAGCAATACACAAGAGTTCTTGTGAGGAATCCCCCAAGAACACGCCAGAGCAATCCATAACGAAGTTGAAGCCCGTTCCCCGCGGTGCATCTCGGATTATTGAGACGAAGGGGAGATACACCATTCGAAAAGGCGTTCGCATTCGAGATTACAAGATCCCGGGCCCTGATCCATGGCCATACCCTCCGCCACCAAACAGTCCTGAATTTCAGTGCCGTGACGGTTTTAGTCCGAATGAAGCATCACTTGGTTACCCGCAGCCGATGAGCGTGGGAGCGCATGAGAAGGGAAATTTGAAAGCAGGTCCTCACAGTTCGTTGCGTTCGCGATCCCAAAGCTCGACGGGAGAGGGTCGCCAGCAAGCCAGCCCATCATTCGGGACTTCAGAAGATCCAAATTCGTGCTTAGTCGATTAGTCCCTGCATCTCAAACGACGACGGCGACTGATGTTGAAAGACTCACAAGATTCATACAAATTTTGGTCCATGGCAGGGGTATCTACATGTCAACGTCCCTTTGAACTCATAGAATACTGCATCAATCACAAACAACAAAGATCCCTTCACCCGCCCGAACGCCTTTTCGGATGAGGCCGCCCTCTGGTACAGCTTGCGTCTATTTCGCCCCTTTGCCCTTGGCCTCGTTCTCCCCAAGCTCGCGAATCAGAACTGACGTTTGGCCCGCACCGTTGTAGTCCTCCTGGCCGGTCTCGAAACCTGGGCATACGCCGACAGCAAGATACTTGCCGTCACTAGAAAACGCGAGAGCTGCCACACTGTTGGGGAACTTCTGGTATTGCTTTAGTCGTCGCTTTGCCTCCGCATCCCACAGCGCAGCAGTTCCGTCTCCGCCACCGGAGGCAAAGGTTCCGTGAATCGGGTGGAACGCCAGGGCATTCACAGGGTACACGATGTCTCCATCGCCATCTGGGGCTGCTTGCCGATGGCACTTGAAGGCGTACTTGCGTGCTTGCGACTCGGCGGTATCTTCAAACCACTCGACCGCAACTCGGCCTTCGATGCTGCTTGTAGCGTATCCAGCATCATTAGGCATACAGGCAACAGCTCGGGTAAGGTAACGGAGCGAAGACTCGCGCTGCTGCCAAGGTTGAAGGTCCGTGGACCCGCTTGAGAACAAATCGGCAATAGTCTTGAGGTCGTAAATATTGATCACTCTGCCAGCCATGGCCACCACGACCTTGGTCGGGCTCGCTGCTAGCGCATGAGGCTTTCCGGGAAGAGATACCCGTATTGGGCTGCTTGAAGGATCGCTGAGGTTGTGGAGGTTAAGACTGCAGTCCCATGACGCAGAGACGAGAATTGCTGGTCCCATGTTAGCTTGTGTAGAGGAGTGGCGCATTAGATGACTCACAATACGTGGGACTGTACGCTACACAGCGAACTGGCGCGGCATGCTTGCTCAGCTCCGTCTTCTCTCCCGTATTCAAATCGATCCTAGTTCATGATATCAGCCCCGCGTCTCGCAGCGCGCGCTCGTTCGCAGGCCACCGACCTGTTGACAACCCAGTCCATGCCAGCGGTAAAGGCTTCATTGTCGCTGGCGCCGAAACAAACGTCCAATACCGGCGCTCGATGTTCATAAGTGTTCACAAGGGTCGCCTCCCCCGCTCCGCCCGCAATGTCGTAACAATACACATTCTTGTCCCATGACGAGACAAGGAGCTTGGTTCCTGAGGATGGCGCGAATGCGATTGACGACACCGCGTCGCCCGGAGACGGGGAAAGTTCGTACTGAGTCGCTATAGTCTTGTTAGTCGCATTCATTGCTAGTTCGGAGAATAGGCGCGCAAGACCTACCGGGAGCCATGGCTGTTTGTGCTCTTGACGAGAGTCGAAGTGAAGGTCAAGCTGAATGTTTACTTCAGTACGAGTCACGTGGAAGCTTGCAAGGTGGTTGCGAACGAGCCACACTCGACCCCGCCACACCCCACCATCATCGTCTGCACTGTAAAATGTCAAAATTATGACTCTTCGCCTTGACAACACCCTCTGAGCGACGATTTACGACCCGACCTCGAGACGATCGACCAGCTACGCGTCGATATTTTAGCAACCAGAAGAAAGTATCAAAGCAGGGTTTTCGGATATTTTTGAAGCCCGACTCGCGTGCGTGCGACGCCGCCTGAGATCGAAACCCCACCTCGCCTCTACAACCCGACCCAACCTTCGATTCCTCGACAACACCGCCAAGATGTCGTTAACGAACTGCCGTTTCTACGAGGAGAAGTACCCGGAGATTGATAGCTTCGTCATGGTCAATGTCAAGCAGGTCAGTAGCAGCCTGGTCTGCCCGGAAACCTCCCTCTAACCCGATCCCAGATCGCCGAGATGGGTGCTTACGTTAAGCTCCTCGAGTACGACAACATCGACGGCATGATTCTGCTCTCCGAGCTTTCGCGACGACGTATCCGAAGTATTCAGAAGCTCATTCGAGTCGGCCGCAATGAGGTCGTTGTGGTGCTCCGTGTGGACAAAGAGAAGGGTACGCAGTGCTAACAAGCTTGACACATGTCGACATGGAAATTTACTCGTGGCGCAGGATATATCGATCTGTCGAAACGGCGAGTCTCCCCTGAAGATATCGTCAAGTGTGAGGAGCGATACAACAAGAGCAAGATGGTCCATTCGATCATGCGACACGTCGCCAAAAATGCCCAGACCCCGATCGAGACCCTGTACGAGACCATAGCCTGGCCGCTGAACAAGAAGTATGGCCATGCCATCGACGCTTTCAAGCTCTCTATCACGTTAGTCGAATGCCATCATGTGTGATGTGGTGCGGGCACTGACTATAGAGAAGCAACCCCGAGGTCTGGGACGGCATCACCTTCCCCAGCCAGGCTGCCACGGACGAGCTCAAGACATACATCAGCAAGCGACTCACTCCTCAGCCCACCAAGGTTCGAGCTGATATCGAGGTCACCTGCTTCGGCTACGAGGGAATCGACGCCGTCAAGACTGCCCTTCGCACCGCCGAGGCCAACAACACCGAGGAGACCCAGGTCAAGGTCAAGCTTGTTTCTCCTCCGCTCTACGTCCTCACTAGCGCATGTCTGGACAAGAACTTGGGAATCTCCCGTCTGGAGGAGGCGATTGTGGATATCCGAAAGAGCATCGAGGGAGCGGGCGGCAACCTGGTGGTCAAGATGGAACCCAAGGCGGTCACCGAGAGCGATGATGCTGAGCTCCAAGCGCTGATGGAGAAGCGTGAGCGCGAGAACGCCGAGGTCAGCGGTGACGAGAGCATGAGCGACAGCGACGACAACATCCCTGAGACCATCTAGGTCATGGCCAGACGAAGCCTCTCTGGGTAATGGCTGAGTTGCAGGACTGCTGGAGCCATCCCAGGTTGACCCCCATGAGCGGGGTCGTCGGACGAGAAAAAATGGTGTAATTAGAGGCGATCGGGGAGGCTGAAAGGAGGCATGTACCCCGGTCGAAAAGCATCACAAAAAGTTCCGACTTTCATGTAGTTATTCCGACAGTAGGAAGTGGCGTCTGAAATGGCGTTCTTAACGAACAGTATCATTGGTTACATGAATGCTTCCTTCGGGCGATGTGATTAACGGGGATGTTGAATATGAGGATGGTCTTGATGAATTGAGAACACCAGAAACGTGGCTCATGATAAAACGTGAATGTTCTCTCATTTCTCGATGTCCTTTCTGGAGGGTGGAGGATTTACAGCGGGTGGATGGACGGGGCTAGCCGATAAGAGCTTAGACGCCCGGGCACAGGATTTCTGTATAATGCTCAACTCTACATTTAACAACGACCACAACCAGCCCGACGATATAGCGCCGCGTCTCATGGAGAAATGCTGAGCATTACGCATTGTTAACATCCGACAATAGAGAAGAGTGCCTACGATGGCTCTCGGCTCAGCATGGGCCCGGCTGAGGGGCAGCGGCCAGCTTAGCTTCGTCAGATCAACTGCGTGGAAACTGTTTGGCTTCGCAACCTGGGTCCCCGTCATCGCCATGTTCAACCTGCACGTGGCCGAGCTGACGTTTGTCGACGGCGCATCCATGTACCCTCTCATGAACGACGACAAGGACTCGACGCTGCGACGGGACGTGATTCTGAACTGGAAGTGGTCGCCTCAGGAGAACATTGAGAGAGGGATGGTTGTGACTCTACGGTAGGGGAGCATCTCAATTCTCAGTCCCGTGGCGCTCTGTGAGAGGCATTAATATGATAAAAAGGAGCCCGACGCATCCCGAAGTCATCGCCGTGAAGCGAGTGGTGGCGCTGGAGAACAACGTGGTCAGGACCAAGGCGCCGCATCCGCTACCGACGGTGCGAGTGCCGCAGGGCCACGTGTGGGTGGAGGGCGATGGGCCGCCTGGGTCGAGCCTGGACAGCAATACGTATGGCCCTGTGTCCAAGCAGCTCCTCACGGGGAAGGTGACGCATATCGTGTTTCCATTGCGCAAGTTTGGAGCGATTCGGTGGTGGGAGCATCAGAGGCCTTTGGAGTAAGCAATGAGATGATGTGTATTTTGCTCCAGGAGATAAGAAAGGTTGTTTGTATGATAAGTGTACGGAAACGATAGACGGTGCGATATAGACAAGTGATATGACTTTTAATCGTCAATGTTGGATCTCTTGGAATGATCAACCCTCATCCGCCGTTGATGGCTCTTTAGATAGCGGAAATGTTCCGGAATAGATAAGATAAGCCAGTCAAGAAATTCTTTGCTGGATTGACTGTCGATGCGCCAGCGGACCACTAAGAAGCCACTGAACCAGCCCACTACGGCGAAGCGCAGCCGGGAAGCAGCCGCAATTCGAGATTGGATCTAAACCAACAAAATTCTCGACAAAATCCACGCGACATCGCCGACTCTTATCTGTCTGCGACCCTGCGACGTCCGCCCTCTCCCTCCTTTACCAACCGCTACAGCAGAGGGGATCCCTCTTGATCAATTTGCGCTCCTTCTCTTGGGATCCTCTGTCTCTTTTTCGCTTCCGGGCTGTTCCGCCTCAGGCCGTGACCAGCTTTCTCCCGCTGCGTTGCGTGCCCTCGTCCCCCCCCGTGCACCCTCCCCGGACATGCCCTTAGGTCTCCAACAGGATTCGGACCTCGTCTTCGCTCCCTCCTCGACCGCGACGACGACTACGACCGCCGGATCGACGACCGCTGCAAGCGACTTTGCGCCCTCCCCGGAGCATCGCCATGCCGGTTGGACGGGCCGTCGCTCGGATAGCAGCAGCACCAGTGTCGGACTCGCCATTGACCAGAACATGACCAACCAGGATGTCGAGTCCGAGGGGCGACCGCCGTATCTCCATGTACGTTCTTCCACGGGGATCGATCGCCGAATTGGAGTTGCGCTAACATGAGGATGGCAATGGCAGGCCATGATTGCGGGGGGCATTGGAGGATCAACCGGCGATTTGCTGATGCACTCGCTCGATACCGTCAAGACAAGACAGCAGGGCGACCCCCATGTTCCTTCGAAATACACGTCGCTTGGACAGTCGTACTACACCATCTGGAGACAGGAGGGTATCCGACGGGGCCTATACGGCGGTTGGATACCCGCGCTCGGCGGCTCGTTCCCCGGCACCGTCCTGTTCTTCGGCACATACGAATGGAGCAAGCGATTCCTGATTGATCACGGCGTCCAGCAACATCTATCCTATCTCTCAGCAGGCAAGCCCCATCGTTTCCAAGGCTCAAACTTGTGGAATTAACCCCGCTAACGGTCCCTACCAGGCTTCCTTGGAGATCTGGCCGCCTCCATCGTCTACGTCCCCTCTGAAGTCCTCAAGACCCGACTCCAGCTTCAAGGCCGCTACAACAACCCGCATTTCATCTCAGGCTACAACTACCACGGCACCCTCGACGCCGCCCGCACCATCTACCGGACCGAGGGCGCCGCTGCTCTCTTCTACGGCTACAAGGCCACCCTCTACCGCGACCTGCCCTTCTCCGCCCTCCAGTTCATGTTCTGGGAGCAGTTCACCACCTGGGCCCGCAAGTACAAGCAGAGCCGCGACATCGGCGTCCCCCTCGAGATGCTCACCGGCGCCGCCGCTGGTGGTCTCGCAGGCGTCATCACCTGTCCCCTCGACGTCGTCAAGACACGCCTCCAGACGCAGGTCAACGCCCCCGCCGAGCCTCGGGCCTCAAAGGACCACCACGCCTCCTCCCAGGTCCGGCACATCTCCACCTCCTCCCCGAACACCCACCGACCTCGGCCCGGAGCCATCGCCCTGGAGACCTCGTCCGTCTTCACCGGCCTGCGCGTCATCTACCGCACCGAGGGCGTGGCCGGTTGGTTCCGCGGCGTCGGCCCCCGCGGCGTCTGGACCTTTATCCAGAGCGGCTGCATGCTGTTCCTGTACCAACGACTTCTTCGACAGCTGGAGCTATTGATGCCTGTCGAGCGCCAAGAAATGTAGACATCTCTCCACACACACATACATGCACCCCTTATTGCCAGGGTATTTTTGCGACCCTTTTTTTCTTACCTTGTCGTTACTTGTTGCATGATTGAACATTTACCTTTATACGCGCGCTCGGAACGATCAAAGACGTCTCCCCGTGCCCCCTTTTGTTACTCGAATAGAGGAGAGCTCCCCACTTTTGGAAGAGATGAATTTGCTATGGCCATATTTGTACAGATAGAGAACGAGACGTCGGGGACTGTGGGCAGCCGTCATTGTTGGGCGTTGGGAAAATAAAAGGGATGGGACTGATCAAATACATCAGAACATGGTCATAGAGATAGAGAGCATGAAGAATAGAGCCTCTCATCGACTCTGAATTGGTTCAATTGCCTGTTTTGATTTAATGTGACCTTTGTCAACGCTATTCTGATCAGGGTGCAAGTGCATGCTGTTTATAAAACTTCAACTCTGTATGGCAGTATAGCCCTAGAAGGGTGTAAGCAAAGGGGGTATTAACAGAACGCTGAGAGCAGAAGCCAGGGGGTATAAGACAGAACGATCGTATAAGCATTGTAAGAAACAGAAGCAAAGAATGTGAGCCTCATAACGTCGTTCACTTCAGCATCATGCCCCTGGCAGATTAGGCATCAGGGTCGCTCTCCTCCAGGCAAGGGAGCTCGTCAAAGTCTTGGGCGCGAACGCGCAGCTCGTCCCGAGCCAAGCAGACGACGAGGGCAATGGTCAGGGCGTTCCAGACGCTCTGGTGCTCGTCCTGAAAGTCGACCTGGACGTGGAAGCTGACGTAGGAATCGGGTCCTTTGGCCGAATCGGTCGTGAGCACGAGGACAGAGGTGTTGAGGATGAAGAGGCCGTATACGACGGGGGGATGACGCCGATAGGTGTATTTAGGGGGCGTGTGAGGTTCTGCGGGAGGAGACATGGGTGAAGGCGAACGTGGAGATGACAGAGGGTTGGAAGTTGTGTTTGATACTCTCGCCGAGGGCTTCGCTGTGTCCTGAGTGCTCTTGATCTTTTTGTCGCTCTTCTTCCAATGTGGCTTTCCGCTGAGCTCCCTTCGTCCCTCTTCATGAGACTGGAGTAGCTCATCCACATCAACGCTGGCAGGGGAAGGGAAGAGCCGGAGTCTCTTATGTCCAGGCTCTACCTTGATGGCCTTTCCGTGGCTCGGCGTTTCGGACGAGAGCTCGTCGAGGCGAAGATGCGAGTCGCGCCGTCTCTTACCCGGCCTCGGCCACTTCTCCAGCGCCGGAGATTCATCGTCTGGCTCGACCTTGATGATGGGGGACGACATGAGGCCCGGCTTCAGCATGTCCCAGAATTGAGGGTCCCTATCCTCCCTGAGAAACTCGCGCTGCAGCCTGGCCAGCGACCTCATGCGGCTCTGGATGTACTCGGTGATGTCGTCTTCGCGCATCGACGTGTCGACCACCTCGGTCATGATGTTGGGGACGATGCGGAGATGAGCGTAGCTTCCGTCTTGCGCTGCCCAGCTCAGGTACCTGTCGACTTCCCGCTTGATGAGGTGTGAGACCTTGCTTCGGAAGCCACTCTGAATGCTGGTCCGGGCCTTCGGGGTGAGGTCGATCAGCCGCGTGAGCGACATGGTTGCTATCAAAAAGAGTTAGAAGCACATACTCTCATCTCCGTCAGAGAGAACTCACCTCGGAAGTCCTTGGAGTGTGCGTATATAATCGGGGGAAAGTCATCCGAAGTCTTGAATATGGTATCCGAGATTGGCACGCCACGGAAGTCGACATCCCAGGTTGAGGGCAGCATCGGGAGATCCTGGCGCATGAATAAGATCTCAAAGAGTCGCTCCTCGTCTGGGGCCCAACCGCCGGCTCCAGGATACCGCTCTTTCTCTTGCTTCATTTCTTCCTCCAGGCTCATGAAATAAGAGCTCTCGTTCTCCTCTGACAGGAAACTGAGCTGCGTGTCGCGACTGAAGCTCGGGGACTCATCAACAGCGCCGTCATACTGGGGAGGTTGAGCCTCGGGGCTCAAAGAGTCCTTCGTCGAACTCTGGTCTTCCATTTGGCGCAATACGACAGCATGAGGGCGTTGACTAGGCAGAGTCTTGTATTCGTATTTTGCCCTTTGGCTCGCAAGAAGAGAGGAAAAGGAAGCCTCTGCGTCGCCCAGCTGAAGCCTGGGGTGTGTTTGGTGGACGGTTACTTCTTGCTAAGAGCACAATGGGGGGACTCAGACTTGGCTATTTTCAGTAAACACAATTGAAACGAAAGCCCCAGCGAACAAGGAAGAGCTCAAAATGAATGCGAATTCTCGTTTTCAATCTCAACTTTCGTGCTGTTGGCATGAAACGTCAAAGATCCCAGCGCTGTTCAGCGATTAAGAGATTCGCTGAAGTGGGGCGTGCACTTATCATTTTGGGCAAAAATTGCACGCCCCTTCGGAAGTTCTCTTTTACCGCCCGCCGTCGAAATTCTTCACGTCCCAGATCAGCCATCGCAACAACTTCAAACGGGGCAAATCGACGACCATGGCCGAGGTAGCAAAGACGGTGGCCCGCCAATTGCCCGGCTTCAAGCTGGGCCAGAAGCAGGTATTCCTGTGAGTCAGCACTCGCCGCTCCATCTCCTCTCTCCGTGCCGTTCTAACCTCTGATTCCCTCCCCCTTCTCCAGGCCCAACCATGTAATCACATTTCTCCGGAAAGAGCATCTCCCGCCGAACGAAGCCTGCTTCAAGGTTCCCTTGCGGTTCACCAAGTTCGATCTCCGAGACTACCTCTGGAACCTTTACAACGTCGAGGTCACCAAGGTCCGATCATACGTCAAGCCGCAGCCCCTCACTCAGCGCAACACACACTCGCGCTCATGGTACCGACCGCAACCTCTAAAGATCATGACGGTCGAGCTGGCCAAGCCCTTCCAGTGGCCCGAGCTACCCGAGGACAAGCAGCCCTGGAGCAACCAACTGTGGCAGATGCGCGAGGACCTGATGCAGAAGCGCAACGAGGAGCACATCCACCAACAGCGCTTCCAGATCCCGCTGAAGAGCAAAGAGCCCTTGTCGAAGGATAGGCAAGCCCTGGCCGATCTGGCCAAGAAGCTCGTGGCGGGCGAGGAGAAGTGGTCCAACGACGTCGTGCTAGACCCCAAGTGGGATACGATTCTGGAGAAGACGGCCGCGAAAGATGCTCAGAAGGAGGCTTAAGCGAAGGACCGAGCAGCTGGCAACCAGCCTACGGTTCTGAAAAGCCAGTGCGCTGCTTAATGAAAGAGATGGTGATCCCATGAGGAGCTGTAACGAAGGGCGGGCCTCTGTAGGATAAGCAGGCGCCAGATGTACAATATTGTAACTAGTCTCCGGTGATTGGAGATGCATGTTGGCGGGCCAAAACCGCGAGCGCAAATATAGACGCTGAAACTCTTGCACATATAAACGTCCCCTTATTCACTCCCAGTGTTCGGGCTGCTGGAAGCGCAGGACCTCGTCTCCCCAACTCCACCAGCCTGCGGTCAAGTTACGAGCAAAGATCTCCAGGCCAAGGAATCCTTCTCCCAGAACATCTTGGAATAGGCCACGCAGATTGGGCTTTCGCGAGTGCACATCTATAACCGCCACGATGACCTTTGGCTTGAGCAAATCCGGCTTCTTGCCGCCGATTCGCTTTGCTATGACGAGCTTCTCCCATGGCTTCCTCCATGCCGACTCGATGTCGTAGAGTGGCTCACCTGAAGCGGCAACCTTGAGCCATGTCCACTCAGACACAGTCTCTAAGCCCCATGCAGCAAACAAGCCCGTTGACGAAGTCAAGAATTCGTGGATGCTGGGCTTGTTAGTGATCCAGATGGCTACTATCCCGTCCGGAGCGAGGTGCGATGCCAGAGGAATCTGCATCAAGAGTCTCCGCATCTCGTTGAGATTTGATACTGTGGAATACTTGTCCGTCTTACGCCTTGCAGAGCGATTTGGCCAGGGCGGATCCAACACGACAAGGTCGAAGACAGGAGCTGACATGTGAAAAGAATCACAGAGCGCTTGAATAGAGCCGTGGAGAGGCTCGGCTTTATCTGGGAGCAAGGGAGGCAGAGCGGATAGTAACGGGGCCTGGGGTCGGATGAGACGGGGCAGATGGAACGGTCCGGGGTACGAGTCGGCGAGTTCCTGCAGGGCGCTGCTGACGGTGGCAGCGGTCATGAGCTCGGCGAGCTGGGCGGCGGGAGACGCGAGTGCCGACGGATTAACATGGTGGCGTCCATCTCGGGGTTCCGGGGTAGGATACGGAGTTGCGGGGGGTTCTGCGGAGACGATGCGACGGCGGGGAGGTTGAGATGGGAGAACCTGGCTCTCCTCCAGAGACGCGGGGATGTCGAGGACGATGAGGCTCTTGTCCGTGCTTTCAAAGAGAACAGACGATGGCCGGTACTTGTTGCCAATGCCCTCTTCTTGACTGCCGGCCGCCATGGCGCTCAGGTCCCTTTCCGAGAGATTTGTTCCTGAGGCTTGGCTCTGAGGAGTTCAATTGGTGGAGTCTGTCCCGCGGTTGGGGTTCGCGGCGATATTCGGCAAACCTCGGCTCGGTCAATGGTTACCGGAGCCGTTCTTCAGCGGGCTCCCTGGTGATCATGCAGGGGCTCTTCAGTGAGATGCTCGCTGATTGAACCCCAGAGCGCAGGGGTTCGGTCCAACGCTCGGTCCCCAGATTTCTTTGCTCCTGGGGATTTTGTTCCGTTGCGTGACCTCCTGCAATTTTGTGGAGAAGCGCTGTCGGCGCTGTCGGCCACTTGACTGGCCATCCTGACCACTGAGCGTCGGTTTAATGACGTCCCTCCTTGCCGCTGACAGCCGGGGAAATTCTGCCGCATCTCCAAAACCACCCGGTCTCCGAACCCGTTAAACCCCCCGCAACAAAAAAAGATACCATCTTCCTCCACCCTTCTTCCCTCCCTTGAACCGTCGAGAATAGAACCGGCCCGCCGCATTCACGACGAGCTCCGGCCCTGCTTCGATCCTGCCGCGGAATGTCGCGTCCGTAGGCCCCCGAATTCGTTCACCAAAGTCAGCCACGTGCTGGTCGATTGGGGGGAATGTCCTCCGCTGACGGCGCTCACATGGAGCATGGCTCTATGTCCGACCTCGCACGAAACACCAACACCCGGGAGAGTGGCCCCGCCGGGGCCGTGAACAAGGCCCTGAAGGAGACTCCTGTGTGCACTACAGACGATGAGGCCTTGACGCCCAAGCGCAAGGCCCAGACGCTCGACTATGTATGGAGGTCTGGAGTGGCTGGCGGCCTGGCCGGGTGTGCTGTGAGTGCTTGTAACGTGGAGGCATTGCCAGACAGTATTGACTGACTGTTCTTCTCCAGGCCAAGACGCTCGTAGCGCCCCTTGATCGAGTCAAGATCCTCTTCCAGGCGAGCAACCCTCTGTTCGCCAAGTATACTGGTTCATGGTTCGGCGTCGCGACCGCCATGAAGGACATTTATCACTACGAGGGCGCGATAGGACTATACCGAGGGCACTCCGCAACTCTGCTACGAATCTTTCCTTACGCCGGTATCAAATTCCTCGCATATGAGCAAATCCGATCCGTTATCATATCTCGAAAGTCACATGAGACCCCCTTGAGGAGGTTGCTCAGTGGGAGTCTCGCCGGTGTGACGTCCGTCTTCTTCACGTACCCCCTGGAGGTCATCCGCGTACGGCTTGCCTTCGAGACCAAGCGCGAGGGCCACTCGTCTCTATCGTCGATATGTCGCCAGATCTACAACGAACAGCCCGTGCAGAAATCCGCAACCGCCAGGTTACCCAACGCTCCGGCACAGGTCTCGGCCACTGCAGAAGCCGCCGCCGCGACGGTGGCGTCCGTTGCTCCTCGGACAGGTGTCGTCAACTTTTATCGGGGTTTCACTCCTACGATCCTTGGCATGATCCCGTATGCGGGCATGTCCTTCTTGACTCATGATACTGTCGGTGACTTGATGCGCTCCCCAGCCTTTGCAAAATACACGACCCTACCAAAGAAGAAGAATCATCCTCCGGGGAAACCAGCACCTCTGCGATCTTGGGCAGAGCTGTGCTCTGGAGGCATCGCTGGGTTGATCTCGCAGACATCGTCCTACCCGCTTGAGGTGATCCGGCGGCGGATGCAGGTCGGCGGAGCCGTTGGCGACGGCCGACAGCTCCGTATCGGCGAGACTGCCGCGATGATCTTCCGGGAGAGGGGCATTCCCGGCTTCTTTGTCGGCCTGACCATCGGATACGTCAAGGTGATCCCCATGGTGGCGGTCAGTTTCTACACGTACGAGCGCATGAAGCTCGTCTTCGGCATCTAGGTGCTTTGAGCGAACGGAGGGTATCTATATAACTGGCATTTGATGGCGTCCTTGTGCAGTATGGGGCCTGCGGAATATATCTCTTGGGAAGTGCTTCTGGGTGATTTAGTAAAGGAGTGGCGCGGCTAGATGTGCATAGAGGTGGTTGGTAGAGTCTCCCTGTACGAATGCAACATTCAATGATGGTGTGTATGTCTGTTTCCCTGCGGCAAAGCCTCTTTCACACATGATGTCGGTGATGCTACCCCACGTCAATTCCCTGGCTGTAAACTTTACGCCTTCGCATGACGATCAACTATCCCCAGACAATTCCCGGTTCCTATCTTTACTCTTTTCTGCCTGGCTTCCCGCATAGCCGCTTCCCCGCCACGCTCTATGAGCAAAGCGGCGCCCTCCGAAGGTCAACCTATTCGTCATGCTCGACCACAAAACCAGTTCCTTCTCGAAGACTTACTCCTTCTGGCAAACCGGTTGTTTGAGTGGGATATTACTCAGCGTCCCTCCCCCCGAAACCCGCCGGTTCCAACCCTAAGCTGGGCCCTGGGCAGCAGGTTGGGCGATCGACAAAGAACCCGGTGGCACCGAGGTCGGCGCCGTTGGAGAGGCTAATGCGTTCACGGGTAAGGGAGTTACACGTGCCGTCTTGTCGTTCTTTGTAGGCTTCCACGCTTTCTGGAGCCTGCCCTAGTGCGGGAGGGCGTGGGCGTAGGCTGATGGGCGCAGGATTTGACCATGTTTGACTGGTTGGGAAAGAAAGGCTTCCGGGGGGCGGTGGCTTCTAGAATATGGGGTTCTCGGATGGCGAAGTATCTGGTACTTTGGAGGGAATTCGAATGCTGGGTTTCTGAATTATGTAAATCGACCGACGCTGCGGTGTGTTTTTACGGGGTGGGTGAGCGAATACTACTTCACTTGTGGGAGCGAGGGCGCCGACGATGCGGTCATTTTGTTGGAGATATCGTCACAGGAGTTGAGGAATGGTCGAGCATGTGCGTGATGTGTGTTGCATATGCGGGTAGGGTCCAGCCTTGCCGGGCCGTTGGACTGATGATGTGATTAACCTTACAACGACTTATGCTGGGCGATGTTTGTAGTAGTCCCACCCTCCCGAATAGCTTCACTTCCCTCACCGAAGCCTGCCTACAAGAGACAGAAGAGAGACAGCCCAGGAGTTCCCCAGCTCTCGGCTCTGAAACCATGACCGATTTCTGGTAACGGCCGACTACGCTTTGTTGAATCATTAAAATCATTCCTCTTATCCCTCGACTTCTGCTTACCCTAGAGCCTCCAAACCTGGAGAGTACAAGAGAAACATCTGGGATGCTGCCAGAATGAGCAAACCAATACACCTCGATTTTCGCGCAGGACAAAGTGCCTAGGAAGCCATTGCATCAGATGCAAGCCAAACGGTGATCTGCCATGTCGGTTGATGTCAGGATGAAGCGGAAGCTGAGGTGAGGACGCAGGCCCTGATTGGCTGCTCACCGATCGACCAATCCATGCCCACCATGCGGCTCTGAGAACCTAGCTGGTGAGCTCCCCCGAAAATACAGCCTCAGCCTTTCATCCTCTGGCTTCACTTCACACCAAACCAGCAACTTTCACCGAGAAGCGCGCCGTCGCCAACCTCGCAAATTTGACGATCGCCGAAACCCTTGCTTCCTCCTTGGCATACTTGATTCAGCTTCTTCAACACCGTCACATCTCCTCCCAATTGCGCCTCCTGTCCACGCGCCTCCTCAGTCACCATGGCGTCCGCCGCCGACCTCGACGGCCTCGTCCTCCTCCGCCAGTCCATCTCCTCCAGCGCTCCCTTTATTCCAAGCGCATCCACAGACGCCTCTGCCCCCGAGGTGCCCCTCTCGCAAGCCACCCACCTGCGTTTCCCCAACCAGAACGCTGCTGTTCCCATCGACAGCCCGACGCGCTTCGTCTCTCACGACAAGTCCGTCGACCTGCGCAGCATCTACTTTGCCTGGCTCAACCGCGAAGTCGCCATCCCCGAGTACAATGCCTCGGCTGCGAAGCTTAACGACGAGCTCGCTGCCGCGGGCGGCGCGGGCAGGGTCCAGAACCTGGGGTTCATCGAGCGACTGGATTTGATCACTTGGCTTGAAGGTGCCAGCGAGGAGAGCGAGTACATCAAGCCAGTCGCCGGCGACAAAGATGCTGCGGCTGCCGGCGCTGCGACAACGGCAAAGACAGGAGCTGTGTCATCGGCGGCGCAGGCGCGATCAGGCCGCGGCACCATGGATCCAAGGCTGGCTGGAATCTACAACGGCGAGCGACGGATGGGTGACCGTAACACGGTCCTCCGGGGCATCAAGCCTACGGTATGTCATCTTCTTACCTTTGTGACTTATACGAGACTTGACAACTGACTATTCCAGGACTTCTCCCACGTGCGCAAGCTCGCTGCGCCTTTCATCCAGAAGAAATCTCAGTCCAGCACCTCCAGCATTCCCGCCAACCCATCCCTGGCGCTCAACCAGAAGGTTCCCACAAGGCGACCAGATCCCATCATTCTACTCTCTCCTTCGGCGTCATCACTCCTGCGTCTCTCCAATGCGCGCTCCTTCCTCGAGGACGGCAAGTTCATCCCCGCCGATGCTGGCGGATCCACAGCGACGATGCTCCATGTGCAGCGCACCATCCGGTCTGTTGACCCGAACCGCCCCATGCGCTTCATTCTGGTAGAGGGCTCGGAGCAGTTCAAGCCAGAGTACTGGAACCGCATTGCCGCTGTCTTTACGACGGGCCAGACCTGGCAGTTCAAGAACTACAAGTGGAGCGACCCCAACGAGCTGTTCAAGCACACGCTCGGTGTCTATGTTGGCTGGCGAGGTGACCAGGCGCCGGATAACATCCGCGGCTGGGGACACCGTGTTCTATCGACGGGCATCGACCGCTGGCGTGGAGAGGGCCACGACGCCTCGCGGTTTCGCGACAAGGAGGTCGTGGAGCACATCTGGCGGGCTATCGAGGAAAACATGCGAGGCAAGGGCTGGAGGAAGGACAGGGCTCCAGCTTCGCTATAGACTGGTGGTTCCTGGCCCATTGTACTATACGGCTGGCACCTGGGGGCGCCTGCATTGGATGGTATCAGAGGTGAGGGGACCATGATGGGATCGGGGGATGAACTTGCGAGAGCGTTCCCTATCTGTACTAAACTCCCGCCGGGAGAGGAGGCACGGGAGGCATGGGAGGCAAAAAGCGATGGCGTTTGAACGGTTCTTGCTATGTAGACTTTTGCTATCCAGTTTGGTTGTGGGAGAAAACCCAAGAGACATATATGGGGGGTTCGACAACCCAGGGACAATTGACAATTCATGTTTTGCAAAGGGTGAGGGCGGATCCTGGGTCGATTGATTCTCTCCCTTGACCGACTCTCGAGGCGCCTCTTACGAAAAGATGTCGTCTTTGTTCTCTCCCGTCCCTCGCACTGGAAACAGACGGCTCACCGGTAGTTGGGGCGGACATGCCCAGGCATACATATCTCCTCCCGCCACGACCGCACCCCTGGTCCGGCTCCGCGAAGCAATGACAAATCCCCTTTGGATATGTACATGCCTAGTACAACACCGCCTCGGCGATACAGAAATTTACGAGCTGTCAGGTCGGCAGGGCTGGATATTCCTCCGAAAAAGATATGCACGGCCGGCACAGCGAACAATCACACAGACGCACGTATGCGCTGCACCCACTTTGGGAGTCGTCACATCCCCAACCACTGGCTCTCGCTCCTCGTCTCTCGCACACAAACTTTCCGCCAAGTAGAGCTATCTCGAGACGGGCGCTTGCGAGAGCCGTGAGGACTGCGACGTTGTAGCTGCAGCTGACACAGACCCGTGGGGGGTGGTGACTAACGAGGAAGAGGGGAGGTAAGGAGAGGAGACACAGCGAGAGAGAGAGAGGAGAAAGGATGGATGGCCATGGCTCACGGTTGCAGAAGCGCGCCTGTGCCTCCCCAGCCCCGGGGCCCCCCCCCCCCCCCCCCCCCCCCCCCCCCCCCCCCCCCCCCCCCCCCCCCCCCCCCCCCCCCCCCCCCCCCCCAAAGGCTCAGCCGCCATGGGCGTGCATGGAAAGTGATTTGATGATCTCGGGGGAGCGGCGATGGCGACAAGGCTGTATGCAGACTGAAATTGGGGCCACCTTGGATCTGCGTCCTCCACGAGAAGGGGGGAGAGAGAAAGGGGGGGCAACGGTTTGGGTCCTGCGGTGTTGTCGAGATAGCCTAGATAACCCAACAAGACAGCTTCCCTAGTGCCGGGGAGAACGGATACAGGTAGCAGCCTCGATCTGATTTTCCCATCTCATATTTAACCTACTACTTCTCTTGGCCGATTCGGATACTAGTAGCCATCGTGCCACCTCGATGAGAGGGGAGCTGGGGTTCCCCACACAAAGGCCAAGTTATCCTGCCTCTTCTCCCACACCCCCAGACCAGACCAAGGGCCCGGCGGAGGATGGCCCGGAGATAAACGCTCAGAGTTTCTGGGCATGCGGAACCCAGGGACGCGGGGGCGGTGTGCCTAGCTAAGAACTGCCGCACGTGGTGGCCGATGCTTAGAGATTCGATATATACTACGTTGTATGGTTTGCAGATGAGCAGCAGGGACAGAGCATATTGTGGGATTTTCCCCCTTGCTCTGGGCAATATAAAGTATCCAGGCCACTCTACATTCAACTTGAAGGGGGTTGTTGAGGCGAGACAAGGAGTCTTTCTTTTGCGGATCGACGGCAGCCATGCTGGGACGATGTAAGATCTCGGCATTAACAAGACCGCTGTATCGAAAAAAGCAGCCTCTCAAAACGAGATATCATAAGCCTCCTCTACTATATGTGCTGCTCTGTCGGCTCCCCTGGACGTTTGCGGAAGCGGCTCCGCAGCATCTGTGCTGGCAAATCACAGGGTCTCTCTGCTGACCATGGTTTCGGTGTTGGCTATTCAACACTGCTACATATATTGGCTATCTAGTCTTCCCCCTTCCGGGCAAGGTGAAAGGAAGCTTGTGGCTGAAGCTATAATACCGCGTTACTGCCCTGCTTCAGGGGAGGGGAGGAGGGGCCGCCAGCTTGGGCCCGTGGGCGAGCGAATGCAAAAGGCGCAGACACCGTCAAGGGAACCGGCGCCCGCGCCATGCCCACTTGGTGACCCGACGGGATAAAACGCCGTCGAGGGACCGGATGGCACCATGGATTCCCGTGGTGGACTTTGTGGAGAGGCGGGAAGAGGGAAAAAAAAAAAAGTGCTTGAATGAAGGCGAGCACGGATTTCAGCCCGCTCACGAGAAACAGGGGCCGAGAGTCATTCGCAGTGGGGGAGAAGAGGAGGAGGAGGGGGGGGAGGGGGTTCAGCCTGAAGTGCGATGCATCATATTGTGAAAAGACGCGAGAAAGGAAACAGTCTGGTTGAAAGCCATGGAAAAAGCCTCCGTCCTTGTCGGGATCCAATTCTGAGGCCGGGAATAAAGAAGCCATCATACCTGGAACAGGCTGTTGTTTACTTGGCACTTGAGCCAGTGATGTAACAGTTGGGCAATGCTGAGCAATGCAGATACATACTCGTGCGTGTGTGTGTGCTGCTGCAAGACATCCGTCATTGTCTGTCTATCGTTGGATGCGGATTGTATCAGTGGCTGGCGTAACCAGGGTTTGAATGCAAAATGACAATGCGAATTCCCGGCCCTCGTTGCATCTGCAATGTGCATCTTGCCTCAAACCAGGCTTGTCCACGTCCACGTGGTAATTGAGTCAATTAGCGCTAGCCACAGCGTGGGACAAACCCAGCCTCCCCCCAAGCCATTTGCGGTTGTCAGACATCAGGCTTCCCGACTGCTGTGAAACCCCCCCAAGGGTACCACGCTCAAAGTAAGGCGGTCGAAAATCTTTCATGATTCCGTCTCTCTGCAGGTATATCCGGCGGGGGAACATAGCGCATGAAATGGCCATCAAGCACTGCGTAACTCATGGGTCGCGGAACCTGTGAGCGAGCGTCCTGGAAGGAATCACGGCGTCCTCCGTAATGCATCGTCGTCCAGAGAGAAAAAAAAAAACAAACCCCCCATGTCGATCTCAGAAGGAGGGGTCTTGAAAAGGGGCAAGCAGGGGGACAAGGCCAGGCCCTTTGAGTGCCGTCCCACGTGAGAAGCACGCCACGTACCAGGATGCGGCACCGCCTAAGGCTGCCTCATTAAACGATGTGCCGTCTCTGGTCAGTCAGACCAGAGGTTAGGCATTGGACAAACAAACCCTGAGGGCAAAGCCGGTCCGGTTGCTGATGATCCCGAGACCGTTGTCCCGCCGTAGGGCTAGAGATAGATAAAGAGTAGTATCCAAGATACTAGGTAGGCTAGGTAAGCTGGATGCTTTCAGCCTATATCGCGACCGCCTGCCAAGGTAGGTATGGATCTGCCATGAAGAAAAAGCAACACGTGGTTGAATTGTTGGGCAATCGAATGTGCTCTGGGACGGTTCAACTAAAACGCGTCCGACTTCAGCCCGTCAGGCCCGAGCACAATGGGAGCATTTGTTGCTGCCCAAGGCTTCTTGTCCATTGATCCTGTCCAACAGGTGGTCCTCCAGCATGATGTGGATATTGCTGTCCTGGAAAGGCTAGGGCGATCTGTGTCTTGTGTTCCATGATCGTTCTCTCGTGGGTTTTCCAGATTGCGGGCACATGGCAAAGTACTTTGTACTTTTGCATGGTTGCTGACGAGACCAGGGATCCGATTTGAAACCGCAGGATTGCACCCTGCAGGTTTGCTCAGTCGCCAAGTTTTGCGCCTCTAAACATAACGCCAACGCCCCCCGTCCCATCGCCGAACGGCAATTCCATTATGAATGGAACACAACCGCCTGACTCAACGTGAAGGCCACCCCCACCTGGGTTTTGGTCGTGTTTTTTTTCGGGAGTGAAATTATCGTCGGCTACTGAGCAAGTCGGGTTCCGCCGCCAGGCGTTCCCCCAACTCATCCCCCCTCGCCAGGAATCATGTCGAACGGCATAATGTCCTTATCGTGATGAATGACACAGCCATCATAAGTACAAGGGGGCTACGCCTTGGGCTGACGCTGGCGCCGATGACGGCGAGTCGTGATGTATGTACGTGGGACGGACCACCAATGTATGCACATCGCACGCTCCTGAGCCAAAGCAACGGGCCTGTCTTTGTGTGCGCAGCATGCCAACAGGACGATCCGACCCGGGACACATGCCATGCCACATGGCCACATGGGCGTCTGTATGGACTACCGACCACCCCGTCGGACCTGCTCTAGTAAAGCACGAACGACCAGCCGCGTACATATTGATCCGAGCAACAATACGGATACCACAGCTAGCAGGCATGGTGGATCGTAAAGGGTCCAGCCCGGCACATTGGTCTCCGTCTCGGGATCCCCCATCTTGTTATCTCGGCAACGTAAGACCAGACGCAAGAAGAAAAAAAAGAAAGGGTTTTCATCAGCCATGACGCCCCCAAGAGAAGGCTGTCAATAGTCTCATCGGCTTGCCGTATCACGTACCGGGATTATTGGCTGGGCCTCTGGGTTGTGACTGGCCTGGAATAATGTACCGGCGAAAACTTCCCAAAGAGACTCCACTGCTCGTGTCGCAAACGCGTGGCTTTCTTCAAACCCACGTGGCGGGCTCCACCACTGTGACCGTGGGGCTCGGCCGGTTCTGTCGCTATTCTCACACCCTGATTTCTTGACCCTGGACACCCAGCCGGCCAAGCGGCTCGGCAGTGGTGACGAGAGAAGAAGGGTCAACGAAAAGAAAACAATGCCCGCCCATAGGCATTGCGTAGGATAAGCCAGAACTGTATGGAGTGTTGGCTGGTGCTTCGGCTGTTCCTCGCGCTACTGCTGCGTGTAGATCATGGCCAGCTAAGCGGATGTCTGTTGCAACGTGGTAGCGAGGAGTTGCTGTCTTAAGCCAACTTTAGCGCCGGGGTTCTCAGCACATGCAGCAGGAAAAGCTTGGCTCATGTTTCCCTAGCCGTACATGCCGGTTGGGCCAGTATATATCGCGGCTCATGTAATTGAAGCTTTTGACCCGAGCTCCCCGGGCTGACTTCATCTTGACTCTCCAACACCGAATTCGGGAACTGTCCGCAACCATCTCGGAGGACGCAGCCAAGGCAGTTGTCTGTTTCAAACCGAATGTGGGGGACTGGGCCGCCTTTCCGTTCATGTTCCGCAATGCGGATTCTTCGTGAGACGAGCTCAGCCAAGGAGCCACGTGGGAATGCCGACACGACGGTAAAAAGTGACCAGTCATAATCCACACGTTGCTCAGAAGAGCCTTCAGCGCCTCCACTCGCGCTTCATTGGGCCACTGTCTGGCATGGCGCATAACAAATGAGATGTCATGAATGAGCAACTGAGTGTCAGGTAGTTGTTCGTTTGTGTGAAGCTCAGCTGACACCCAGCATGATGCCCTGTTGACGGGTTGGCTTGCCTCCTCCAAGGCGCGGCGTTGGCGGTGTAAGGATTGCAAGAGGGTGGTCAAGCTTTCGTAAACAGAATCTCCCCCGAAAACCCGACTATTCCCAGGGCGCACTGGGCTCGAGCTTCTGGGCCAAACCCGTGGCTAACTGAACCAATGGCGTCGTGGTCTGCTGGTCGTCGATTGCAACGACACCATCCGCAACGCTCTCTTCGTCACCGGGGATGATTCAGCAATCTAACATATAGGCCACGCGCTCAGTGCCCGAGTTTACTTTTCACCCTCTTCTGAGAAAATCTGATGGGGTCATCTGGGAAATTCTGTGCTGTGCAACTACCTACCGCCCGCTCACCCGAAATCATGCCAGTAGGCGCCGAATGGGCTGATGGATTGGGGTCTTTGCCGCCCGATTTCCAGTGAGTACCACCTTCACCCTGACTGCAACCTATCAGGCCCTCACTTTCGGGGTGCCGATAACTAGGGCAGCCGACAGGACTGGCCCCTGGCCACGATGAGATGTCGCGTCTTTGCTTCTGGCGGAGTAGCATAAACTGCCTGTTATCGTCTTCCGAGACTTGCAACACGACCCGCTCGACAATGCAACTCGTCTGGTGCTCCAAGGTACAGGCCCCGAGTGACAGGCGGCCAAGGAAAACGGCGGCAGATCCTCCGTTGCCTTGTCTTGCTCCCGTGGCTTCTCTTGGACGGGACTCGGAGGGAGGAGCGTAACCTTGGACCTGAAAAGGGTATGCGCTAGCGATGCCGGGTGAAGCGCGGCTGCGCCAAAGATAGGAGAGAGGCGGTTAACGATTACCGTGCCACTAGCATCTCAGGAAGTCGTCAGCGCCTATTCTGGCTTGGGTCATGGTGACCGTCCTTGCGGTGCTTGGCGTGTGCAAACTAATTGATGCACGTAGAGTCGATTGCGCTTCTGGAAGAGTTTGGCTGTCGCGGCCAGGAGTGATGGAGATGACGCGAAGCGCAACAAAGGGAGAAGAATGTAGGATAAAAACCATTGAGGGCATCATCTCTCCTGTCTTGGATGCCGTACTGGTTAAAAAAAAAAAAAAAAAAAAAAAAAAAA
>JAVIXY010000006.1:277368-515332 GCA_033030565.1 Fusarium nematophilum
AAAAAAAAAAAAAAAAAAAAAAAAAAAAGGTCCAGTGGCACCCCGCGCTCCGTCCTCTGCACCTGCCTTTGGTGCCGGCCTCCTGGTTGCTCCGTTTGACTTTGACCACAGCCTTCGACTTCTAATCTTTTTTCAACCTCAGGCTCCATGGCTTTCCTACCTACCTAGTACACCACAGTTCATGCCGAAATGCCGTCTCACTAAGTCGGTCGTTCCGAAGGAGAGCCCCAGTCGTGTTCTCCTCAACGTGTGTCGGTCGCGTGGCAGGCCGACGGGATTTTGAGTCGAGTTGAATTGCCCGCCCGGCTAAGGCCTGAGATACGCCCTGGTCCCTGGTCTCGAGTTCGTTTCCACTTGGGCTTCTAGAAGCTAGTCCGCCGTCGCACCGACAAAGCCAGGCTACGTACGCAGTATCTGTTTGGCGCCCTTGTCTGACTCTCAAACGGTGAACCGAGTGTGACGTGATGATTATCGAGCCGAGGTGCTGACAAGTTCCGCTGGACTAGGAATGTTACCTTATAGATTCGGCCGGGTTATCCGTTTGAACCAGCGACCAGTTCACAGAGAGCATCTGGGGCCGAAACTACACGATGCGTCACCCTCATGGCGCAAACGATAGTGCATCGACGGACTTTGACTGCGCTACAATGGTTGGCCAGCTTGGGATAGAGAGCCAAGGGCAGTGGGCTTGAAAACGAAACCAGCTGTTCTCGAGCCTGCCCATGGTCGATACGCACGCGATAAGAAGCACCGGGTGAATATTGAGCCTAGGGCATGACTATGGCGTTCCTTAAACACCATCTACTATCCTTTGGCGCTTCTGACGCTGTGTTCGCATGCGCCTCGAAGGGCTAGAGCTGTGAGCCACGCTGCCACAAAACTCTGTTGGAGTCAGGGAACCCGGGTAGCGCAGATGAGCATGACAGGCTCGCGAAGGGCAATGAAATGAGCATGACAGGCTCGCGAAGGGCAATGAAGCGAGCATGGCATCAGAGCAGACAGCCCATCCCTATGCATCAAGACCGACTTGGCTTTTCGTCGTCTCGAAGGAGTCCAGCCGTTTCAAGGTGGTGTTTCAGCGTTAACCATTCTTGTTGTTCCCGACGAGACGGACAAGCATCCACATCCCTTGTCGACAGCTGCGCTGTAGCCTCAGCGGTGCAGTGGCAGTGGTAGCGACTCGGGACGGTGCGGCTGAGAGATGGTACTAAGGTGCGTACTAGAAATATCAGAACGCTGCAACAGGAAGTCAAAGTGCCTGGTTTCCCCTGGCGGACATTGTCCTGTGAATTTAGGATTGGGCAAACAAGGCGCTGGTCTCAGTCGTTGCTCCGGCTGAATGCTTCAATGCAATTTTCGGGCAAGAACAGAATAAGCGGAACACCAGAGGTGAGCGTGGGGCGGAGGAGCTGGGAGTGGGCCATTGTCCGGAAGGTGGTTGCATGGTTGCAAGGACATGGGCGTCCTCAGCGCATGGCAGCAACGTGACTCTGCGGATGGAGGCATTGAGCATGGCTACAGGGAACTCTGTCGGCCGAATGCAGCTTAGGCTGGTGGGCAGAATCCCTGGAGCCACGCGCGCTCAAGGGGGCGCTTGCAAGGTGGCTGTCCTGATTCCATTTCACTTGTGAATGGGAGAATTGGGCTGTGGTAGCAGCATGGGTACATTGGCGCACACCCACGAGGCCACGCCCGCACAACCTGGCCTGGCTTCACTTTAGTTACATTCACGCGGAGGATGATGGGCGATGGGGAAGATAATGAAGGTGCTGCGTGTTTCCTTCTGCCTTCCCTCGCCGCTTTGCCGCATCCTTCTTTTGTCTTTGCCTACTGACTACACACGACCTACCTCTAGGCGATATCCAATAGCCGAGCTGGCCTATCTTGGGCCTCGCGTCCCTGTTCGTGCGATGCGCTAACCCGGTCCTTTGTTTCCCATCAAAGGGTGTTACACGCTTGTCTCCCCTTCCCTTGTCTACCTTTAGGCAAGCGAGCATTCCATCCCCGGCGTCGCTCGCCGTAGCGCACAGTCGCCCCACCGAGAAGATTGGGGCATCCATTGAAAGAAATCATGGAGCGCTGGAGGATTGGGCTTCCGGCTGGAGTTTGAAAGGTCTCTGAGCCTGGTGCACCACAAAGCGATTTGCAAGGAGGCGCCCGCCTAGGCGACACCCGCCATCGTTCTGGTTGCACAGGGTACACTCGTGGCGGGCAAGCCACCGGGGGGAGTCCGTTTGGCTTGTTACTGGCTGGAGAGGGGGGGACCCAAAAGGATCCAGTGCTTCTGGCGTCGTCGAGAAATGGAGGATTGGGTCCGGATTTACTGTCCTCGTCGTAACAACGCCGAACCATGGTCTCCGTTTCGTACTTCGTGCCGGTCGGGATGTCGTTGACGTCCTTTTGGCGAGCTCCCCGCCAGTTAGTCAATCAATCCGTCAGTCAGTCAGTCAATTCCTCGGTCAGTCAGAGTGCGGAGATGCCATGCTACCCCCGCTCCTCAGACCGCTGCAGATCAGCAAAATCGATGCAAGCATTCTGCAAAGCTCCAAGGTATCGAGTGGCTCCTGGGCTATGAGCCCTCCCCTCACCAGGTATCATGCCCTAACGCGTTACTTACAGTGCCTTAGTGCAAGTAGCCCCAAAAGTGAAAGACTGGCACCGGTTCAGAGGGTCCCAGCGTCAACACCAATAATAATGTGAGATGCTGGAAGCGGGTGTACTTTTGAGGCAGTACAGCGTACAGCAGTACTCAAGGTACTTTCGGGATCCCGGCCCCTTGGCTCCTGGGCTCCTCTGGGCTCCAGCTCGAAGCTATTCCAGAGCCACAACAGCAGCTGGGGGGTTTTCATGACAGCCATCATATGATTGATTCAGTTGAGAAATGATCAACAAAGAGCTCGTCCCTCATACCCCCATGCCACGCACACCGAGAGAAGACGAAGAAGCTCCATGCAATTGTCCTGTCATGTCGGGGATTATTGCCGGCTTGTCTCCTCGTGTTATTTCTGATTAGTATTATTATTGCCGGTAGCCCTTCTCCTCTTTTGATCCCTTTCCCCTCCCCTTAACTTAATGCGCTCCTTCACTCTGTCTTCGCCCGTTAGTCAAGTCGGAGCCGACCAAAAGCCTTTGGTTTCCTTCTCCAGGTACGGTGCCCGACTTGTCCTGCTCAAGTTTTGCACCGGACTTGTTCACTTAGTCATCACTTACACTACTCCGCCTACTACTGCCACATCCCAAGCCATTGCTCAATGGGACGTTGCTAAAACCTTTGTGAAGGCAGGCCAACCCAGCCCAGGCAGCTCTTGGACAGTTTACCTGCAACGGCCGGTAGGTTCTCGCTCTTTTGTGTTCCATTGCTGTGGCAAGTAAGTAGAGACGCCGAGAACAGGGTGCCTGATACGGCTGGCAGCAGTTCCGGGCAGTAAGGATTCCCTCCTCGTCCCCCAAGAAAACCCCCCTGAAGCCCGCGAGCACCATCCCTCAGCTACCAGCTTCCAGGGCTCCTGTATCACTGAGCGACCCCTGCTGGACGTCCAGCTGTGCCCGCTAGGTACAAGTACGCAGCGCGCAGGACAGGACAGGCAGCGGAGGATCAGGACGGATTCTTTGCCTCTTCCTTGGTCTGGCTCTCTGCCCAGGTACGTACGTGCCCGGTGCTGCGTGCTGGAACCCACCTCGTGCACCCCGTCGGCCCGTACAGTAAGTACATGGTAGGTCTCTTCCTCTTCCACTTTGTTTGATTCCCTCAGCGGAGTCATCACTGGCAAATGCCCTGGGTACACTGTACTGTAGGCCTGGTCCTGGTTCTTGTTCTTTGACCCCTCTGGCCCTCTCTGACGACCCTGACCCTGACCCTGGCCTTGCCTAGGAAGCCCGCTCGTCTCAGCGCCCAGATTAGCCCGGACGTACCTTGTACGGGGGACGGAGAACCACCCGGCTCTCAATCGCGCCCTCTCTATACCCACGCCATCCCCCTTCGCCGCCCCCCCTTTCGCACCCCACCCTCCCCTCAAGTGCGCCCATCTACCAGGCCCAGTCTTGTCTACCCTCTCTCTACCTTGCCTATCCTATCCTATTCTAATCCTACCTATCTCCTCTGTGTCCCACTTCACTCGCCGCGTCCATCTCCTTCTTATTGAACCTTCGGCTGCCGTCACCAGAAAACCTCCCCTCCTTCTAACCTTTCTCGTTCCCGTTAGATGGCCACTCTGTCGCATCCTCCAAGGCCCACGGTTCACCAGTCTGCCTCTCCCTCTGATACCCTCGACCACGCTACTCCACGTTCCTCACTCTCGGATCGGTCGCCTCCTCCTGTCCCTCCTCCTCCTCCTCCTCCGCCAGACGCTGCCGCCGTCGCCTCCGCCTCCGCCTCCGCTGCCTCCGTCGCCGTAGCTCCTCCTGCGCCCGCCCACGTCAGCTCCTACAACCACGGCCACCGTCATACCGTCTCCGTCTCGAGGCTGAACAACCGTTCGTCCACCGGCATCTTCGCCTTAGCCGCCGCCGCATTAGATCGCACCCAGAACGCCATCGCTACCATCTCAGAGCCTTCCGTCCGACCTCGACAGTCCAGCGGCGCCCTCTCGAGGCTCTCCCTCCTCACCAGCTCCTCGCCCTCGTCGGAGCCTTCCAGCCCGGACAAGTACCATCGCCTCCGAAGCGCGTCGAGCCAATCTCTCCTGTCGACTGCGAACCTGGACAGCAAGCTCGCTTCTCAGGCCGTGCCGGCGAACAACCCGCCGTCCCAGCCTTACACGAGCACCGACCCGAACCACCCACCTCCCGTCAAGTCTCCCACCGCAAACAAGATGCATCAGACATCCTCGCGCTTGCTGCGCATGACGGACGATGATCGACCGTTCACCAAGGTACGTCCTCTCGCTCCCACGCAATTCTCGCGTGACTCTGCCTGGACCGTTTCCGCTCGTGCTTCTTCTGTGTGGAACGTTGCGCCTGGTGCCCGCGAACGCACCCTCTCGAAACGCTGCGTCCCCCCAAGCATCATCTCGTGCTAAGTTACGACATTGGCTGACATGGTTGCACAAACAGGACTTCAAGGATCTCTTCTCCACCCTAGTCGTCAGCTTGCTGCCGCTCTCGGCTCACCGCGTCCGATTGACCAAGGTCGAGTACACATTCCTGTCTGAGGATGCAATCAACAACCTGGGTTCTCTCAAGTTCTCCCAGTCCAACCGCATGCCCGATCCCAAGGACCCCTCCCGCATTGTCACTACCACCACGACCACGACGTTTTCCATGGCTAAGGACATGGCTCGTTCCATCTGTCAACGTTTCCTCGAGGCACGGTTTATTGAATCGGCCGATGGCAAATACCAGCAGGTGTACACTATGAAGGGCTCCGTTTGGCAGCTAACACCCAAGGGCATCACCGTCTTGGACCGGTTCTGCGCCAGGAACGGTATTCAGCAGAAGCAGGTGTCAGAACTTGCTAACCTCGGCTCCACCCAGCTCGTCCTGCTGGAGCGGGACTCCCAGACCGACAAGCTCTTACATGATCAAGGCACCATCGAGGTCATCTTCCGCCGCTTTGCCGGTGCTGAGGGCCGCAACGTCAAGGCCAGCGTAAACGCCGCCGATTCCGATTCGCTGCATGACTATCGGGATGGCTTGACTGGCGTCAAGATGGCCGCTGAGCGCAAGGTCAATGGGAAGACGTATCGCGACACATTTACTGGCAAGGCAACCACGGACTGGCTTATGGACTGCTCTACCATTGTCGACAAGCGAGAAACCGTGGAGGTTGCTACTCTGTTCGTCGAGTATGATCTGATGGAGCCCGTAGCCCAAGATCGAGCCTACATGTCCCAGAACCCTGGATGCAATGTCTTCCAGCCCACCAAATATGCCATCTACCAGCTCTCCCAGCGAGGCAAGGACCTCGTCAGCGGCGCTGCTACGCGAGGGCGGGCGTCGGAGAGTGAGGGTGGTGCTGCTTCCCAACGAAACGGCATCACCAGGGACTCCAACACGCAGCGACTAGACAAGATCCTTAACGACCCCGCGCTACGCCTTCTCTTCCGCGAGCAGCTCCGTGATACTCACTGCGAGGAGAACCTGTCCTTCTACCAGGACGTCGACGAGTTTGTGCGCAGCTGCAAGGCTGCCACCCGGGCAGCCCAGAAGACACCCAACACGAACGCGATGGACGGCATCAAGGAGATCATGGCCCAGGCATACGGCATCTACAATGCCTTCCTTGCTCCTGGATCGCCATGCGAGCTCAACATTGACCATCAATTGCGAAACAACCTCGCCACCCGAATGACGAAGGCTGTCGGCCAGGACGTGGCCATGATTGACACGCTCCAGGAGGTGACGTCGCTGTTCGAGGACGCTCAAAATGCCGTGTTCAAGCTGATGGCTAGTGTAAGTTTGGCTAACGCCCACGCCCAAGCTCCCCCCCGATTACCCGTTCTCGGACACGCCGACCGGCCGCTGACACACAGAACCAGGACTCGGTGCCCAAATTCCTTCGCAGCCCCAAGTACGAGCAGCAATTGCGGAACTACGAGTTCGACGTCGTCGGCCGAGGCCCCGAACGGAGCCAGAGCAGATCTAACCGGAAGTGAGATCTCCGATGCCGAATACCGGGATTTCCAACGAGAGCCTGGACTTTCAGACCCTCAGACCCACGAATCACCCACTCACACCGTCTGCCTCATTTCACGAGTCATTTGCATACAAACCATTGATTGATTTGGCTACCAAAGTGTTTGCCACTATCGAAACGATACCACCTAGAGCCACCCCCCATCTTATGCATTATTGGTGTTTTATTTTTATTTTTTTTTGGTTTTTGATTTCTTTAATCAAATTTTCTTCTATTTTTTCCCCCCCACCGCCAGCCTTCATCCCAACGGTCCCTTCGGGCGCCTCCGATCACACCTCTCGGCCGCTTCCTAGCCTCCCGCCGTCCCGGTGCCGGACCTCATGCGGCCAGCGTTCATCTCCGCTGTTCTCTGATTTTATTTTCCGTTTCGGGAACATCGGAGGCGCCCGGGGATACGTATCCAGGATTGAGCGTTGGAAGAACGAATACACGGCCGAACAAGAGGACGCACAAACAAACTCATGATGACGCAAACTGGTGCATCCCAGCCTCTGCAACGGCCGCTTGACTGAGTCAAGCTGCATGCACAGGGGCACGAGGAGTCAGAACAATGGACCTGGGAGGGACATGGAGAAGAGATATTTTCGTTGACGTGCATCGGCCGGGAGGTGCGAGAACATTACGGCAGCTGGTTGGAATGAATTTTGCGAAGCGCGGAAGACGTCCTTTCGAAAAATCGGCGGCATTTTCTCGATTCTTGTCTTGTTATTCCCCCCCCCCTTTTTACTTTGTCACGGCTTTCACGGAGACATGCTGAGAGCAAACTTTGGGCCGAAAGTAATGCATTGCATTGGAAGGAGTCGGGTACACGGCGGGCAGCGCTGAGATACAATTGTACATAGAAAAAGAAACGTGGGCAGCCTCTCCGCGAACTATCTTGAGAGAAGATGGAAAGAAGGATAAAAAATTTCAAACATGAAGCCATTTTGACCAGTTTACTCTCTGTTAAGACCCATCGGGTGAGATGCCGATAAAGTGGAATTCTGGATTCAGGGCTGGGATGCCAGTCGATATGATGATGAATCATGACCTGTCTCTCGCGTCACGGCAGTTGGCAGCTTGATTCAACCCGGGTTATGGGCCGATTGGAGCTGCGTCGACGGCGGATTGGAATGTTCTGATAGTGGTCGCCGCTGGGAAGAATGTTGGTGTTTCTGGGAAAGATGACCCCTGAGGAAGATCGAAGGTTTGCAACACGTGATGGTATTTTTGCCTCCCTCGGATTGAAACCCATGGACAAGTATGAAAGCATGAAAGCATCAATGCATACCTTAACATGCTGTACCGAGCTGAGTGAACAAGTACTTGCCCGCTTGTTAACTCGGGTTTGTCCCCCACCAATCTTCTTGACACTTGACAAGTTGAGGGTCGCGACCAAAACTCCCAAGTTGGATTGGGGAGGGGCTTGTTTCCAGGTTGTGATTGGGCGAAACCGTGTTGAAGCTCCACGGGTTAGAAAGAGTAAGCGACACTCTCTAATACCTACCTACATGTTCAGCTTATTCTGATGACGCATCTAATCCCTTTCCCTTTCCCTTCGAAAGACACCAGGCCAGCCATGATTTTGTATGAAACGCCTCAGAAACTTCCAGTTGATGGCTGCCAAACATCAGGCCCCTCGAGGGTGACATTGCTCGGCAGCCTTCTTTTCTCATCATGACGGTTTGGGACCTCGTCTGCTCCAGAGCCACCCTGGACTGAAGCACCTGAGTGTCATCCATCTGAGGGTATAGATGGCGTGTAGAGGAACCAGGGATAGCTAGCTATGAATATATCTTTACGTAGTTCATGTTAACACGTGCCGTTTTACGCAGAACTTGACCAAAAGTTCATTCTTTCTCTTCTCCTGGTTTATGCTAGATCCAACGTTCCTTCATGATTCGGCATATCCAAAACCCTCCGTTCCCTCCAGCTCTCAGGACCTTTTCGGGAAACAGGACGACCTTGGATCATGGAGCAAGGAGAAATGTTGCACCGAGAAACAATCAATAACAATGACATGTCGTGCTTGCGCCACCGGCTGCAACTTTTGATTACTGCCTCTGCTTTGTGGTTCTAGTCCACAGCAAGGGAGAGAGTTCTTTGGACCCATGAGGCGGCGGCTCAGGCGGTTCAATTTGCATCCCATTGTAGCCAACAGCTGGGTATTTTCGGGCTCTCATCGAGTAGACCCGGGTCCCAAGTCAATAGAGCCCAGACGAGGCAGAAGAAAGAACCAAGGCCAAACAAAGAGAACACCCCAAGGAATGCCTAGCCAGTCTGGCCGTGAAGAAAGCTGACCTGAAGAGCTCACGAGGCTATCTCGCTGTGCCCGTGTCTCAGAATCGACGTGTTCCTCCCTTGAATTGGGGGCCTCATCTCCCTTTCCCCCCCTTGCGTGCCGGAATGATCCCAACATCATGATACGCTTGTTTACCATTCTTTGGCGCCGAGACTCACGGCGAGACCTGTCGCAGCCTTCTTCAGGGGAAAAGGGCCAAAAAAAGGGAGGGCGAGAATTCCTGTGAGAGAACTTCTTGGTTCCGGAAAGCCGTTGAGAAATCTGTGTGAATCCTCGAGACATAAAAGACCGACGCCTCTGCCGGAGACTTGGCCTTTTCTCATCATCCTCATCATCCATCCTCACAGCAACAGTTCGCCTTCTGC
Source organism: Fusarium nematophilum (assembly GCA_033030565.1). Taxonomy (NCBI): domain Eukaryota; kingdom Fungi; phylum Ascomycota; class Sordariomycetes; order Hypocreales; family Nectriaceae; genus Fusarium; species Fusarium nematophilum. The sequence goes on from JAVIXY010000006.1 coordinate 286,649, forward strand.
TTTCCACCTTGAGCCGTTTCGGTTTCAACCACTTTCGTTAAACCCAACAACCTCGCCCGAGTCACTCGCTTGAACTCCCCCCCTATCTTTGTTCTTCCGGAGATCTTTTTGTTGAAACCCTTCTTGCAAGAATTAACCCCCCCCAAAAAAAACCAAAACACCAAGAAACTTTTCAAGATGTATGCCCAGAACGCCGCTGCCCTCCTCGCCCTTGCCGGCCTTGCTGCCGCTCAGACCCCTTCTCCTGCCCCGACCATGGCCACCAGCATCATCCGCAACGGCACCGTCACCGTGACCAAGGTGTATGATATCTACACCACCTACTGCCCTTACCCCACCGTCATCACCATCGGCGGCAAGCCCTACACGGCCACTGAGCCCGGCACCCTGACCATCACCGACTGCCCTTGCACCGTCGTTGAGACTCACGCCCCTGGATTCCCTCCCAAGGCCCCCGGTGCCCACGTCCCTGGCGGTCCTGGTAAGCCCGGCGCCCCCGGAGCCCCTGGTGCTCCCGGCGGTCCTGGCGGCCCCGGAGCCCCTGGCGCTCCCGGCGCTCCTGGTGAGGGTGGTCACCCCGGTGCTCCTGGTGAGGGTGGTAAGCCCGGTGCTCCTGGTGCTCCTGGTGCCCCCGGTGAGGGTGGCAAGCCCGGTGCTCCTGGCGCCCCCGCTGCCCCCGGCGCCCCCGGCGCTCCTGGTGAGGGTGGCAAGCCCGGCGCTCCCGTCTGCGAGGGCGAGCACTGCCCTCCCGCCGAGACTGGAAAGCCTGAGGAGCCCCCCGTCGTCACCGCCGGCGCCGGTGCTGTCCAGCTCAGCCTTGGCCTCGCCGCCTTCTTCGGCCTCCTCGCCCTGTAAGCTCGTACACGACAAGCAGATGGAGCACGCATCGGAGCTTCAGGACTTCTCCCTCGTCTCGCAATACAAAAGCAACATGCCTGTCCGCCCGCCCGCCAACCAACTTAGACCGATGCATCCAACGAGAACACGCATGATCCATCACGAGCGCGCAACGACATCATTTTTAATTTTTCTTCTCTTCTGCCCCCCCCAAAAGTATTGATAATCACTTTTTTATAACTTTCTGGAAATTCTGCACTCGCATTTAGACCGAGAAAGAGTGGAGGAGCTTTCCCCTTTGGCCAGTCTCTTTCTAGCCCCCATTTACTAGTAGGTGAGGGTGGGTTGAAAAGGGGTGAGGAACAGGAAGGGAGGACCAGCCATTCTGGGATTTGGGGAGTTGTTGATCTTCTTTGTCACCACCTTTCCCCCTTTTTCTATCCATTGCTTCGGGAAAGGGGTGGCAATGAAGGGGGTTTCTTTTGTCTTTTTGACCTCTTCGTAGAAGGGAAAGGGAGATCCGGAAGGCATTTGCATGGTTTGGAGGAGATGACTTGTATCGTTCTTGTAGATACGCAAGGTACCTGATTCAATTTATCATTATGCCCCTTAACATGACGCCCCCCCTTGGTTTGACAGATGGTCGGGTGCAACCCCCCCTTCAGAGCTGGATGTTGGTATGCAGATGCTGGTGACCTTGACCTAAAATCAACGCTTGAACTCCGCACTCGAACCCGATTGGCTGATAAACAAGCAAAGCACGACGACCTTTACTGCAGTTCAGCCGCTCCCGATTTCCCGTGCTGATGGTAGGAATATGCATGGGGTTTGCCGTCTAAATGCGGGGGCGGCTGCTCATCCATGGGTGAGTTGCCGGCTTCGTAGGGGTTCTGCGCAGAGAACTCGTCATAGTCCCGCGGCTTGCTGCTGCCACGGTACACCGTCCCGGAGTGACTAAGCCCTGACTGATCCGAAGCCGTCCGGTGAGGCTGAGCGGGGGGCCGCAGACCGCCGTTCTTCTGCTGCGGGAGGAGGTCACCGGTGCTTGACGAGGGCGTCTGGCTTTCATAGACGTACGGGGAGATGCTTGGGCGCGTCAAACCCTGGTCATCGCCAGTCGGAGGAGGCAGGAGAGGGCCCAAGGGCGGCATGCCCGATGATTCGGAGCCCGTGGGGGTCGGCGTCTGGAAACTGCCGGGAGAGTTGGATACGACATTCTGACTCGACCGGTTGGCCGATACCAGCTGAGCCTTGGCCGACATCTTCTCGACGAGCGAGCCGTGGGACTTCTTGAGGGTCTTCTTGACAAATCCCGCCATAAGCATATTGCACCGCAGATCAACGTCCTCGCGCAGGTAAAGCCCCGTCATTGGTGCGCCGAGGCCTAGCTCGACAGGCTCCGGGGGCTCTCCCGGCATTGAGCCGCCGACGGACCAACGGTCGCGGATGTCGAGCCCCATGGGTGCGTAGCAGTGAGTCTGGAGCCCCTCGGGCAGATCATGGAAGGCACAGGTGTACGAGATTTGGCCCGAGACGACGCCGCCGGGGAGGTAGTCGATGCGGTCGGTGAGCGAGTACCAGACACAGCGCTGTTCCTCCGGGGTGGCGTGTGGGGGAGGCGGGATTTGGTGGCGCTCCTTGATGAGAGGGTTGAGGTCGATCATCTCCAGGTGGTCGTGGAGAAAGTCGACCACCACCTGGCGGGTGATGCTTGAGGGCAAGGGGGTGATTGTTGTGAAGGTCGTCCGTACCATGGCTGCTGCTGGCGGTGATGATGAGGGTGAGGGTGAGGGACGGCGAGGCCGAAGGGGTGAGAAGAGCGATGCAGGACGCCGGACGGGTATCAAGGCAGCGCCGGCCGTTGATCGACGCGCGCGTTGGACCGTCCAAAGGGATGAGAAATGCTGAATAATGGTGCGCAGCAAAAAAGGAGGCAGAAGTAAAAGGGGATGGATGAATGTGGTATAGAGTCCGCGTCGGCGAAGTCGAGGTTGGGCGATCTTATTGTTCTTGTTTGAAGTTTGAGGATTTCAGGGATGATGACGGAGAAGGCTTGCTGTTCACTTGGGTAATATGACAGCAAGGAGCGCCCCAGCCCGCATGAAGCGTAAGCCACAATCCTACCTCAGAGGACGGGAATTTGGCCACTAGCCTTGCCCAAGCAGGCAATTCAACAACGGGGGTGGAGGGCTTCTTTTGATGCTGCTGAGGGCCGTCTCTCCCGGATGGGGAGGGAACCATCGAATCAAGAGATCGAATCAAGAGATTGCTGAAAAGCCAACAGTCCATGAAACAAAAAAAACATTGTCCTCGGTTAGTTACACGTCTCACTTTTTCACGGCTACGCTGGAACCAGCCCCGTGAGATTTTAGCATGGGGATTGGACCGCTATGGTTTGAATTGAAACACGACCTAAAACTTCACGCTGTCACCTTTTTTTTTGGCTGTGCACCCTCTCTGGAGGTATGTTTTTATAGGTGCGTGCGGCTGGAGCTCCAATAGGTCGCGCCTGGAAGCCCCCCCCCGGAACCAACTCTTGCCGCGCTCCCGCCCTGGTGAGCCTCCTGCGGCTGTTCGCCGAAAAGCAAATGCCGGGAGCTGCCTCATCCGGCGCTAGGCCCCGGCAGAGCAGGGGTTCAAGCGATGCGAGCTGAGCTGCGCCCACCCCATTGCATGAAGCCATCGTCAAGTGTTTCTGTTAAGAGTCCTGGCAGTTGACAAATGTCTCGTCAAGGTACCTGTGACATTCTCTGCTCATAAGCTACCTACGGAACGCCATCTATGTATGCATGCATGTGGTCTAATGACTGGGTGTACACGGAAAGCGTATGACCCGCCTCTAACAATGGATCCATCTCTCATCAAATGATAAACCGTCAACTAAATCTCCCTACACCACCTCGCCAGCACAGTACTCAGCTTCACGGCCGCTGGAATCTCCTCCAGCGCCACATCCACCTTCCACATCTTGCCCTCCAACCCTCCGTGGCCCAGACTCCGGGCGCCGCCGATGCCGGCCGACACCAGCAACCCGAGAGAGATCAGCCGCTCCCACGCGATGCCAGCAACACCACGGCTCCAGACCCGGACGCCGCCCCCGACTGCCAGCATCCCCGACGTTGCCGAGTGCACCCGTTGCTTGCCCATCAGCGAGCTGTACTCGTCGTACGCCATCGCCAAGTTGACCGTGTCGGTGTGTGCCACGATGTCAAGCCGCGCTGCCGCAATGAGAAGACCCAGGTCGAGCTCGGATAGTGAAGACAGGAGGTGTAGTCTGGAGTCGGGGGGCGTCAAGGACTCAACCTCTCCCAGAACCGCAGGTATCTTGAGTGTTACGTCGTTCGCTGAAAGAGCCGACAGAGGCAGGATCCATTCGGTAAGGAACGCTGAAACTGACTTGGCCGTGTAGTAGTGGTACTGGAGCAGATCTTGGAACGACCGCTCTCTGTATAACCCCTGTATTTCCCAGTCAGTATGCCCAGCGGATGATGAGATCCTACTTCCAACTTGCCTCGATCTTTTGGCTCCAGTACTGCTGGAACTCGGCGTGTCCTTCCAGATAGGTGTTGATGCCCTCCTTCTCGGCCTCGTCGCTGTCTACTATCAAGCCTTGCCTGCACACTTGCCAGTATGCCGGCAGCGACTTGGGCAGAGAGAGGTAGACGTAGCGGTGACTGAATCGACTCTTGACTCGCTTCTCCAGCATTTCCACAACATCCAACCGCGTTGTACAGCCCACCACTGCGATGGGCGCCTTTCGTGACTGTGCAATATCGAACAAGTTGTACAGTAGTGTTTGTCGAGGATGGGATGCAAACATGTCGAACTCGTCAATGACAAACACAATCGACTGCGACGTGACACCCTCGTCTGTGCCCAAGATTTCAGATGGATGTGACAGGAGAGCCAGCAACGACGCCATGGTGTCGGCGTAATTGGTCTATAGAGGTGTAAGTTGAATCAAACGGGCAAAGGGGTTAAACCTGTACTCACCCTATTCACGAGATCATCCTCGACCTGCATCTCTTTGCCGAGCTGCCGCCATATCTCCTTGAGTGCAAGCTTGTCGTCGGTGTGAATGAAGCCGTTCAGCCTCACTACATGAAAGTCACTCCGGTGCTCTTTCGATATGTCTGAGATCACCTTCTCCAGCAGCTGGACAATCACAACGTTAGCTTCCAGTTCGGACTGTCGAAGGGAGTCCATCATCGTACCGTAGTCTTGCCGGAGCCTCTCGCCCCAATTAGAAGCATCGAGTTACCCTCACCAGCGACGACTGTCTGCTCGACAAGCTGGTACACCTTCTCCTCTGCCTCCAGCTGCCCTGACAACTGCAGACGTCGCCGACCAGTGCATCGATCCAAGAGGACCCTCTGTAATGACCTCACATGCTGGTCGAGGTTGGGGATTTGAGGAACCTCTGCTGCTATTGTGATAGCTGGGATGTCTGCCCCTGGCTTCTTGGGTGTTTTCAGCACGTCCTCCTGGGCGCATGACTTGCACAGCCAGTCGCCTTCTGGGATCTCGGGAATTCCATAGCATTCCTGATGGACAGCAAAGTCGCAAATGTCGCATAGAATAATTTGGTTGGGAGCCTTGGAGTCGGGCTTCAAGCAAATTGCGCAGACAATCTCGTCTGCTTCAGACTTGGCGGCCTTCCGCGGCGTCCGAGGCTTCTTTGGCAGATCCTCGAAGAAGACCTCTCCGTTGGCATCCTGTCCAGCCCCAAAGCTCACGTTCTTGCGACTCCGAGGTCCCCGCTTCTTGGAGGGAGTCAGGATACCCTTGGGTGTGGCTTTCGAAGCAGACAGTGTCGGGTCCATCCCCGATAACTCATCAGTTGAGTCTCGCGCGTCGCGCTGCGCAGACTGCTCAGAAACATCCCCCTTGCTCGATTCCTCGGTCGCATCTTGTGTTTTTCTCTTGCGTCCTCTGCCCTTAGCCGCAGCGGGCTTTTTGAGGGTCGTGGTCCTGGGGCGGCCTGGGCCGACCTTCTTCGGCAAGGGAGCAGGACGGCGTGCGTCTCCGGTATCCCATATCGTGCCCTTCAAGGCGGAAAGCTTGATGGCTGGGCGGAACTTGGGGGCCGCCTCAGGTTGTGCTGCCGCTTGCGATGGCTGTGGCTGTCCTTGTGATGGCAGAGCTGCTTGAGATTGCTGGGTCGAGCCGGCTTCCTGTGCGTTTCCATTCGGAGGCGGGTTTGCGTCATGGCCGTTCGCTGCGACCGTAGGTATAGCCGAGTTGATCGCATCGAGTGCCTTTGGAGTCGATGGGGATTCAGCGGACAGGTCGTCGAGCCGGCGTTTCTTGAGGGACGCCGGGGTTTGCGATGGATCGCCCGGTTCGAGATGGGCTCGTTTTCGGCCGTTCGGAGTCACTGAGAGGTCCATGGCGGTCGGAGTAAGCGGACAGTCGACACTGTCACCTTCTTTTCGAGTCCGGGCTTAGCATTGCATCGTTCCAAGTCGTCAAATCTCTTGCGCCAGACAACAACCAGACCCGTCGCAGGTCAGTGCGAACTTGGTTAGGGAGACGCGTTAGACGCGCCGAGATTAAGCGCACCGTTTGATGCAATGAGCTGAGTAGATGCATAAACGTTGCGTGTGGAATCGTTTGGGAGTCGCCAAGTCACGGGACTCGGATGAGCTGCATGTGTGACCCCACCCAGAGGCCAGCCCTACGGGTGTTCTCAAACCAACATACAGTTCTAACTGGGCAACTTCCAATTCGGGTGAGATACTTCGACAAGGAGAGGGAGGTCGATCCGAGGAGCGGTGAAACGGCCATAGCCTCCTCATTTGCATGGCCTTATAACAGGCAATGCTACAGTGACTGCATCTCATTGTCGTGTTTAGGCAGGCGGATCAAAATGTCACACCATACCTGATCATTGCCAGTTTACAATGTGCGGCTGGACGAGGACCAAAATGCGGCTGATATGATAATCCACCACGAAGCTTGGAAACATGACGGGATCTGGTGCTTTTTTGGCCCCCGTGTCCGATGATTGTTGGGTGGTATGGCAGTTGGCCAGTCATCATACCTTATTATAGGCAATATAGGTGGTCAGTCGAAAGGACTCTCAGCTGAAAAAAACCGCGCCGCTGGCGTGCCTTTACTTGAACCATTTCGGCAAGGCGCGCCGGCAAAAAAGGGTGCAGGAGAAATAAGTCCCTGCAATGATCGGTCAGCATGAAGCGCCAGGCGACTGGTCTCTTAGCGAAAGATTGAAAAATGAGTCCCCTTTGAGCCAAGATTGCCGCGCTTCTGTCCATCCAAACAAGCTTGCGATTCGGAACTTTGGTAGCGACCCTGGTCGTCCACTATCCTTGTGGATGCCTCTAGCACCACTTTGGCTCCCCAGCTCATTTATTAATATATCCCCAGGACCAAGCCCACCCAGCCTTGTGGGTCAAAACACTCTCTGCCAAGCCGTTCCAACGGCTCTCCCAAACAGTTCGGCTCAACCTGTGTCGTCCGCTGCGCGAATCACGGCTTCCCACGAGTAGGGGCGATCCTGGTCCAACGTTGAGATACTGCACTAGGCCGATGGGCCTCTCTCTGCTCACGTCAGAATCAAAATGCTCCTCTAGTCCTCCAGCTGGTCGAATCACGAGCGGCCGATTGGGCTCCGCCATTGCTTGGTTTGCACCTTAGCATCAAGGGTGAGCGCGGCGTCGCTTGAGGCTTACCCTCCGTTCTCCTCGTCCAAGTGCCCCCAGCAAGGGCTGGGCTGTCTAGCCGGGGCTATCCATGCATGGCCTGCGTCCCGTTTCCTCATCAAGAGTTTATTTTCAAGATGGCGTTGGGCTGTCCCCGTGCCTTGAAGCTATTAAGCTGTTTGTATAAGTAGTCAAGTCAGCCCTTAGCGTTGACGGGCTTGATAGCTTGTCAGTTGCGTGTGTGTGTGTGTGTGTGTGTGTGTGTGTGTGTGTGTGTGTGTGTGTGTGTGTGTGTGTGTGTGTGTGTGTGTGTGTGTGTGTGTGTGTGTGTGTGTGTGTGTGTGTGTGTGTGTGTGTGTGTGTGTGTGTGTGTGTGTGTGTGTGTGTGTGTGTGTGTTCTTGTGTTTGTGTTTGTGTGTGGCAGCGCCCTCTCAACTTTCTCTTGCACTCGTTTCCTGTTTCTAGTTCCCTTCGACTACTTAAAGATGGCCAAGGAAGATCTCCAGGAGCAGACCGCGGCTGAGAAGCTGCAGCTTCTCAAGAGCCCTCTCATTGCCGACGACCGGTCCGGCAGCGAGACTCTGGCCCCTTCGACTCATCCCGCGACCCCTGACCTGAGCCTCTTCGGTAACCGATACGACCATGACTGTCCTCAGTTCCAGAAGGTTTGTCTTGGACACTCCAGAAGCGCATGGGTAACGCTGAAGACTGACTCCCGTGAAGCACGAGGATGCTAGTCTGCTCGAGCTTTTCTTCGATCTCTTCTTCGCCGCCAACTACACCGTCTTCTCCCAGACCCAGGGCGTGAATAGCCACGACCGCATCAAGGCCTATATTGGCTACTTCAGGTACGAGAGAGCTGGGATGCAGTCGGGCATTAGCTAACGCAATGGTAGCGTCCTCTGGATCACTTGGCTTGTTGTCAGCCTCTACGATGTGCGATTCGTAACAGACAGCCTCTTCGGTATGCCATGCCCCCACCGGTGCCTGCAGGGAAGAGATGCTAATACAGCACAGAGCGTGCTGCTCGAGGTGTTCACCTTGGTGTCATGGTCGGATTTGCAGTGGTTGCTCCCAAGTTTACGCCCGACGATCAGAACATCAAGACGATGAGGACAATGTGTATGCCAGACCCTCCGTCCTCCTTCTCCAGAAAGCAGCGGCTAACTGGCACCAGCCATCATCCTCATGATCTCGCGCCTCTGCCTGGCTGTCGAGTACAGCAGCATCCTCTGGCACATCCGGAAGTACAGGAAACAGCGGATCCCGATGCTGCTGCAGATCGGCCTGAACTTCATCGCGGCCATGATCTACCTCGGCGTCACGTTCCGTTTCCAGCACGGCAACAGCAGGGTTTTCATCGCATGGTATGTCATTGCTGCTGCCGAGGTCTTCCTCAGCTTCGCCATCGCCTACTTCTACCCGGTGCTGAGCTTCACCGGCACGCACTTGATGAAGCGCCTGGGTCTTCTGACTGTCATCATCCTCGGCGACGGCATCATCATCATTGCCACGAGCGTTGTCACTATCGTCAAGTCCACCGATGCATGGAGTAAGACTCTCTTCTTCCTTGACTTTCAAGAACTGACTGGGAATAGCTTCTCAAACTATCGGCATCGTGGCGGCTGCGACCGCCACCGTCTACTTCGTCTTCCTCGTGTACTTCGACTGGATGAAGAACCCCTACCTCCCCGCGATCCGCCAGGCGCTCTGGTCCATCCTCCACTTTCCCTTCCACCTCGCTTCCGTCCTCTTCATGCAGGGCTTCACCCAGTTCGTCATCTGGTCCAAGATCATTGACGAGATCAAGAACATCGACCTGGGAACGTTCTGGAACTCCACCGAGGAGGTGGCCAACGCCACAAGCGAAAATGTCGCGGAGCGCTTGTCTACCGTCATCTACAAATACTTCGAGACCTACACCCCCGTATACGTCACAACTTGGAATACAGTTGACGAAGCCCTGGCCAACATCAGCAGCATCCCGAATGATTTCTGGCCCGACCTGGCCACGTACCTCGAGACTGGCGACGAGAATGCCTTCTCCGATGTAGATTCGTACTGGACGTATGACACTGCCTTGACGTACATCGACTCGGCCATGCAGAACGCGCTGCTGGAAGCCTTCAAGATTGACCTCGTAGAGGAGGTCAATGACAAAAACAAGAAGTCGAACGGGAACATGACCGACAGCAGCTTTGAAGCCGAGGTCAGCGCGGCCACCGAGATCCGTTTCGAACTTGTTGTAGGTTTATCCCCCAGAATCCGCTCCAGCCAGTTGACTCACATGAATGCAGTTCACATACGCCTACATTTGCGCCGGCGTCACTCTCCTCCTTATGGTCCTTCTCACCATCATCTCGCGCACCACCTCCTGGAGCAAGTGGAGCGTCATCCGCACCGTCATCTTCACCCTCTTCGGCGTGGGAATGAGTCTCGTGGCTCTGATCTCGTTCAACGAGGAAAGTTCTTTCAACTTCCGGACCAGCCCTTGGATGTTGCCCACCATCACCCTCGTTTGGGTCGTCATCCTCCTCCTCACTCACATCCGCAACCCGCCCCCCCTGTTCTTCAGCGGCAGCCAGTCCTTCTGGAGCAAGACGCGCAAGCAATCTTACGACTTTGTTATGCCGGCGGAGGGTCAGACGGAATATAGGGGAGGGCCGAATTCCCAGATGGCCCGGCCATGATGAACTGGACTCTGGACGGAACAAAGGGGCCGTTGCATGAGGATCCCTCGCTGGACAGAGAACCTCTCTCCTTGCGTATTACGCAAATATCCAAGTGTACCTATCATTGAAATTGCAAGAGTGGGCTTTAGGTGTTGGATAATCAAGGCGGTAGTAATGATATCAAAAACTAGTGGTGGATAGCCAGACTGATTTAAACAATTTTGTACCAATTCCAGCTGTGTTTTGCCTGATTTTGCCCGATTCTCCCTGTCCAAACACATCACTGTTGCTAAACATCGTCCGAGTTGCCATCCATTGCAGCCATGTCTCTTAGCCCCGAAGGGCCTCTCCGACGTCCATGATACACGCAAAGCCCAGTTCCGCCGCTGGTATGCTTCTTGTTTGCCGGGCACATAGGGCTGCTTGGTAGATGCTCTGGAACTTGGAATTCAAAGGCAGCCGCTTGTCCAAAAGGATCCCGGTGGGTTGGATTATTGGGTACCTGCTCCCACCATTCTTTGGTCTGAGCAGCCAAGCTTCTGCGGCGCACAGTTTGCCGCGAGTTGCGCCTTGAGGAAGGCCCAGGCGCGAAGGGCACAGGATCGTCTTCGGGGGACGGAGGCACCATCTCCGAGAAGAAGCCCCGAGGTCGACCGTTTGCTGTGCCTTCGGCAAGCGGTGGAGTCTTGATACGCACTGCTTCCTGTGGTGGCGGAAAGTCATAAGCATTCTACTTACTTCAAGTGAGAAAGGGACAGACATACCCCTCCGGGAAACTGATTGTTGATGCAGTCAACCCGAACTGCTTTCGGTATCAGCCATCTTCCTATTCACACTAAGGCCAGGCGGCATGAAACATACATGAGGGTGGGTAGTCTGAATGTGGCGTAGAAGGAGGAGTCTCACCTTTGAGTATCTCTCTCATAGAGCTAGCCACACTACTGTAGGAATCACCTGACTCCTTCCGATGCCATGGCGCTTTGCCGAAGAGCTTACGCCTTAGCTTTGCTTTCCCGAATTCGTCCTTGAACCAAGTTCCCGTCTTGGTATCTTGGTGAACGCTATGGTAGTTTCCTGTCCTATCCGCCATTGAGTAGGGGCTTCCATACTCGGGGATCGGTGGATATATGCATCGCTGCCATCGTCAGCTTATATTCTTGGCCTTGATCCCAGCCCAATTCGTACCTCCTTCCGCGGCCTGAACCTCAACTTTGCTTCAATACTCTTCTTTGCTTTGCCATAAAGGCCTTTGGAACTCGGGGGTGCAGAGGAGACCGTACTTGATTTTATGACTGTTTCGGGGGCGCTCATTGGTGATATTGAATTTGGACTGCCCATCCGAGGAGACACTGAGCGAGTTTGCGGTCCTCGGTCCGACAGCCGGGCGGCAGAAGGATGTTGAAGTGAGAAAACATGAGCCGACTCGGATACAAACGGGCTGGAAACAGGCCTCGACGGCTGTTGTTCAAAGGGCTTGAAGTTGGGAGGCACGGACAGCGAGGTAAGTGGCGACGCAAATGACATATCTCGAAGGTCGGATTCACTGGCGGATTTTGTCGATCGGTTGCGCCATTTCCAAAAACTCTTACCAGAGTTGCTCTTCCGTTGCATCATCATCCGACGCTCAGCCCAGTAGCCCTCTGGGAACCAAACCTACTCGAACCCATCGCGGGGAGGGCGCGGGGGATCCACGCCGAAGCCTGACGAGACGGAGGGGCGACCGAGTGGACGCGGTGTGGTATCTGTGGAAGTAAAGGGATTTGGAAGAGGATTGGAGAGGGGATTCGAAAATACGTGCTCTGGCATGGAAGGGAGACTCGGCTGGTGTTTCATCGTGGCGTCGGCTTTCGGAGTCGGAAGCGTCACAGAGACAAACGGAGGAGGTGTCCGAGATCGAAAGGCGAGATTGAAGTAGCTAAGAGCGGTCAGTGTCTCTCGTCGTGAGCCGTCCAGGCGAGTGAATATACTTGATGTCATTCGAGTCCAGCTGATGGTTCGTTGGCAGCGAAGTGTCCGATAACGATGTTCCCGGCGCCGGCATGATGGAGATGGAGCCTCGCTCCTGGGATGACGTCGTCCTTGGACAAAACTTGGCGAGCGTCAGGGCGGCTGCCTTGTTACGAGGACTGGCGTAGCTGGCGACGGGGAGAATCGATTCGTAGAGAGCCGAGGGGTAACGGGCGAAGGCTTCAGAAGTCGTCAAGGTCTGAGGGGATAATTATTGCATTCTAAAGGCTGAGATGAAGCAGTTACTTGTAGGTTTTAGGGGTTGCGTGAAGAGGCAAATTGAACCTATGTCCCTGGGTAGGTAAGCATCAAGGGCGAAGCTAGAGAAGGATGGAAGGTGATGGGTTGACCTACGACATCTATTCCTTCCACGCAGGTGAGCGTGCATGGGGATCGACATGTCTCAGTACCTCCTACCTAGGTAACCCAGTACCTACCTACCTACCAGGTACTGGGCTGAGTTAGGTATGTCAAAGGGGCCCTCGCTTGGCGAGTATGAGCCTAAGAATCAAGATTATGGAAGGACAGCAACGCCGCTTGGGACCTTGTCTACCAGGGATGATGGACAATCGTCCATGCTTAGAAATTGAAACTCATATAAATTGGTATCGAAATGGGCTTAATCCGTCTCCAACGGAGTAATATCTATCTCAACTCAAGTCGAACCAGGTTCGAAACCATCTTTTGATGCGCCAGACGCCATGTTTGTCTTTATTCATTAGGAGAGCCATTGATCAAAAACGAACCAAGCGGGATCTCATCAGTCAATGAGCATCGTATCGTCACCGTCCAGCGCAGGTCCTTGAGGCTCCAGAGGCACGCCACGGCCTCTTCCAGCCAGCAGCTCCCTCCTCACCTCAGGTCCAATGGCCGAGTGACCGTGAGTCAAGAGCAGGTCGAGCAACGCCTCACGCTGGTCTTCTGTGACATCGCCCTTGTAGCGCTGGGCAAATGCAAGCAGACTCTGGTGCCAGATGACGGGAAGCTTGGTCTTGGCGTCTCCCTCGCTGGCCAAGCCTGCCATGGCATCGCCGTCCTGAACAGATGCCGGGTCGACGCTGCGGAAGCGCAGGAAGTGGAAGACCAGAGCGTCGATCACCTGGTAGGGAAGCGCGTACTTCTTCTCAAGGAGCGTCTTGATGAAGATGTTGGTGGCGCCACCGCCCTCGGTGCCGTGGGACGCCTCCTGAGCGGCAATGTCGCAAAGGCCCTTGAGGGCTGCGGCAGAGTGCAGGACAGGGATGGAAATTCTGGCGAGCACGGCCGAGATGATGTGGGCTTCTCGCAAGGTGCAGGTTCCGCTTCCAACGAGAGGAAACAGAAAACCCTTGAAGAATGCGGCAGGCTTGTACAGGCCCTTCTTGAGCGAGTTAAACAGGTGCACGTTGAGCTTCTTGGTCTCGTAGATGTCCTCGCGGACGCGGTCGAGGATGACCATCTCGAGGAATCGCTGGACAACATGAGGCTTGCTTGACACGAAGATTCTTGTTGCTTGGTAGCAAGCATTCGGAGACCAGCTATCGGGCTTGGTCACCTCGAGGATATCCTCCCAATGAGGGATGGTGGGGAGGATCTTGAACGGCTTGGGTAGGGGACCAGACTTGTATCGGGAGAGGATTTGTCCAACCCTACGCCTTGATTAGCATGTATTGCCAGTCCTACTTCGCCTCGACTCACTTGGTGTAGACCTCAACGACTTTGGGGGGCAGCTCGTATTCGTCATCGGGAGGTCCCAGGTTGTTTTCTCGCCTCGCCTGCGCCGCTTCGTGGGCCGCAATCTTCTCTAGGATCAAATCTGCCAGGTTGACGCTCTCGCCCTCCTCTTCCCCAGTAGGCTTTCGATCCCACCCATGCTTCAACAGGTCGTCTTCCTCGTCGGGCATGAATTTCCTGTACATGTCCAGGTCATTGGGGTCGACCTCGATTTCCTCCACAACCTCATCGTCGTCGCCCCATGCCTCATCGTCTTCGTAGACCTTGTTCTCATCCTCGACCTCATCATCAAATCGCGAGTCGTAGCCGAACGAATCGACGGTCGGCTTGGCCACAGCCTTCCCGGCGTTCTCCTCCTCGGCCAATTCACGACCTATCCGGAGGATGGTCCTGGAGGCGCGGTCGTCAACGAAGTTTTCCTCCTCATCGTTGTTGGCCTTTGATCGCTTCTTTGAGGGCCTGTTTTTGAGGATGCCGGTAGCCGTGATATCATCCTCCAGCGGGTTATGGCGTCGCGTCTGGCGCGCCGCGGCGGGGGTCGTAGCCTTGGGCATTTTGGGCTTGTCGGCGTGAGATGTATGGCACGCACAATGTGTGCTTGGATAACAGAGGCAGGATAGATTTTCAAAATTTTGTGCCTTATCGATAAGCACCCCTCTTTCTTGGTTTGGCATAGCGCATTCTCGGGCCACAGGTGGTCCGACTGCCAGATTTGACGACCTCAGTCGTACCCATTAACTATCCTGGATTCTTGTGTGAAATTCTTCCAAGGTCTACGGAGTACTGGTTAATCAATCATAAGATTTAAGTATATAGACATGAGTGAATTCGATCGAGACAACACCTAACTGATGAATGCTTAGTACCTCTGCACTTGAAACTTAATCTCCCAACCTTGAAATAAAAGTGTTATTTTTTCTTGACAATCAAGAATCTGATTTCCACAAGCCCTATAACTAGGTACCTAGGTAACTATCCCTTCCAGTAGGTATGTAGGTACTTAGAGTCTTTGCCGATTGACGCGGGTGACGCCAGTTTCTGCCCCGCCACCATGATGACACTGGAGACCCTGAGAATCTGGAAACTTCTTCGCCCTGTGGGTCACGCAGAAAGAGTCACCCACCGGCCGCTACCAATGACGCCCAGCCCACTGAAGCAGCGATGACTTCAGGCCGCGGCCCCACTAGGTATCAGAGTGCCCCTCCAAATTCATCGGCCGTCAATAAAAATCCTTCAGCAAGCCACAACCTCAATCTTTGGCCATAGTAGAGAGGTCTACAGAAGAGCAGGATGCCGACTGAACTAGAAGAAGTACACACCCCCTCTGCGTCCTTATTCCGTGTTTGCTCGCTGACGATTGATCCCGCAGCTCGTGGGCTTCATCGCCCACCCTCATCCTCAAATCCGCCAGGTTGCCGTCGTGAATCTAATCCCTTACTCGACGTCTGAGCCGAGCATCTTTAAGGCTTCGCAACTCCAGCCCGTCAAGAACCTCAAGATCTTGGTTCGGGACCACCCCGTGAGTTGAACTCATTGGGACAAAAGAGGGAGGACGATATATGCTAACATAGGCTGCAGAACATCTCCGAGCATGCTTGCAACATTCTAGTCAATCTTTCAGGCGACCAGGAGATCCTTGAGAATCTAGCGGTAGATGAAAAGTTCTTGGATCTCGTGTTCCAACGGATAGTGGTAGGGCTTTGAGAGTGCATCGAGTGCTTCATGAATCCACTGGGACTGACCCTTTGCCCAGAATCCAGAGGAGCACAATGCCAACTTCCTAGCCATGCTCCTGGCCAACCTCGCCAAGTGGGATGGCTTTAAGGATATTCTCAAGAGAAGACAACAAGCGCCAGAGGAGCTCGGCTCTGACGATCTCGTCCTCAACCAGCTCATGGATCTCTTCGTCAAGGGCCAGGACGGCAGCTACAACAAGAAGGCCGACTTTGACTACCTGGCATACGTCTTCGCAGACCTCTCCAAGCACGCCGACATCCGCAAGCACTTCCTCCAGGCGCAAAAGTACGACAACGTCATCCCTCTCACCAAGCTCAAGGTCTTCACAGAGCACAGGTCCGACGTCCGGCGCAAGGGCGTCGCCAGCACCATCAAGAACGTCGCCTTCGAGGTCTCCTCCCACCCTTCCTTCCTCTCCGAGGACGAGATCGACATCCTGCCCTACATCCTGCTCCCCATCATGGGCAACGAGGAGTACGACGTCGATGAGAGCATGGACATGCTGCCGGACCTGCAGCTGCTGCCGCCGGACAAGAAGCGCGACCCGGACAGCAAGAATGTGCAGACCCACGTTGAGACGCTGACGCTGCTGACGACGACGCGTGAGGGGCGCGATCTACTGCGTCGCGTCAAGGTCTATCCAGTCGTTCGCGAGACTCACTTGCGGGTGCAGGATGAGGGCGTTCAGGAGGCCTGCGAGCGCCTAGTCCAGGTACTGGCGCGTGATGAGGCGGACGAGGGGATTGACGACACCAAGAGTCGGGTGCAGGAAATCGAAGATGAAGATGATCAGCTTGTGGAGGTTTAAACCAAGCATTTAACATGGCGGAATGAAAGCTGTGTAGGGCAAGGCCGGCCATGACACCATGAATTCGATGATACACGAGGGAGTCAGTCGTCCAAGGGGTCAAGGAAGACGAAGGTCGCTGGGATGCAGGTGATGACCAAGATTATGTCTGGATATTATTGGATATGCTCAAAAAGTACTGTATATAGACTTTGAATGCTTGCAAAAGAAGGAGTGTGTTCCTCCATGAGTTGCCCCAGAGTCATTACTCTCATGATTTCGTGAAAAAGACCGTTTGCCACCCAATCTTGTTTGAACCCAATGTGTATCTCAAATGTCCGAGCCATTACCGATTTCCCATGCTCCAACGCCGCTAGAGTTTCAAAAGATGCTGTTTCCTACTTCTGCCTGCCCATATCCTCTTCATTTTCCACAAACATGCTCTTCCTAAGAGGGCTTGCCGGCGGCCGCGCCGAGAGATAATCGTCGCCGGAAGTCTCTCCCGCTGTGGGCGGGGACACCGGTGTTGGGGACACTGGTGTCGCGTCCACGGGCGGCGACGCCAATGGTGGCGAGGGCAAGACATCCGATTCGGCCTTTCCAACCGGCGACGGCAACTGGCCATCGTCACTTCGAGGGCTCACTGGACTTGCTCCCATGTTCCGGAGCTGCGCGGCATCCCCATCAGACACGCCGGAGACATCGGATGTTACCCGTGCGCGGCCTGCGGTAGGAGAATCGAGTCCGCTCAGAGCCGGCGATGGAAGAGGCGGTTGATCTGTCGAGCGTGAGACGGTGCTCGCGTGATCGGGGCCCATGGAGAAGGAGCTATAGGATGGATCGGATATGGAGCGGGATTGTTGGCTCCGAGCGAAATGCGAGTGTTTCTGTATAATGTCAATTGGGGAGAGGCCAGTATCGTGAAGTTCGGCCGGTGGAGATGTATCTGTTTTCGTGAGCATTTGATATTTCCTATGAAAGCGGGTCGCAACATACCTGCCAACTCGACGAGTTGAGTGTCCGCCATCTCCGCCGGGGCGACAGGAGTATTGGAGCGTGAGGGCGGCGAGCCTGGGCCAACGGCCCTCACCGGGACGGCTTCTTCCATCTCAGGGCTCGCGGGCGACTCGACGGAGGTGGTGACCGTTGGTGCCTTTTCTGTGTTCTGGCCTCTCATCCACGAAATGATGCGCTTGCCGGCGTCTTCAGTGCCATCATCACTAGAACGGTTCTTGAAGATCTTGCGGCGACGCCAGAGACAGAACACGACGAGACAACCGGTCACGAGCATGAGCCCGAGAACAACACCAAGCACTGGCGCCACCCATTTGGGAAGGCCAGAGCCGCCACTGCTGTTGTTTCCATCATCTTCACTCGATCCATCGTCCAGGTCTGGGCGCCCCGTTGAGGCTGCCTTGTCGTACGGCCAGTAGGTCGTGATCTTGTCTGTGTCATATTCAGTGTCAAAGACCTTGCCGAGAGCGGATGTGGCCCAGCCGGACGCCGGAGCGGTGACCGTCGCACCGCCCGCAGCATCTCCTCCGATCTGGGATTGAATCTTCTCGTGGACACCGTAGTCGCTGAACTCGGCTGGGTCATAGCCATCCATCCATTCCCCACTAGTGAGGTTGAATATCACCACTGGGCCACCTTCGAGACAAGTGACGCGGGTACCGGACTGAGTTGTGTAGCCGCCAAAAACCATCATCTGGTCGGGGTATGGCATGAAGCATTTGTGGCCTGCGCGCGCATGCAGGCGCTCTCCTTCATAGATCTTGGTCCAGGTGAAGGACGGGATTGAAAGTGCCCAGACGTCATCGCTAAAGGGCTCTGTTGGGTTAATTCCATCGAAACCGCCATAGTAGTAGATGTTGAAGCTGGAGTAGTCCGATGCTGGGGCAACCACAGCACAACCGCGCGTCAGGGCGCCGGGGCCGTCTTCGGTTTCCTGCTTGTACCACTTCTCGCTGGCAATGTCGTAGACGTCGATTGTCTGCATGAATTCGGGACTTTCTTCTTCCTGTAGCGGTCAAAGAATTAGCATCGAATCTTGGGTGCAATTGAAAAGAAGGAAAAGGGCCTCGTGATGACTTACACTTGCTGTTTCGTTCGCCGACTTGTGGCTTCGTCCGGCCCACTCGGGATACACAACGCCGCCGAGGACAACAAGAATTCCCTTCTCGCCCACGGGAACCCAGACGACCTCTGGATTGGCACGTCCCTTGACACTGGGGGGCAGGGTTGTGTTGGTCCATGTCTCCACCAGCTGGTCTTCCATGTTGAGGGTGATAAAAGTGTTGGAAACATTGACGGCCTTGTCATCAAGGCTATTGGTATAAATGGGCCCTCGAGTCGGTGATGTGAGCCCAGAGAAGTACCATGCTAGATTCTCCGAAGGCGCGTTCACAGCTCCTCCATACGCAATATACCGAGTAACGTTCTCATCCAGCTTAGCATCATCGAAACCGCTCTGCCAGGTCGGCTTATCTGGGCCATACTGGTATGCCTCATAGCCCAGAACTTCGTCTTCGTCGGGTGGGTCGTACAGGTCATCGTTCCTCAGGAGCGCGCCGCCATAAAGGAAGAACTGCGCATCGTTGGCGAGCATGGCACCGTCGTAATAGTTGGGCGCAGCACCATTGCTGTTTCCCTCGCCTCCACGGGCCTTGGACATGGCCTTGTCCAAAAGGATCCCAGTAACATTGGTAGTCGAGTTGAAAGGAGTGCTCAGATTGTAGTTGAGAATGAGACCGCCATTGTTGCCTTCGGCGTTTTAGTTGCGTGCGTTGGATTAACAAGAAGGCCGGAAAACAACATACCATTGTCCACTGGGGCTCCGAGTCTTCCATCGTCGAGACGGGGCATCCACCAGATATCGCCGCCATCGAGATAGACCATGTCCCGAATCAGAGCGGCTATTGATATGTTAGAGAGACCTGAGCGCCATGGAGAATTAACCTTTACCTCTTGGTTGATACCAGACACAGATCTCGGTGCTAATCTGGTTGTCTACCCAGTTTGTGAACTGGGCGCTGGCAGGGCCGACGGCCACAGCTAACAGCGCCCAAGATGGACCGAAACCAAGCATCGCGGCAGCGTGAAAACCCGTTGACAGATGCAGTCGTCCAGCGTAGGCGTTTGAGAGAAATTAACTGCAAGGAAATCCTACGGGACCATGGCTTGTCCCAGCTCAAGGGTCCCTAAGCGAACTCCTCCAGCGCCGGCTGGGGAGGCAGAGGGCAACCGGGTATCCGCCGAGAAGGGCGAGAGGAGGCCCACGACAAATGCAAAGTCTGCTTCAGGAAGGTACCTACTTGGTAGGTGTCTGAAGAACAAAGACTGATCCTCGGCTGGAATCAAAGACCGCAAAGGTGTCAAAGCGGCTTGGTTCCAGGCAAGGCGTAATCTGGAGGGTGCAGAACAACAAGTCGTACCAGAGTCAGGGCACAGGGTGAGACCCCAATGCAAGAAACTGGACAACGATGTCAATAAGGCCGCGGCGTAACGGGCCAGAAATGGTTGTAAGACTCGATATGAAGACCCAACGGAGAAGAATCAACGCTCGACACAGGGGTTGGCCACTGTCATAGCGAGAGATCGGGGGAAATGGGGGACATAGGGCTGAAAGATCAGCTGTTATTCCATGTTCAAACAACAGGCACACACCCACATTGACACCGAGGGTCTGTGAGATGGACGGAGGCCAGGCTCTGACCCATGCCACCCACCCTAAGAACCGCATGCATCGGAGGACACTACTTTAGGACAAATCATTGCGAGCACGCGGTATCATCAGCCATTGGCCATCCATGTTCCGGCCACGACCTGACATTGGGTAACTGGGGCATTGCTGGGGGGGGATATAGCTTGGGGACGGGAATGAGACCCTGGTCTTTGCTCAGCCTCAACTGTCTGGAGCCTGATATCCCACCAGTGAGCCGTGTAAAAGTGCAAATTGAGTAAGAAAACAGAAAGCCGAGCACTTCCGTCCTTTTCAAGCATGAACGAATTCCAGACGATGATGCCATGTGGATTTCCCGTGGAGAGTGCTGACCTCAGATTCTCTGTAGGCCCACGTGAGAGCGCATGGTATCACCACTGAGAGCCAGGCCAAGCTTGGATACATGGCAATGCTCGGTTGAGGAACAACTCTTTTTCTGTGTGGAGCGGGGTCTTCTGCTGACCGAGGACGGTATGGGAATGGATGCACAGCCAAAGGCGGAGTACTTCGGCAAGTGAGAGTCAGTGGCTGACAAGTGGACGAGTCGACAATCCCACATGGGTTCCCTTTTTGAGACCGCCAGGTACTGACGAGCAACAACTCGCTTCCAGACCCGAGCCCACAAGATGGCTCATATCAGAGCGCTATAGGATCAGCTTGCGGGTTTGTTGGTTAGATGAGTTCAGGGAGATCGAAGAAGGCTCTTCCCCTGTTGATTTTGATCGGTGTCGCTCCCCGAATACCTTCGGAGGATTTACGGTGATGAAGATCAGAACGGTGACTCGGACATGTCCGGCGGACGGGATCACCATCGAAAGAAATTGCAGACAAGACAAACATGCCGAAAGTCCCATTTGTCGAGGCAGGCCGGATAAACAACAAGGCTGGGCTTGTCAGTCTTGGCCGGGGCCGGTCGACAAGGTCGATCTCACCATCCCTGCCATAAATAAGCACTGGCAAATGTCGAGTGGCGCCCGGCGATGGCGGAGGCACAATGCGTTGGAGCCGATTTAGCCCCCAACAGCACACCCTCCGGGATCCCAAGAAGAAAAGGTCGAATCGGGTAGGATCTTGCGATACAGGGATTGGCATCAAGGAGGGTGAGGTGGCAGCCTCCCATGCCTCTCTCCGCTGCACTTCGGACGCAGCTCATGGATTCCCCCCCCGCACGGGATAACTAGGTGGACAGACAAAAGTCGCGCATAAGACCGAGGTCGTGCCATGGAGAAGGCGACACAACGCAAGGGAGGGGGAAGGTGAATGCGAAAGGGATTCAATGGGACAAAGAAAAGGTGAGAATAACGCGGCCTCGAGGGACAAAGAAGTCCCAAGTTTGAAGAATGAAAAGAGTGCGTTGGGCGGTTTCTGCTCCGAGCACCAGGGAGTCGGGTTCCCATGACTTGAGCTTGCCTTTCTAGGCAACTGCCAACTCCCTAGGGACCTCAGTGCTGCTACAGTGGGCTTCACCACGGTCCAGTGGGGGCAGAGTAAGCTTTAGTGGGTTTCAGAGGGGCTACGCCGCAGTCTCCGCTTTCACAGGGCTGGGCCGCAGCAAATTCCGCCCTAGATTGGGTCCGGGCTATCGCACTTTGGCCAATCAGATTGTGGAATCTCCTGGCCGATGGACTGTGGCGTCGGACCTGGTTGCCCGCCCGTTATGCTACCAGCGTAGTAGGCCGCTACTCTACTCGTGCTGGCGAACGCGAACTGGTCAACCGCGCGCCCTCTCCACTTCTTCCTCACCTCTTCCTCCACCCTCATGGATAACTTGTATTCCACATCGCAGGGCACCAGTCCACCACCAAGTCCCGCCTACCGAGGCCTGTTTCTGGGCTAATCGTCGAGCCAACGCCTCCAGAGCACGTCGAGGATCACTCACAGCCTATGCCTTTCCCACAATTCGATGTGGCTGCCCAGCCTGGGACTCAACACGAGCTTCTCTCCGAACCTTTGCATCCAACATGCTCTGCCGTCTGCCTCATGTGAGCCATGGCATCGATGGCGTCCTGCTGGGCGACACGACTTGCAGAAGTTCCCGCCCCAGCTTGACTCAAAACCCAATGTCACCGTAAGCGCTCGACTCGTCCGTGGCGAGCGGCCTCAAAGGTGCATTCGACGTTTCCCAATCATTCTATCCCCCGGTGTATGTCAGATCGCAGCCTGCTTCTAGCCCCGCTAGAAACTTGGACCAGGGTCCCTAGTTGGTCCGCCGTTGCTGCGGCTCTGGGTTGCCGCGTCGTCAGCGGTTATGCTCAAGGGTTGTGATGTGATAGCGATACTGTCACTTCTCCGCCACTTTTCGGCCCTTGGCTTTGTCTGGTGCCGAGCCTGAACTTACTTGCCCTCAACTCCAAAGTCAGGCTCCTGGAAAATCTTCCTTGTCCAAGTCACCAAGTGGACCTCACTTGTCCCTCTGACTGGGACCACCTGCTAAGCCGTGCTGCTTGCTAGTTTGGGGGTATCGTACGTGCCCCGATCAAACCCTGGCCCACTGGCCATGCTCGCTGCATGTGCGATGTGCTCCAGATGCATTGGATTCATGCTCGGAGGAGAGGCATCTCGGGCAAGGTACCCAGAGAGTCATCCAGAGCATTTAGCTCCATGTTGCGCCTCACACCTGGCCAGTGGACCTTTTGTGATGGTCCTGGCTCTTTGTCCCAAATCATCTCCTCCGCCCGTGGCCTGCCCATGTCAAGCCTGTGAGCTCTTTTAATTTGAGCTGACGCTTGGCTTATTTGATTACTCGGCCGTCTTCAACACCACGTTGGGACCCTGGTGTATAGTTACCACCATATCGAACCGCAAACCCGGTTGCCTCTTCGCCCACTCCCCTGCCTCCTAACACGCCGGAGTGGCTTCTCGGGAGGAAATTAAAGAGCCAATTGCGGATATCGATGCATGTGGTGCCAGCTGGTCGCGTCACCGGCACTTGGTAGGGCTACCTCGCTCAGCCCCTTGGTCCAACCCTCAGCCTGATCTGTTGTTGGACCTATATCATATGTTCGCCGCGGTACGGTGGCTCAGCTTTTTTGTTCCTCTACTCTATTCGAGGTCAACTCTGACATTTGGAGGAGAAGCTTCAAGCCTAGACTCTCGTTCTTTTTATCACACTCGCTAGTTGGCCCGTCTCAAGTTTTGGCGCTGCTGTCACTCACTCGCCGCTTTCGAGGCACTCGCCCGTCATGCGCTTCTTGTTGATGCTCGGCGCCCTGGGTGCCGCAGCTGTCGAGCTTCCAGCCTACAATGGCCGAAAAGTACTCCACCGCAGAAGTGACTCGGCCACCCTTGATCAGCCGACTGTGGTAGATACCGCGACAACGGAAGAAGGTGGACAAGAAGCCGCGTACGTTGTCCCTACATCAGCTCCGGATGTGGTCAACACCGCCCCTGCGTCATCGATTGTGGTAAATAGCGTTCCTTCGTCGGTGGCTGAGGTGGTCAACACCGTCCCTACCTCGGAGGTGGAAGCCGCCAACACTGTTCCTACTTCATCGGAAGAGGAACAAGTCAACACCGTCCCTACGTCGGAGGAGGAAGTGGATAACACCGCTTCTGCGACGGTGGCAGAAGTGGCTAGCACGGCCGACACTGCCCCTACAACGATAACAGACGTGGCCGATACCGACGAGACCACCGCGGCAGCGTCGACGACGTTGGAAGCCATCGCCTCTGGATCAGTCGAAGACCATGACTTCAGCAACCCCGAAACCACCTGGACAACCGAGGAGGCCTATTGGGTTCAAGAGGCCACGGGTTACGACTTGAAATGCGGGTGCATAACCACTGTTTTGACAACGATTACGAGCATTTATACCGTCCCAGTCGCCACCACCACAAGCGAAGATGAGTGCGGTGGCTATGGCGGCTATTGTCCTCCTCCAGGCCCTACAACCACTGAAACTTCAACATCTGAGGAGTGCATTGGTTATGGCTGCCCACCTCCGCCAGTCACAAGCACAACCGAGACGACAACCTCCAAGCCCGAGACTTCCACCGAGACCTCCACCGAGATTACGACTACATCGGAGACGTCAACAATCTCAACAGAGACTGAAACCTCTACTGAGATTACAACTACGTCGGAAACCTCCACCGAGATTACAACTACATCGGAAACGTCAACAATTTCAACGGAGACCGAAACTTCCACTGTGACTTCGTCCGAGACCACGACATCTGGAACGATCACATCAATTACATCGTCAACCACAGATGTAACTTCCTGGTATGAGATGATTCAACCCCAGAAATTTTAACGACACTCACTAACTGTATATAGCGGCACGGAGACAGTTTAGTAAGTCAAACGCGGACCAAGACCAACATGCAACTAACTAGCTTTCAGCGACACCACAACCGTTGTTTCCTGGAAAAAGCACACTGTGAGTTGCGGTAGTGAAACTTTTGCCTCGGATGAAGACTAACCTGTCCCAGGTAACCGTCACTTCCTGGCGTCGTGGGAAGACTGTGACTTCCTGGCGCTGGCGCGACCGCCCGCCAAAGACTGTGACCGATACTGTCACTGATACTATCACTGACACCGTGACCGAGACCGACGTTATAACTATAACCGAGACCGACGTTGTGACTGTAAACCAGACCATTACCGAGACCGAGACCGAGACTGAGACTGAGACCGAGACTGAAACTGAGACCCAAGCTCGTGTGACTGTCACCGAAACCGAGACCCAGGCTCGTGAGACTATCACCGAGACTGAGACCCAGGCTCGCGTCACTGTTACCGAGACAGAGACACAGGCCCGTGAGACTGTCACCGAGACCGAAACCCAGGCCCGTGAGACCGTCACCGAGACTGAGACTCAAGCTGGCACAACTGTCACAGAGACCGAGGCCGGTAGGACCGTCACCGAGGCCGGCAGAACCGTCACTGTGACTGAGGCTGGTCGAACCATTACTGAAGTTGACAGAGTCACTCTTCCCGGAGAGACGGTCACTCAGGCTGGCGAGGATGAGACAATTACCGTCCCCGGACAGGAGAGAACGGTCACTCTTCCTGGTCAGCAAACCGTGGTCACCGTCTCTGGGGAAGAGCGAACCGTCACTCAGGCTGGCGAGGATGAGACAATTACCGTCCCCGGACAGGAGAGAACGGTCACTCTTCCTGGTCAGCAAACCGTGGTCACCGTCTCTGGGGAAGAGCGAACCGTCACTCAGGCTGGCGAGGATGAGACAATTACCGTCCCCGGACAAGAGAGAACGGTCACTCTTCCTGGTCAGCGAACCGTGGTCACCGTCTCTGGGGAAGAGCGAACCGTCACTCAGGCTGGCGAGGATGAGACAATTACCGTCCCCGGACAAGAGAGAACGGTCACTCTTCCTGGTCAGCGAACCGTGGTCACCGTCTCTGGGGAAGAGCGAACCGTCACTCTTCCTGGTGAACGAACTGTTGTGACAGTACCTGGAGAACAGGCGACGGTCACACAGGCGGGCAAGGTTACGACTCTGCCTGGCCAAACCGTGGTGTCTGTCGTCACAGAGAGGTTGCCCGCGCAAACGATCACTGTTACCGAGGACGGCGAGACGATCGTCTCTGTTGTTCCCGGCCCGACGAGCGTCTACACAACCACCCTGGTGGTAGACCAAACCGTGAATGGTCCCCCAACCACTGTCACTCTATCGCCCAACTTCGACGTCACTCTGTGCCCCAAGCCTTCAGGGAACTCTGCACCTCTGGACCGCAAGTCGGATCTCACCTTCGGCTGCAAGCCTGGTTATGTCTGCAACCCACCCAAGCCCGCTTGGTGCAACTTTTGGCCCGAGCCCCCGAAGGAAGACTACCTGTGTGAGCCTCAGTACTGTATTCCCTCACCTCCGGTTAAGAAGGTCAAGTGGCCCAAGAAGAAGACAGGGTACTACCCCCCGTCCTTTGGTTATTTCGACCTCAATCCCGAGGCATTTGGCCTTTCATACGACATCTTTAAAAAGAATGTTGTTGAAAAGTGGGTGAATGGCAAAGTCACGACTTTCTCAACTGGCAACTGGGCTTCTCAGGCAACCCTGAGCGACTGGCCGCAGGCCACGACCTCGGCCTCTGAGTATTACGATGATGCTCCCAGCAAGAAGCAGCGCCGTGGTATGCACATGTTCGGCAAGCGAGATGTCACTCCCTCTATTTGTTACGAGGATTGCAACAACGCTTACAAGATTGCACTCTCCACCGGAAAGTCGAGCAGACTATGCGAGGATGGCTCCTCGTTCCAGGACAGCTACGAAATCTGCCGGACCTGTATCCAGGACAACACCGAAAGCACCAAGAACACGGTTCGAGACTACGTCGAGCCTGAGTTCTCTCAGTTTGTCAGTTACTGCACTGGTCGAGATACTTCGCGTGCTACAGAGACCGATTCCGGACCCGAATCCGCTGTCACTGAGGAGCCCGATGTGGAGACGACCAGCCAGGTTGAGGCCAGCGATGATGGATTCACTGCTCTCGAGACGACTACCGCTGAGCCTGAGCCTGAGCCTGAATCTACCACCAACGAGCCTGAGCCAACCACAGAGGCTACAGAAGCGCCAGAGCCCACCTCGGAAGAAGCAGAAGCTACCACAGAGGCGTCGAGCGAACCTGGATTCACGGTAAATGGACTTGAATCGACTACGGAGGACTCGCAACCAAGCAGCACGGAGGCGGCGGACAATGAGTCGACCGCTCCCCCCGAAACCACTGAAGAGCCCACCGCAACCGAGGGTGAGACGCAAGCTGAAGAGACATCAACCGGCGGGTCTGAAAACTCTGAAGCTAGTGAGTCAGCCACTGCATCTGTTACTGCTCTTGCTGCTGTTGTCACCACTGAAACTTCTTTGGCCGAAGACTCTGAGACTGATGCGGTTTCTACCGATGCTGTTTCTACTGAAGCGGTTTCTGCTGATGCTGCTTTTACTGATGCTGCTTCTACTGATGCGGTTTCTACTGCCCTTGTTTTCACAACTGAGACTTCTTTGCTTGAAGATTCTGAGACTGATGCAGTTCCTACTGCAACAGGGACAGACGCTGCCGAAACGGACGCGACAGAGACAGATGCCGAGACAACCGTTTCCCAGCCTGACGCTTCTGCGACGGACGCTACCGAAACAGAAGCGAGCGAGACAGATGCTTCTGCCCGCGGAAGTGACGCAACTGATACGGCTGAGGGTCCATCCCGCCTTGAGACGCGCACTTCATCTCTTCCGGGAGCGACGACAGGCCCTGCGACAGTCGAAGCAGCTGCCTCTCACATCACGGCAAACCTGGCTACCTTCATCGCGCTTCTCTCGATGTTGGTGGTTCAATTCGTCTAACTTTTTTTTTTTTTTTTTGACGAAATGACCCTTTTTTATTATTTGACTATTCATGACACTCCCTTACGATAATGTCTATCTGACTACGACGGCATGGTCTACATTTACGTTTTACGGACAATCCTTAACTGCATATATACCGGATTTGAGCATTGCATATTTGAACGTTTGGCAATTTGCCATGACACTCCTTTTGGCGCATGGTGGGGATACATACCTAGAATGGGCATGCGGAATGATACCCTAACACTCCTTTGCATCCGGAATGGCAGTTTTGTTTCGAGGCGGAAGAAGCGTTGGAAATACGTGGCCGAAGAGTTGGGCCTCGCTTTGGTTGTTTAGACGGAAGAGGTCAAAAGTGACCGGGTTTAATGAAGGACGGGCGGGAGAAGAGAGACTGCTTTTGCGTTGGATACAGTTGGAAAAAATGTTGACATTTTGTCGCCGCCGCTTTTGGCGAGCTGAATCGCTTTGCAATTTTGTTCCGCTGCTTTGCTGCCGTGCCTCTGACAGATGCCATTTGAAGGTATACCCCGTCGATTCCTCAACAGAACCCATGGAACGCCAAAACCCAACAACCCCTGAGCTGCCCTGTATAAACCAACTGAGAAACTCCTGAGTCTTGATCAGCATCTGATTCCATATCAGTGGGCCTTGTAATTCTTGTGTGTTCAGCGCTCACCATTCACCGCCGTACAACATGATCCCCTTTTCCAGTTATCCATCCAAATACCCTCTCACCAATCTCTCAGCCCAAGACCCCTCCGCCTCGTCTCCAAGGGCTCGTCAAGCATGCCCGCCTCCAGGGTGCCCAGGTCTGCTATCTCGGCCGTCGACCGCCGGCGGGGGAATACGAGGCTTCCCCAGAAGCCTGTGATGCGCTCCGCCTTGGGCACGGGGACAATGAAGGTTGTGAAGGCCAGGCCGAGCATTGTGGGTGTTTGTTATAGGTTGGTGGAAAGACCCGATGCTATTCAGATTGATTGATGAAAGCTTCCGTTTGACGTGAGGACGATGGCAGAGAAAAGCTCCTCGGTGGTCTTCCCTTCCATGCATACTTATTTATACCTGATCTTGCGACAGCTCCCCCGCATTCTAAGGCCAGATCTTTTTAGTTCTCATTCTGAACCATATCTGAATCAAAGCGCCTCCCGGAATGGGCCAAATGTCTCTTTCTCATGGCTCCCCGCCCCCTTACACGGCTGCGAATGGGGCGGAGGTTGCCGTGCAAGCCTGTAGACTTGAACCTCTTGGGGCATAAGACGCAAGGGGAATGGATGCCCTGACGCCCTGGTCTAACACGTCTAGCTCAGAGGGTTTGGTGGCTTGCCGATCCTCCACTCCAAAAGATGCATCTCGAGCTGCGGTATTGGACAGAGCTCACACTTGGGTTGGCTGCTTGGAATGCAAATGTTCAGGGCGGAAGGCCCTTGCGTAGAATAGCGAAAAAGTGAATCGTGTAAGAAAGCCATGGCTTGGGTTAGCTTGGCTGCTATCGTTTTGGTCCCTGACGGCGATGCCGATCTTGACTATGTGACGAGACCCGCGTTCTGATATCCATAGTCAGAAGAGGTTAAAGGAAAAATCCAGACATTGCAAATCATGCTTCAATTCAACATTGTGTCGTCCTCGTTCAAATCCAGGCTCTCAAATTTCCATCGTGACCAAAAACGCCGTCATTCCTCTTGTCCATGCAAGTCGCCCGCCCATCAGCCGTGATTCAATCCGTGTCCCAGCCCTGAAGCATCCAAGTATTCACAGTCTTGTCAAAAGTCATTGTCTCATTCCACAACCAGCCCCTCCAGAACGCGCATTGCTTTTGTGCCCTCGCTCTCAAACCGGCTCACCATAGACTCGCACTCGTGCTTCAGCTTCTTCTCGGCCTCAGCCGCATTGTGGTAAATCCACTCCTGCACCGTCATCTGCTTCTCGGGTGACGTCAAAGTCTGGCCCTGCTTCAAGAATCGATCAACACCATTCTCCTTGTCTGAATTCGTTCGCGGTGACCCAAGAACCGCTTCAAGGTCCAGTTCTGTCCAGGGCGTTGTGCTGCGGAGGCCTGCAATCATGTTGCGCTTGGACGGCGAACCGCGCGTCGGAGTTGTCGCAGCTACTGGCGCCAGGGCAACTCGCTTTGGGTTGGTGCTTGCCATAGGCTTCGAAGAAGGCGGCTGGTTCTCGGCGTCGGAGGACTGAGGAGACTGAGAGGGCGAGATGGCGGCTTGCCGGGCCGATGGCGCGGGTGAGATGATTCTTCCTGGGGTTGAAGGCGGGTTCGCGAGATGCGCGGAACTCGGGGGCGGTGATGAAGCCATGTGTCGTGCAGCGGGCGACGGCCGCGCCGACTCAAAAGACACCACGGGGGCGGTGACATGCTCGTCTTTCTGCTCCTCGGCTGAGTACACATCAACTTCTTGTTGCCGCGTTTCCAATGGTTGAGTTAAGAGCTGTGCCGCCTCCTGGCTCCCCGAAGCCTCCATCGACTTCCGAGCCTCCACTGACTTCTTGGAGGGACGTCCTCGACTGCGCTTCGCAGGAGCGTCGCTGGGCTGGCTCCCTTCGGCCCCGACAGATGCGCGAGATGCCAATGATGCCTTGGAAGGACGGCCGCGACCGCGCTTTACGGGCGGCTCCTCAGGGGTATCGACGGGTGTCTCGGCTGGTGCGTCCACCAATTCGAGTTCATCGGCGGTCGCCAGAGAAGCCAGCGATGCCTTGGACGGTCGACCGCGTCCTCGTTTGCCTGTACTCAAGCGAGCAGCTGCCGACTTCTTGACAACTGTGTCAGTACTGGCCAAGCTATCCTCGCGAGCCAGCTCTTCGACGTCTGGTTGCGGCTCTAGGGGCGGAACTTCTTCTTGGGCCGCTTCGGGTACAGCCAGGTCGTCCTCGACAGGCTCTGGAGAAGCCTTCGCTTTCTTCGACTTGGTCTGTTTCGAGACCTTTCGAGTTCCTGCCTTTCGTCCTTTCTTCGGAACATGCAAGTCCTGGGGCTCCGGCTCCGGCTCCGGCTCTGGTTCGCGCTCGGGCTCAGGCTCATCAACTTCCATTTCAGCCTGCAGAGCTCGGAGTTCGTCCTCCACATCAGCATCATCCAGTTCAGCAGGCTCCGGGTTGAACATGGCGTAGTCTGTTGACTCCTGAGCGGGCTCAGCTTTGGCTTTGGGTGCCTTGGCATCCTTACCCTTCTTGGCCATTGACCGCTCGGAATCAGAGTCCACCGTTATCTCTTCATCCTCACTCAGTTGTCGCTCGAGATCCGCCTCAAGCTGACGCTCAATCTCGTCATCATCTGGGAAGCTCCCAGGAGGCGCTTCGTAGGGTGCCAAGGATGCCTCAGACGCAACAGACGTTGCAGATGCCTTGCGCGTAGACTTGGCCGCCGCTTTCTTAGTCTTCTTTCGCCCACCCTTCTTGGGAGCTGGGGCCTCAGCCATTTCGACGTCCTCGTCAGGTTCCATGGTCGAGTCGTTCACAGCGACACTACCACGCGTCCGTGTTGCGCGCTTCTTTGGGGCTGGTGCTTCCGAAATGGCAACGCTTGAGTCTTCCATTGCCGTGCTGTCTCGCTTCTTTCCTCGAGTGGGTTTGACTGGCGGTTCCTCTTCTTCGATCGATGCATCCACCTCTTCTACAGGCGCTTCCTTCTTGGCCTTGGTTTTTCGACCCTTTGTAGTGGCGGTTTTCCGTCCCTTGGTCTTCTTGCCACCTTGTGTCATGGTCGATCCCGTAGTTAGGATGCTGTCTTCGGGTCCGGCTATCGACTCATTAAGTGATGGTGCTTCTGAATTGACGGTGGCAACGGATTGGGCGGACAGGCGCGATGCCTTAGACGCGCGTCCAGGCTTAGTCCGGCTCGGCTTTTTTATATTCTGCGACTCATCGATTAAGACGAAGAAAGGGCAGTCGGGAGATCGGTTGTAGTGTTCATCGCTGTTCGCGAGTTAGTATAGAAACCCAAGCTACCCCAGCGAAAAATACTTGCAGTGGTTTGTCACCAGGCTCCCATCCATCAAGAGCAAGCTGGCAATAGGTGCAGGTTGCCATGTCGTCCGAGTCTTCGGTGGGAGTGTATTTCCATCCCGCGTCGACCAGCTAGCCTTTGTTAGGAAATGATCCCTCAGCTGGGGGTGAAAAGGGCTCACCTGTTTGGTCTTGCACTTCCAACCCTTCTTGGAATCGTGCGGCCACCTGCCAGCAAAAGTCGCTTTTCGGGCTTCCTTCATGTACGGCTGGGAAGGGTCTTCTTGCGCGTAGTCGCCCACCTCGGCCTCGATTGCGGCAACAACCGCCCAACCGCACTCCGGGGCATGTTTGAGATGTTCAAGAAGGGGATCATCGCCAGCCTCCCAGCCGTCGAGGCCTTTGTGGCACAGGAAGCAGGTGACATTGTCGGGGTTCTGAGGAGCAGGATTGAAGAATAGACCGGCGCGAGCGAGCTATCCAGTGTGTTAGCATCGGTTCGGGCCAGGCGCAGGAGAGTCCGGACGTACGCTCGCGGGTGTGATGTTTTTGTGCGGCCAGCTCAGAGCCTTACCGCCTCTACCGTTGGCGGTTGACCCTCGCTTTTTCACGCTCTTGTGAAAAGAGGCCAGGCGGCTCTCGTATGTGATGTATTGATCAGTTAGATCTTCGAAAGACATTGTTGCGACGGGAATACGCGTCGAATCGCGGTCGCTTGATGGTATCTATGGCCAAAACACGATTCCAGGATGACGAACGGCTCGAAAGCAACCGCGAAGCGCGACGGCTGTGTAGGAGAAAAAATTCAAGGAAAATTCGTGGGCATTTCAGTCTTCAAGTTTCGGTTGAGAATGCTATTGCGCGTCGTGCAGGTCGATGCAATGCCGAGTAGTGATGGGAAGAGCGTTGTTTGGGAAGGAATTGATGCGAACATCGACGAGAAGGTCTGCGGTCCAGCAGAAGTGTGGGTCCAGGCGCGTTTGTTTACTTTGAGTGGGTCAGCGAGGCCCGTGGTCCGGGGAGATCCTCAAAACAGATTCCGTCATGAATGGCACACACGAAAAGCGGAAATAGTAGTGTATGTACGGATGCTGATATGTTATCTTCCAATCGTCTTACGTTCTGGCCTAAATTTTTATTATGGAAGTCCTACAACAACAGTGCCTCTGTTTTCATCTCACCTTGTACTCTCCACCCCTGTCGTTGAATCCCTCGCCCCGAGCAAGTCTCTGATAGATTGCACCACAATAGAGCTACCTCCCACTAACAAACCAGTTTACCTCTGCTTGTGTGTATTCGTATTATTGTATCTGCCATCAGGGACCTTACAGCTTCCCGGCCGCCTTCAATCCCCGTTCACCATCCACCAAGATACACCATCCTTCATGACCTCGGCCCCCATCACCGGCTACCACAGCCTGGAACGCTCCTTGCTCGTTGGCAAACTTGAGGATATCGTCATCGAAGCTTCCGGGCTGCAGCCACACTGACGGGATCCCCAGCTCCTTTGCCTCCTGAAGGACCTTCAGAGTCGTGGCGGGAGGAGTGATGACTGAGATGGACGTCTGCTTTGGGTTCGGCAGCGCCGTCACAGCGGGAACCGTGGAATGGTCTTTGTCAAGGGCAGAGATACTTGCCGACCCCGGGTTGATGGGAGTAACTGGGAGATCATGGAGAAGATACCAGGCGAAGACTTTGAATGCTTAGCAAAGGGCTATACATGTTCCGTCGAGGCTGAGATCATACCTCGGTGGCCAAACTTGGCGGGGTTTGAGCTAGCGCCAACGACTGCGAAAGTGGAGGACGAGAAGAATTTCCGGACAGTGGCCTCGGTAGTCATTGCTTCGAAATGAATGGGTATTCAGTAGCTAACAGGTTTGTACTGTCTTGGTTTATTTTAAAGGGTATTGTGAAAGAGAAGATTCCCAGCGAGGCAGAGGGTGGGTTCCGATATCACCGAGGGAGCTGCGGGGCTCCCGAAGACGCCATTAAACCGATCCCGTTGTGCTCAGCATGTGCGTCACAAGCCCGAACCCGGTACAGAAAATTATAAATCACTCCGGTCCTAATCCGTACTTGTATTTCATGTTTTATTATGCCCACAACTATAGGCGAATGCTGGATTAAGTCCTTGTGATCACAAGCATTGTCCGTATTTAGCCAAGTGCTCCTGGAAGGTGAGAACATCTCCAAGGAGGTTCTGGCATTAATTACCTATGCGACGAGCTGGAGGCAACGTCTCCTGCTGAGATGGATTGGCTGCTAGAATTGGGCCGCGGTTATGGGTTTGTTGATAAACGACTTGGCCCTGAACCTTAATAATGTATCCAGAGCTAATCAAAGTACCGCCAGAGTCAAGCAGGCAGAGCAGGCGGAGAAACCAACACAGGGCCCAAAATACCATTCCTCTTAAGATAACCCCGAAGACTGGGGACTGGTCATTGTTGTCCACCAGCTCTACGGATCTGATCGTGTCTGGCGTTGCGTAGTCTCGCCACGCTGTCCAGGGTAGTCAACCCAGGGAGCTCACTGCCCCCAGGGTGATCATTAGCCACCCACAGGCAAACCGGATCTTTGATTGGTTTTTGCTATGGCGAAAGAGGCGTTGTTAATTGCGCCAGGTCTTCAAGGGATGAACCGATATTGGGAACAACGCGGGCGAGACATCCTCCTCGGCTTGTGGAGGGATGTATGGCCCCCTGAATTAACAATGGAGGACTGGGTGTGAGGTAAATCACATATGATGACGTTGATGAGGGCACATTGCTATCGCAACTCCAAGACGGCCTGGATGAGAGAGAAGCTCAACCCAGAGCAACTTCAGACATGTGTCTCCAGTGCGTACCAGAGCTGGATGAGCGACACGAGTCGTGCAGAGTGGATTTGCTATTCCACCGCATTCCTGGAGCAGTACCGCAGTGGAGGGAACTAGCTGACCGCTGACAATGTCCTGAACTTGAACATATCTGGGGCACGTACACAAAAGGATGCTGGAGAAGATGTTGGACAGTGGGACCTGCTGGCCTCCCATGATTAATGAAAAGACGTCGAGTCCTCCACAAGACATTTATGCAAGCACCCAGAGATCTCCGAATTCATGCAACAGTCAATCTGTTTGATAAGAGCACTGCCCATTTTACCCGAGTTTCAATAGTTTCACCGCCTCCAAGGAGAACGGAGGAATTAGTTAGGAGTGATAAAATAAGTCGTGCATAGGAGGAACAATATTAAGCAGCTAGTATCCTAGTGTTTGTGTCAGCCCATCAAATGCCCGTGTTTTTTTTTGGACCCTGGCTGGGGACTGGACCGTGGGCTGACGCCGTTGCCCCGTCAGTCTCAGGGAAAAGGACACCAGGGAGGCCAAGGCGTGGATGAAATGCACAAGGAGTCCAATCTTGGCCCTCTTTTCTGCTTCTTCATCTTTCAACACCGCTCAGCTTTCCTCCAAAAATATCACCAAACCTCTTCTCGCCGTTATTTTCTCCTGCAAACCGACCGTTTACCGCCGCTTCGTGCTCCCAGCTGACCAGCCTTACCCCCCCCTATCAAACCCAAAATGGTGAGTTGCCCCGGCACCCCTTCTTGCATGCTGCTGGATAAACAAACCGCCCCGCTCTGATTCGACGGCCGGCCGCCCGAGCAGCTGGAAGCTGGTTTTGCATCATTTTGCGCGAAACAAGCCTCACCTCTGTGCCCGCATCCTGCATCTTTCCACATTTTTCTACGCACCCGAATCGCTATAATTGCAATCGCATCCCTCTCCAACGCCTTCCCACCAGACTCTGGCATCGCAAGCAATCATGTCTTCTAACCAGTTCGACTCGCAGGCTTCGACCAACTACAAGGAGGCTTTCGCCCTGTTTGACAAGCGCGGCAATGGCCGTGTCTCCCTCGAGAGCCTGGGCGACCTTTTGCGCGCCTGCGGCCAGAACCCTACGCTCTCCGAGATCCAGGACCTCGAGAAGAACGTTGGCGGTGACTGTGAGTGCTGGATTCCGATGCAGAGGGTTTAAGGGGGCATTGGCTGATTTCGGTGTTTTTTTCTCTGCAGTCGATTTCGAGACCTTCCAGCGTGTTCTGAACCGTCCCGGCGGCTTCCGCGACCCGGGCGAGCCTGAAGAGTACTGCCGCGGCTTCCAGGTGTTCGACAAGGACATGACGGGCTTCATCGGCGTTGGCCAGCTCAAGTACATCCTGACAAACCTCGGCGAGAAGATGACGGATGAGGAGGTGGACGAGCTCCTCAAGGCTGTTGACACCAGCTCGGGCCAGGTCAACTACACCGGTATGTACTCTTGGGCTCTATGTCTTGGCTTTGTTCTCCGAATGCTGACTGCGATGCGAATGTAGATCTCGTGCGAACCATTCTCGCCAACTAGGCGGCGTGCAGTTACGGGCGGATCAGTTAATGCATCTACGTGGACGGGCCGGCGTTGTTTGCTTGTTTGATAACCTATGGATATGGATTCGGCTATGGATACGCTGGTATGATGAATTACTTGCCTGCGGTGTGCAGGGCAATCGCATGTATGGATTTTTGGTAGATACTTTGGGAGGCGAGCAGGAGTCTAGAATTGATGCTCTGTAGGCCTCTTAATCATCTGGCTCTGGGTCTTTGGTTGGTGCTTGGCAATGGTTGGTGACGCTAGAACCAGATTGTTCAGGCCTCAACACCATGACAATGCAGTGTTGTCGCCAGCTCTTTGGTCGTCTGGTTTCCTTCCTCAGCCTTGAAATTGGCATAGTGATTCACCGCGCAAGCCTGATGAGAATCATGATCCATCTACTGTGCAGGCGCTGCCTTAGGTTACCCTCACACGCCCCGATCATGACATGGGGAGATCATAACCGCAGCAACTGCCCCGCGTTTCGATTCGTTAGCGGCTGCCCGCCCGCCGGAGCTCAGCTGCACCCGCCCCATCTTCCTGCGTCAACAACAACGTCCTTTCAAACGCCTCTTGCCGCCCCGACGTCTCTAGACGCCCTGATCAATTGAGCTTCCGCCTTGTGAAACCCCTCTTTTCACATCATCTACCCACTGGCCGTTGCCGCCTCAGTCTTGGGACAATATAAGCCAATCGGCTGCCTACAGTAGCCAGGAACAACCCACCTCGTGTCCCTCCTCCAAGCTGGACAAGCGTCCTTCCCGCAAGCCCCTCCCCCTCCTCCTCCTCTCGCTCCTAGTTCTCCTCCTCGCCGTCACTCTGGCTTCCTCACGAGCTTTCTCCCGACTCGGCTCCCTCGTCAATCACTTCAGATTCCAGGCTGCACGAGCTACGATTCCCCGACGACAGCTGATGACTAGCACCATGGTCCCCGACAAGTATCGCAACCCTCCTCAGGCGCCGCCTCTGTTCACCGCCACCCCCGAGTCGATTGCCGCCGACACCAAGAAGCTCTGCGACGAGACCAAGAAGGTCTTGGACTCTGTGGCGGCCAACGTTCCTACGGACAAGGCCAGCTTCGCCAATGCCCTTGAGCCCATCCTGCTGGATGAGAACGCGGCTGCCACTCAGAGACGCATCTTGACATTCTACCACCATGTCTCCACGAACAAGGAGCTGCGAGATGCTTCCACCGAGTCCGAGAGGGTCTTTAATGACTTTGGCATCGAGTGCAATATGCGAGAGGATATCTTCAAGGTGGTAGACGCTGCTTACGCGAGCCGGGCTGGCCAAGATCTCAACAAGGAGCAGCTGCATGTCCTTGAGAAGGAGCGCCAAAAGTATATCCGGAATGGTCTGCGGCTGCCCGCTGGTCCCAAGCGAGACCGATTCAAGGAGATCCAGAAGCGTCTGAGCGAGCTCGAGATTCAGTGCCAGACGAACCTGAATGAAGAGAAGGGTGCCATCTGGTTCACGCCCGAGGAGCTCAAGGGAGTCCCTGCTGACGACATTGATATCGACACCCTGGAGAAGGGTACCGGAGAGAATGAAGGCAAAGTCAAGCTCTCCTTCAAGTACAACCATTACTTCCCGCTCATCAAGCATGCCATCAACGCCGACACACGCCGCAAGTACACGATCGCGGAATCCAACAAGGTAACGCCTTGAAGGTTGCATGCATCAACTCACGCTAATCTCATGTAGGCCAATATCAATGTACCCCTTTTCCAGGAAGTCATTACCCTCAGAGACGAGGCTGCCCGTCTGCTCGGATATGACAACCATGCGAGCCTTCGGATTGAGGAGAAGATGGCTAAGAGCCCTGCTGCGGTTAGAGCCTTCCTTGACGACCTTCGGACCCGGCTGGCCGCTGGCGGAGAGAAGGAAATCAACAGCCTTCTGGAGTACAAGAAGAAGGATTACGAAGAGCGCGGTCTCCCAGTCGACGACAACTTTTACATGTGGGACACGTCCTTCTACTCGCGTATCCAGAAGGAGAAGGAGTACAGCGTCGACGAGACCAAGATCTCTCAGTACTTCCCTGTTGAGTCTACTTTTGCGGGCATGCTAAAGATCTTCGAGGAAATCTTTGGATTCGTCTTCGTTGAGTTGAAGCCAGAGGAGCGAGCTCGGCTTAGCCCCACTGGCAAGGCTGAGGACATTGTGTGGCACGAAGATGTCTTGATCTACAGCGTGTGGGATGATGAGGCCTCGGGCGGAAACTTCTGTGGCTACCTGTACCTGGATCTGCACCCCCGTGATAACAAGTATGGCCACAACGCCAACTTCAATCTCGAGCCAGGCTACGTCACCGAGGACGGCAAGAAGCACTACCCGGTCACTGCCCTCGTGTGCAACTTCAGCAAGCCGACACCAAAGAAGCCTTCGTTGCTCAAGCATCACGAGGTGTTGACCCTGTTCCATGAGCTAGGCCATGGTATCCATGACTTGGCCGGCCGTACCCGCTACAGCTACTTCCACGGAACTTCAACTGTGCTTGACTTTGTCGAGGCGCCCTCTCAGATGCTGGAGAACTGGTGCTGGACCCCCAGTGTACTCAAGTCGCTGTCCAAGCACTGGGAGACCAATGAGCAGATCCCTGGTGAGCTGATTGAGAAGCTGGTTTCCACCAAGCGCCTCAACTCAGCCATTGGCGCACTCGGCCAGCTTACTATCGGCATTTTTGACATGACCGTGCATACGCCCGAGTCTCACGAGGCGGTCAAGCAGCTGAACGCTGGCCGGCTGTGGAACGAGCTTCGACACAACATCTCTGGAACCAAGGGTCCCGAGGACCTGGGAGAAGGCCTGTAAGTATTGGCTGACAAGATGACTGGTCGATGATCGATAGCTAATGGGGAAGCAGGGAATGGGGCAACCGACATGCCGGTATTGGACACTTCATTGGAGGTTACGACGCTGGTTACTACGGTTACCTCTACTCGGAGGTGTTCTCCCTGGACATGTTCCACTCATTCTTCGCGAAGAACCCGATGGACGGCAAGGAGGGACGCAGGTATCGCCACACAGTCCTGGAGAGAGGCGGTAGCATCGACGAGATGGACTTCCTGAAGGAGTTCTTGGGCAGGGATCCTAGTTCGGAGGCCTTTTACAAGGAGCTCGGTCTTTCTTCGTCTGCTTAAGGGAAGAGGAGCATCTAAAAGCTACGTCAGCCACAGAAGTAGAAATAAATCACCCGAGACTCTTGTGATCTCAAAGTTGCCACACCTGGGACTACATGCTGGCTGAGTGATGGTTTGTTCCGCCTCAGCTGTGTCCGCACAGCGTCGACCGTAAGCACCGCATTCCCTGGTATGTTGTGAGATACGAAGAGAGGAAACCCGTATCTTGCAGCCAGCCGCGTGGTAGATCTTGTGTATCCCAACCAGCCAGGGGGCCTGTCCTCGTAGATTAGTTCCGTGATTCTTGTATTCCGACGCCAGCTCCCGAAGACGTAGGGTTAGTTGCAGATGGGGGATTGCATTGAGGATCTTTGAAGGAGAAGTGAGATTGCCTTGGTATCGGAAAGGGGCTATTTAAAGTTGGTAAAGCAACGGGCGGTGCAATGCAGGAAGCCGTTGATGCGGCTTGGTTCGCAAATTGTTGCAAGCCGTTTCCTCAGGTGCGGCTGGCTGTTAACGCAGGTTGTGGTGGACATAGTTGGTAACCGGGAATCTGGAGGGAGATTATGGTTGACGAAGAGAGGACAGCCGTTGTCACACCTGAGTTGAGCGTCGGGGAACTAGAACAACAGATCGAGCACCAGGGGGAAGTGCCCGAAACTCCCTCTCAACTGTCGAGAATGGGAGACGAGCCAAGGGAGGTACCCGTCTCGGCTCGGCCGAGGAGTGATGATGGGCATGGCCGGGCAAGTCGGGCTGGGTTTCGGGAAGTTTCGAGATAGGGGGGCATATTCTCGCAGTCCGGCTTTGGGTATCATCAACCTCCATGGATGTCTGGTGGCTTGAGGGTTGCATTCCCAACATGGGGTATTGTTGGCCAAGCCCAAGCTCATCAGTCTCAGCCGCTCATCGAGGCCACCAAGACGGGAGAGCTGTTCCGCTGGTCTAAGCAAGACGACTATATTACGTGCTTCACACGAGGAAGCCTGTCGAAGCCAGTCAAGGCCAGCGAAAAGTGGGATCATCCCAAAGATCTCGAACCGCCAGGGGGATGACAGCCTATCTAAGATGTGCGGTCCCGAAGACACCGAGGCGAGAGAAGAAAAAGAGCAGGAATCGCGGGGAAGATGCAGAGGAAGAGAGAGATTGCGGAGCCGCAGCCCCGTCCGGCGGGTATGTTGTATTGGATCTTTGGATCTTGGGGAAGCCATGTGGTGAGGCAATGTGTCACAATCCTCCAAAGATTGTCTTCAACGGCCACGCATCGAGGGGATCCCGGGGGCCCCGTAACGGCGTCGGATCTCCGTGTGGCTTGTCGCCCGCGCCCGCAAAAGGACGGTCCGGGGAGGTTCTTGTCACCCTGGAGAACGGAGCACCGTTATGCTTATTTTTTCGCAGCCCGCAAAGTAGGTCCATTCCCTCGGGTAGTAGAAGAACGACGAGCACTCCCCCTCCCATCTATGTTACGCTGCATCCAGACCATCACCATCCGTGCACGCGATGTTTGACCATGAACCATTCAAACCTCCCAGAATAAGCTCTCGACTTACATGATGAAGCCATCGTGAAAGGCGGGCGGGAGTCGACGCTCGGGGAATTCAGCGTCCAACGTCGGCGACAAAACCGAGCGACGTTTATTGGGGATGGATTAAAATGGGTTGTGGCCGGCGAAGGGCGGCCCCGACTGGCGGCACGGGCGTTGGAAAGTGGAACGGGGTTGCACCTCCGCGCCTCCACCGCAAATATCGGACCACCTTTTAGGTACCTAGCTACCTATATTGTTTGCTTTGAGAAGGGCTCTGGGACAAAACCCACGAACGACGCCTTTTTTTTTTTCCTCACCCCGAAACGGCGCCAGACGGGGGGCTAGACTTCCATGGATCAACGTAGTATGGGATGTTGTTGGGAGGGCGAGGGTTTTGAGGAGGAGTAGGTCACGGACGACCAGTAAGAGCTGAGCGTTTGGAAAACGACCAGGATTTGGAGGCGGAGAACAGGCGAGAATGACGCCGAGAACTGAGGCCATTTTGGAGTGCGCCCCCCCCATGGGACCTTGTTCGCCCCCACCTCTTTTCCCCCGTTTTCGTCCCCATCTTCTTAATCTTGCCTCGAGAGGAGATCGCAGACCGGATCTGCGGAGAAAGGCCCTCGTCGGCGCGGGGAAGAACAGCTGGGGGTCCTTGTTTCGCTGGCTGACTGCGGGGGAAGGAGATGGGGTTGAGATTCGAAAGGTTGAACCATTCTCGCTCATCATGGGGTCAAGGTGATGGCATGTTTTGGGATTTTCTGGGGTAGAAGCCTCAAAACAGAAGCTGATTTCTTTACCAAAGCAGCATCGCCTTGGGATGTTTTTGCTGCCTCGGACGGAGGACGAAGTGCGAACGGGGCCTGATGTCCCCTTGCCCGGCAACATCTTTGACGACGCCCTGTCTTCCCTGGTAAATGCAAGCCATGGCGAGTAACTAATGCCTCCATCCAGGCTCATTTCTAGCACGGTCTGTACGCAGCCGAAGCATGCGGGAAATTCGTTTGCTCGACGCCCGTAAATGAGCTTATACACCGTCCTGTTCCCTCCACTCTCATTACCCCAAAGTTGTACAAGCGGTGGTGGGTGGGCAGCACAGACACGAGGCGTCAGCGTGGCTGCGGGCACGAGAGGCGGCGCGTCACTGTATTAGAATGGCCCGTTTTAATGGGAGCTAGCCAAGCTTCTAGGAATTAACGCCATGCTGGTTCCCTACCGGCAGCTCTTGTTGCTTTTCGCACTCATCAATCCGTATGCATCTCCAATTTTGTCCCCGCCGACTGACGTCCCAGGCTGGCGTTTGCTTGGTCGCATGCGGCTGCCTGCCTCTACGGTGCAGATCGAAAAGAAGGAGAACTCGAATAGGCTTTCAGGAGATTGATATTGGGTTGATGCATTGCGCTACTGTACGGATATCGATGCCTTTTATTTGTCAGTTCTGTTCAAGGGCGCTTGTTCGGTGGCTGAAGCACGACCTGGGATATAGTGACGGACAACATCCACCGCGTAAGAAGTGCAGGGCGATGTTTTCTCGTTGTTCCCGGTCGGCAATCTTGGCACATCTCTAAACCGACGTCGAGTCGTGCTATTATCGCGCGTAGACTGCCCTTTAGACCGCCATGTTGCGCCTCTAAGGCGAATACCGTCGTCGTGGGAAGAAGCACAGGCTTGGGCCGTGAGTGGCTGGGTATAGATTGGAGCTTCTTTCCCTCTCCCGAGGAGAAATCACTGGTTTAAGCGGGGAAGAACTGCGACTAGAGCCTGCAAGCATCCTGGCCCTTTCACAGCGCTTGTTTGAGAGGAAAACTGGGACTGCAAGAGGATACCTACCGTACAGTGGCTCCTCAGGCGTGGGTCCCATGATGACAATCAATTTGGATGCCGTGTTTAAGATGTCGACGCCCGGACCAAGATGGGCGATGAACTGGAAGCAGGACAAGGACGAGGGGGAGGAGGAGAAAGGCCGTCTTCAGGGCCCCCCAGGGCGAGAGAGAGTGAAGTGGCTTGATCGAGGCGATGACCCCAAACCACGCGAGGAACCATCGAGTCTGGATAGCGGCAAATAGGTGTGGCAGTTGTGCCATGTCAAGACCCCCTGGACTGCCATGCTGGGACTTGTTTGCGTATGTGGGCATGCGGAGGATGGCCTGAGATTAGATGAGATGACATGACCTGTGCTCTGGGGTAACAAAGAAGGGGGAGGGACGGCTGCGAGGATGAGGGCTTCGTGTGAGGGCGAGTGTCTAAGACCATCGGGCTAGGGTGTTATGCACGATCTATCAGGCTGGGTGCCTGAATTGTATTTTGAGGCAGAACTTGTTACTGACTACCTACCTACCTACTATACTGGACTCAAGAGTTGGAGATGGCGCAACTCCCGTCTCTTCACTTGAGACATCACCACTCAAGCAAAAAGAGGATAGCGTATAACGGAGCCGCCCGTACCCCCAACAGGACAACAGAAAGAGAGAGAGAGAAAAAAAGAGAGAAGGATTCGTTCGCTTCGAGCTGACTCTCGGTCCCTCCCCGAGCTGTCACTCCGCACACCTCACACAAGGTGTCCGCCCTGGGCCCCAACGCGGTCAGCGAGCGCCATCTCGCGTGGCCGCCTCGGACGCACAAGGAGAAACCATGGATGTCTAGAGTTACATGACCCATCTGCCGGGCCCCATATTGGATCCTTCAGGGCGTGCTCCCCCCCAAGGCTTGGACAGGCGCGGGAATGTACATAATAGTAATGACTACTACTAGGCGCAGGGGGGAAACCCACGAGAAGATGAGAGAGGGACAAAAAAAAAAAAAAAAAAGACAAGGCAGCATAACATGGTTGCAAGGATTCGGCCCCTACACCCGTCACTCCTCGCGCAACAACCAACAGTGACCCCAAACCCCGCAAGAAGGGGACAAGATCGACAAATCCGGGGATCCTAGGCAAAAATCTCTTTCGCTGCCTTCTCCTCGTGGTCCCTCCCCACCCGCCAACCCCGAGACAGCAGTAATGCGGGCTCCATCCCGGTCAAGGCAACTGGGGAAAGAGAATTTACCAGGGTGTTGTAAACGGTGGTTCGTTGGTTGGTTTGGCCTTTGCCCGTCGGACGGACGGATGGGATGGCGACGGTTGCCCGTATGCAGCAATATTGGAGAAAAGATGACCTCCAACCCTCCATCGTCAAGCGCTCTCCTCACGGACGACCACCTTCTTGGCGAGAAACGTGGGCGCCCAGCATCTCCACAATGGCCTGCTCCTCATTTTTTCTGCTCGGGGTTGCATTCCCCCATTTACGGGGCAGTGAGGAGCGAGGTTATTGACGTCCTCTCAGGCTCGGGCCACGCCATGGGACTGAGGTTTTACTATTAAAGGGGAGTGGGATCCCCTCTTGCCCCAGGTGTGTTGGAAGGGAAGAGCAGATCAGATTCCTTCGAGATCAATCAGATTCTGGGGGCCATCCTTGCTTTGCTGTTTGCCTCCTTGCTTGCTGTCCCGGGTCCCATATATCAGATCCCGTCTCGCTCGATACGCAAGAGAAAAAGAGAAGACCCCCCCATTGTTGCACCGTCACTCCCGCTTCTGGGGTTCGATTTTGTCTCGCATCTTGACGAGATTTCTTCCTCTCTGAACCTCTCTTTTCTTATACCCTTTGAGCTTCTTTGCCGAATCGCTTTCGTCTCGGCTGGCTGCTGCATCCTTGTCCTCCACCACTTCCTTCCTACCACGTTTTTCTTGCCCGTCACTTGTCCATAGTACCCAAGGGCAGATCATCTCCATTTGACCCCTCGTGGCCCCCTTCATCTCACAAACTACAACACTGTTTGGAAGAACACTGAAGCTTCCTGTTCACCATGAGCGACATTGATCGAAAAGAACCCTTCGACGAGAAGGCCTCTACCCATGAGGTTGATCTCGTTGCCGACCCCGATGCGGGTCTGACTGAGGAGGAGAGAAAGGAAGCTGTGGGTGACCATTGACCTCGTCTGTGAGGCATCTAAAGTTACTGACATCCTTTGCAGGAGAGAAAGTTGATTCGAAAGATTGATATCCAGCTCGTCCCATGGGTATGACTTCATCCGCTCGTAACATCCTTGAAGGACCTCTGGAAAACTGACATGCGTGTAGCTCTGCCTGCTCTACTTGATCTGCTTCCTTGACCGAACCAACATTGGCAATGCCAAAATCGCTGGTCTCCTCGAGGATGTGCACATGACCACCTCTCAGTTCAACGCCACCCTGACCATCTTTTACGTCTCCTACGCCATCTTTGAGCCCCTCGCCAATGTCCTTCTGAAGTGGTCCAAGCCTTCCATCTTCATCCCCGTCATCATGTAAGTATCCGTTGCCGACAGCCTCTGTTATTGTTGCTGACTCTTCTGGCTCAGGGTCCTGTGGGGCGCAGTCATGCTGGGCATGGGTTTCGTCAAGAACTGGGACGGCCTGATGGCTGCTCGGTG
This sequence comes from Fusarium nematophilum, assembly GCA_033030565.1. Taxonomy (NCBI): domain Eukaryota; kingdom Fungi; phylum Ascomycota; class Sordariomycetes; order Hypocreales; family Nectriaceae; genus Fusarium; species Fusarium nematophilum. The sequence goes on from JAVIXY010000006.1 coordinate 331,525, forward strand.
GTTCCTTGGTGTCACCGAGGCTGGCCTGTTCCCCGGCATCAACTACTACCTCTCCTGCTGGTACAAGCGCTCCGAGTTCGGTGCGCGCGCCGCCTGGTTCTTCTCAGCCGCCGCCCTCGCCGGCTCCTTTGGTGGTCTCCTGGCTGCTGCTATCCAGAAGATGGACGGCATCTCCGGCATCGCCGGCTGGGCCTGGATTTTCATCCTCGAGGGCCTTCTGACCATCCTCATCGGCATCGCCTCCTTCTGGATGGTCCACGACTTCCCCACCGAGGCTGGCTTCCTCACCGAGGAGGAGCGCCGCCGCGTGCTGTTCCGGCTTGCCTCCGACCAGCAGTCCTCTGCCCAGCACGAGGAGTTCAAGATGAAGTACCTGTGGCAGTCTCTCACCGACTGGAAGACCTACTGCGGCATGCTCATCTACATGGGCCCTCTGATGCCCCTGTACTCCTTCAGCGTCTTCCTGCCCACCATCATCCAGAACATGGCCTTCACCGATAAGTCGGCCGTCATCAAGAACCAGCTTCTCAGCGTGCCCCCCTACGCCCTGGCCGCCATCGTCACCGTGTGCGTCGGCATGTACTCGGACCGCATCAACAAGCGAGGCATCTTCAACCTGTGCGCTGCCCCCATCGGACTCGCGGGCTTTGTCATGCTCATCGCCTCGACGAACCCCGCTGTCCAGTACACCGGATGCTTCCTGGGAACCCTGGGTATCTACCCCGTCATCCCCATCACCATCAGCTGGGTTGCGAACAACGTCGAGGGTGTGTACAAGCGTGGCATCACTCTTGGCTTCGTCATCGGCTGGGGCAACCTGAACGGTGTGGTGAGCAGCAACGTCTTTATCAACGCTCCTCGCTTCTACGAAGGCCATGGCACCATCCTCGGCTTCATGTTTGCCGGTGTGTTTGGCGGCAGTCTCATCATGTACCTGATGCTTGCGCGCGAGAACAGGAAGAAGCTGGCTGGCGAGCGGGACCACCTGATCCAGGGCAAGACGGACCAGGAGATTCACGAGATGGGTGACAAGCGGCCTGATTTCCTCTACACACTGTAGAAGAGGGTTATACGAGAAACGATCGATCGGAGGAGGAGGAGGAGCTCTAGACGCGAAGAGGCATACAGACCTGATTTGTTTTTTGATACTGTGAGCCGGAGATCCCTAGTTAGAAACTATGAGGTGGCTTGAAGGGAATCCAATTGATGACTTGCAACGCTGCCTTGGTCCCATCTCGTGACGGCCGCATGCATATTTCTCTCATGTGGGAGTTTTTCTGTGACAGACTGTGTTGTCAGCCAGCCACCGTCTTGGCCAAGATTCTGGAAGACAACTGGAAGGGCTTCAAGGGGAGACTGGAGAGCAAACAATGGACTGCAACAGCCTGGAGCCCATGATATCACCCCTGCCTCTCAGCCCCGGGAACTTGCATCTCTCCCCCCTTCCCTCATTCTCTCTCACCGCAATTGCGCGTTGGCAGATAGATATCTTGGGTGTGCTTGGGGTGTGGCGCTGGGATATAGATTCCCGTGGTGGTTGTAGGCGAGGGGGCTTGAGCTGAGCCAGATGGTCGGGACCAACGAGTTGTTGGAGGAGTCTCTCGAAGGGGCACCGGCCGGAAAGGCGTTATCGAACATCTCACCTAAGTCGGTCCTTGGTATTAGGAGAGGAAAAAGAAAAAAGAATGGGTAGCCTAAGCTGTGTAGTTTCTTATAATATCATATCATAATTCCGTTTCCCCAAAAGGGTAGCCAGGATATCGCTCATGATGGCGGGCAATTTCCCGTCTCCAGGCTATGTAAGTTGGAAGGAGAATATCTTGCGGAGAAAACGGCTACTCGAGCTGTGGCGGATGCGGTTTGCTTCTGACGGAGGCGAATGATTGGAGAGATGGAAACGCCACGCATGCGGGATGCTATTTCAGAGGAGGGTTTGATTTGATTCGCAAGTGCAAGCCTCCCCCAGTTTGTTTGCCCTCGTCTTACATCTGCGCTTGGCCTGTACCCTCGAGTCTGCTTAGGAGAGGGTTTCCTTTGAGCCAACGATGCGACAGTAGCCGAGTTTCCCGCGCATTAGCCTATCGATCGAACAACTAAGGCTTAGACTCACTGTTAGACCCAGGTATGGGCAACGTTTTATTTGTCTTGGTGCAGCTCGTGGAGGAAGTTCCACAACTGGCGACGCGCAGAGAAAGATGGCTTTCGAAAAAGTTGAAATTTATCCGTCATGGATGACTCCGCACTGCCTGTCGAGATGTGTGTGGGCCTTGTTGGCCTTGAAACGAGGTTGGCTCGCCGTGGCACTGGCAAGGCGGCTCTGAACCTCTCGAGTTATTGGCCATTATAGGAGCGTCGAGATTGGCGGGATCGTCAAGGCAAGTCGCATTTGCCAAGCATCATTCAATCTTTGGGTGTGTTGTTGGCCCGAGATTCACATTCACGCTTGACCTGGCTCCTGTCAAGTCACCCTCAGCACCGCCGAGACAAAAGAAGCACACAACCAAGGAATGACTTGGCCCAAGACCGAAGCCGAGATAAAGATAGCCATGCTTCCTGTCATCTCCGCCCTCATCTCCTAGCGGCCAAAGACAAACACCAGTGACCCTCTCCTCCAGCGGGTGCGTGCAGCTCCCTGAGGTATCACGGCAGATTCGCCCCTCGCCACCTTTCGACGGCCCAATACCACTCCCTCTTTCTCCTCGTCCGCCATCGCACCAGGACCGGTACCGTACGAGCCCATCATCAGCCCTCGGCCGCCTACATACAGCCTCTCTCGTCTCTCGGCAAGGGCGGGACGTTACTCAAGGACATCAGCTCGCTTGCTCTCCGTCCTCCTGTCTTTGAACCGGCCCCCCTCCTTTGTTTACCCTACGCTGAGATTCCTTTCCTCTCCTTCACCCTCCTTTCGGCTCTGTTTCTTTTTTGCCTTGGTTTCCCCCCCAAAAAAGAGGCGACAGGAGACAAACTGCAAACTCGGGAGTGAACACGCCTCGAGGACTGCCGCGCTCGCTCGCTCCCCGTTCCCTGCTCTGGGAACTTGGGGCCGAGAAACAAAAACCACAAGGTGCTCGCCTCGCAAAACAAGCTCGGAAGAGGAAGCGAAAGGGGGGAAAACACAGCGCGCGAGGGGGACAATGCCGCACATGCTCGTCTCCGGGCGCGCCGACTCCCTGACGGCGGGTCAGATGCAGACGCTGGTGCTGCTGGAGCGCATAGGAGGCTCCATCAGCCTGGTGGCTGTGGTTCTGATCTTCATCGCCTACTGGCTCGTGCCGCGGGTGCGCAACGTCCAAAACACCTTCATCGTGTTTGCCAGCATCGCCAACGTGGGCGCCAGCGCCGCGAGCATCATTGCCATGGATGGGCTTGAGCTGGGGGTTGCGTCGCCGCTGTGCCAGGCGCAGAGTTTTTTGTTCCATATGTGAGCTCTTTTCTTCCAAAGGTACCGGGAGTCTGATACTAACAAAGACGGAATAGGTTCATGCAATCCGACCCGTGGTGGTCCCTCGCCATGGCCTTCAACGTCTTTCTGGTCTTTTTCTTCCGCACGAGCCCCGACGCCTTCCGCAGATGGTGGTGGCTCTACTGCCTCATATGCTACGGCGGTCCCTTTGTAATTGCCCTTTCGTTGCTGTTGGTTAGACACCCAGATCGTGGGTTGGTTTATGGTCAGGCGACTGTGAGTGGCCTTTTTGTCCGGGAAATGAACTATGTAACTGACCCTGACAGATCTGGTGCTGGGTTAACCGGGAATGGGAGAACATCCGGATATACACGTACTACATGCTCATCTGGATCTGCATCGTGGGGTCCCTGGTCTTCTACTTCATGGTTGGATACCACGTGTTCCACTCTAGAAACCATCTCAAGAGCTTCTCGGCTTCCAAGAGCAGAGAAGCCGGCGTCTGTGAACAGGTACGGACCGAAAAGTACCCCTAAATATCTGGGTCTAACATTGTATAGCCTCGCGTTGATTTCCTCTCCGTCCCCCAAGACTGCTTCTACGGCACCATCGTCACTGAAGTCCAGGTCGTCCACTCAGCCGCCTCGGCAGCGGCCCTGCCCTCCGAGCCCAAGCCCGCCCACTTCCAGCAGTCCACTCCGCACGTCTCCTTCGACGAGCTCCCCCCTCCCATCCAGACAGCCCCGAGCCAGTACTTCTCCACCGTCACGTCCCCGGCCGCCGCCGCGAACCGCGAGCGCCACGGGGGGTCCCCGCTTCGCCGAATCACCTCGGCGACCAACAACGCCGTCTCCAAGTTCGTCGTCGAGGACCCCATCAAGCGAGCCTACCTGCGCACGAGCTTCCTCTTCGCCCTTAGTGTGCTGGTGACCTGGATCCCGAGCAGCCTGAACCGCATCCACAGCTGGCTGGTCGGCGAGTCCCCCTACGAGTACCACGTCGCGACGGCCGCGGTGCTTCCCCTCCAGGGGCTCTGGAACGCCGTCATCTTCTTCGTCACGAGCTCGGGCGCGCTCAGGGGGTGGGTCAAAGGGGTGCATCACGATATCGGGCGGTCCGGGGAGATGGCCGAGACGAGCGAGGACCGCGCGGCTGCCGAGAGCCCCGAGGGCGGCGCATCGGGGAGGAGCGGAGAGAGCTTCCTGGATGACACCGAGTCGGGGAGCGATGTTGAGCTGCGGAGGATGGGGGAGGCGCCGGGGAAGAGGTCGGCGAGTCTATGATGGGGTTATGTTATTGTGTTGACCAGGATCTTTCTGTCCGCGATGATTTTATTTAAAGATACCACCACATTCAAGTAGAAGTCGAGACTTCAATATACTTTCTCTTATTTGCTATCATAGAGCAGCCCCGTGAATAACAAGCGTCTTCCCAGAGTTGCCAACTTCTTGTACGGCCGAGTGCTCCACAGCCTGTACAAGCTGGATGGCCCTCACAAGCAATTCTACCGAAAACGTGTCAGGACGCTCAAAGAGAACACATTCCGGTGGGCAGCATACCTTGATATACCAGAGTGTAGTGAACCGGCGGATCATCATCGGGCCCCAAAATAAGAGGCATCGTCTCCATCGGGCCGGGCACAACACGGAACCGGATCCCCACGTCGCCGCCCCTGCCGACCCAGACGATGCTCTCCGACGCAGAGCTCGACGCGTCCGAGTCCCGCCGGCTCGCCATCCGCGCGAGCCAGTCTCGAAAGACGCGCACGACCCCGTCCACGATGTTGACGTGGCTGATGAACAGGCCGCGCTTGGGTCCCTCCTTGACCAGGTTCGTCGCGGCGCACAGCTGGGAGAACAGTTCCCCGTCGTCGAGGTGGATCTCCTGCGTCGCAGTGTCGTCGTCGTCGTCGGGCGACTGAGTCGCTGAAGTAAACCTTGCCCTGATCCTCCTGGGCCGGTGGCTCTCCTCTGCAACGACGGGCTTGAACGAGGCGTACAGGCGCCGTAGATCCGCGAGCTGGGGGCTATCCTCGTCGATGGCGGGACCATCTTGCACGGCGGTGTCTTGGTACTTGCACGCCAGGTATGGGGCGTAGAGCTGGTCGCTGGGGTGGTAGCATTCAAGGATGAGCTTGTTGTCTGGGAGCGGCGCAGTCTGGAGGATGCGACGGTGGAGGAGGCGGGTCACGAGGGAGTAGAGGCGACGGTTGGTGAGGGTGACTGGGAGGAGTTCGTTGGTGGCCAATTGGGATAGAATGCTAATTAGAATCTGGGACAGTGTAAGAAGAGCCAACTTGGCTGAGTTGAAAAGAGTGATGTCAAACCTCGTTGGGGAGGCCATCGATGGGACTATCGTGAGAAGCCATGGCCGGCGATAAGAGCTCTAGTTGAGAGCGAGGCGAATTAGTGAGGAAAACCGGCGACAATCACATTTATACTTGAAAACACATGTATAGACCGAAAACAAGTTGACTATGAGACGTATTAGCAATTAGGACGAGAACTCGGAGACAACCTTGTCCAGCTCAAGTTTCGAGCTTCGAGATATCACCTTCGACGACGTCGATCGAAAACGCGGGGGAGGGGCAGCTAATTTAGTCAGCATCCGCAGACCCGGATGACGAAATCTCCCAGATTCGCTGCCAATACCTTGCAACATCCTGATAAGGTATCGTTGAATTAGACAAGACATGAATGCAAAGGCTGCTGGTGTTTCTCGGGTCCAGGGGATTGGGTTTGGTGGAGGGTGCTACAGTAGACAGGAGACACAGGCATCACCAACTAACTCCAGCTGCATGAACATCTCAATTATCCTCTAATTCTTTTGTCTAAGTGGTGATTCCATATCGATATCGTTCTAAGCAGGGCCCACCCCTTTTAAACAAAACCCCATAACGCCTGCGCCAAAAGAGTCATGTCGTCGTGCCCAGTAAGTATTACCTCTGATAACCATCTTCAGTGCCGTAGTTTGTGGTCCTTGTTTTGCGCGTCCCAGACCGCCGCATCCACTGCCTCGAGGAGGTCGACGTGGAAAAATGGCCGATCGACCCCGTAGATGGCCGCCATGGGCCGATGCTGGCGAGTTTCCGCGTGCGCATGCGTGCCGCCTGAACAATCAAAAGGCTTTGCCTCCGTCTCTGACGAGTCCGACGAGTTCGAAGGCTGAGCCGGTGCTTCAATATCCGCTTGTCGTTGGTTGTCATTGGGGATCTGCACGTCCTTCTCCATCAAGGTCGCCGCAATCGAGTACGCGGGAGTCCAGTTTCCAAGTGCCTCCTCATTCTTCGAAGTAGGATATCCGAAGCCGGCGCTGGCAAGGGCACGTCGTGTCCAACGGTTGTTAATGTTGGCAAAGTGCCATTCAACAGCATCAGGCGACGCATAGCGGTCAAGCGAGTTTCGTAGGTCGATAAGGCCTTGAATGCAGGTGATGTCAACGTTGTTAACCGCCGAGAAATCGAAAACAACGGCTCGGAGATAGGGAAGATTGTCAGAATGGTGCTTCTGTCCCTTTGGCCCGGGGTCGTTCCAGAGGCGGTCCGATTCCTTCTCGAAATGCTCCTCAGAGGTACGACGAGTCTTGTCCATGATGTGTGTAACAAGCGTTTCAGCATGGTACGCCTGGTTCGTGTAGTTGTATCCTTCGCTGAAGCGGTAAATAAAGACTCCGGGATAAGGCGACTCGACGTCGATGTCAGAATTTGAGGCATCCTTGCGGTCGAGCGGCAGGAACACGTCCCGGCCAGGCTCTTCGTTGAGCAGGGTGGTATGGCTTGATCTCCGGCTTAGAGTGTGATGGGCCTGGTGGCTAACCACCCGTTGGGCTCGGGCGCGACCAAGGAACTTGCCCTGGGTCCGAGCGAGGCGAAAGAGAAGAAGAGCGATGGAGAGGGCGATGCCGACGTAGATGGAGATCTCGAGCGACTCAAATATGGCCAGAACAACGCCAACAATCCAGATAAGTAGCTCCGGAGGGGAGAGTTGCCAGTACTTGTACAGGTTCTTTGGCGGCGCCAACAAATTGCAAACAGCATGAATGATCAAACCCGCAAGAGCGGCCTTGGGGATGTAGTAGAAGACTGCAGTCAGAGCGTACAACGCCAAGACAAGCACCAAAGCACTAAAGAGGCCAGCCAGTGGCGTCCTGACTCCAGCTTTAGAAAGAACCGCGGAAGCGCCAAAGGAGCCTGTGCAAACGTATCCACCCATGAAGGGACTAAACAGGTTCGCTGCTCCCAAGGCTACTATCTCCTGGGAAGGGTTGACCGTGTAGTCGTATAGCCGGCCCATCGCTTTCGCAATGGCGATGTGCTCAATCACCAATATGATGGCAACGGCCGGCAGCTGGGGCATGACCAGGGAAATCAGCTCGGTGTCGGGGGATGGAAGATTGGCTTGCTTGAAGCCCGGCTCAATCTTGCCCACAATCTTGAACTTGCTTTTCTCGAAAGGGACGCCGTGATGCACAAGGAAGCTGACAAGGGTGAAGAGAAGCATGACGAAAGTGAGACGCAGAGAGGAAATGTAGGACCAGACGCGCTTCTTCTGCGGGTAGCGGCGTTCCATAAACGAGCAGAGGTCTCGGATCGCGAACAGAAGGAAGATGGAGGAGAAGCCGATGGCAGCGTCAAGCTGGGTGTTGGGCAACGCCTTCAGGGTGTTTATGATGACCTTGTAAGGGGACTCTCGGGTGTTGATGCCAGAAAGCCCGAGTAGGACCGGCACTTGAGTCGACATGATAGTGATGCTGGCGCCGGTGATGAACGCAGAGATTGGGATGTAGGGGATAAACTCGATGATCCATCCCAGGCGGAACAGACCGAAGAATAGCAATACAGCACCCGACATCAGGCTCAAGGCGTGCGCAACTTCCTCGTTTGAGTATTTACCTGGGCTCATAGTGTTGACGTGGCTGATGACCTGGCCAACAAGGAGAGACCCCACAGCAGTTGTCTATATAAAATACGTTAAGTTCAGAGGCACGAAGCTGGAAGGGGTTGCTTACACCAATAACAATATCCTTTGAAGTTCCAAAGAGCCAGTACAGGACTGCACCAGTAAAGGAGGTATAGAGACCATAGGCTGGCGTGAGCTGGGCGAGTAGGGCGTAGGCCATAGCTTGGGGAACGACGACTAAGCCGATCGTGATGCCTGGATATGTCAATACCAGGAGGCCCTGGCTAAAGGGGGGAACAGGGACCTACCAGCAATCACGTCCCCTAATAGCCAACTAAGCCCATATCGAGGAACCCATGATGCTGATGGGAAGAGCCCTTGGACATATCGAACGGCACCGTCCTTGGAGGGTGCCAACTCCTTGAACCATTCGGACACTGTGGGCTCCTCTTCGAGATAGATATCGGCGGGCGAAATCGTCTCCCGTGCTCTCTGGTCGAGACCTTCGGGGAAGCGAGAGTATCGTTCGTTGACGTCGATGCCGAGGACCGTCTTGGTGAGGAAATGAGATACCTTTTGAGATGCCATGTTGCAAGTCGGTGTGCACGAAAGGACGTTTTGTCAACGGCCTGGCATGAAGGATCATGTACTTCGAAGCCTTACAAATCCAGGTGAGTTATAGAGAAGAAGAAAAATTCTGGAAAAATACGATGGTCGAGACGGGGGGCCCTGGGGGGAAGATATAGGAGAATGCCCCGGCCGCCGAGCGGCACGAGATGGAGCACAAGAACCGGCAGACGGCTGAGATCCAGAGCAAAAGAACGGCGAACGGGCGGAGGCGGTTGTGGAGTCAGTCCACGAAAACAAGGCCTGCCGGGGGTTATCGCCATGATAGGGTCATAGAGGGATCAGTATTCGCGCCATGGTAGGGGGATCGTCTGGCGATTGTGTGGTCCAGAGACGGGAGTCGGTGGCCAGGGAAGAGGGTCAATTTTTCACTGACGTCGGGAGCGGCTTGAGGCTGGAGCCCCGACTTTCCACGAACGGATTCATCTTTGGTTGGGGACAAGGGGAGGAGCGACGGGCGGAACCCGAGCGGCCTCGTAGCTTCCCGATCGAGATTGACAGGTTCTGCCACTTTATTGGGCACATCTGGGTTAGGGGAAGGGGCGATAGGGCGGCTGCTGGGGGGCCTGTGGTGGAAATAATACACGGGAACAGGCGGAATAATTAATACTCTCCTAGGATCTCTTAATCCTAATAAAGGCTACTTAATAAGTAAGGAGATTATATAATAAGGAATAATAAATATTTAGTCTTTTAATTTAAATAAATTTAGGTTATTCTTTAGGTATTTATTAATATCTTATAGAAAGTTCTTAATTATAATTCCGGCGTTTTCTCTCCACCACGAGGGGGGGCGCTATTCCCACTGCGAAAGCCGCGAGAACCATGGAGATCATGAACGACCGGAGCGGAAGTCGTCGGAAGTCGGCCGTGGCGCGCGGCGTCGGGCGCCACAGGACCCACCAGGCCCCGCCAGTCGCCGACTACTCTGTCGCGGTCGGTCACCTCCACTCACTAGACTTTGACCCTGGCCCGTCCGGCCCGAAAGCCGCCCCGCCCCCCCGACCGGCCGGTTCTTGGGGGATCTGTCCACCCTTGCAACCCTAATCTTGAGCCGCGTGGGGATACAACGGGGGAGGGTGGGAATCGGCGCCGACGTGTTGCCCTCCCCATGTTAAACGGCCATTCCGGAAAACGTATGACCATTATGCTTGTTTTACAAGGATAAAAAAAAGAGGCGAGGTCGGCGCCCAACCAGTCGGCGTTGCCATGTATATGATGGCCAATATCGGCTCGGACATCGTTGGGCCTGGCCTTATCCTGGGGCGAGATTGCATTTCTGCCATCTCGCGGGTACGGGAGCAGCCTGCCCGGCCTTCGCAGAAGAACATCACATGATAAGAGGCGCCGATGAGCCGTCCGATTGGGCATTCCCATGGCATTCTCGTCTGTCCTACTTATCTGTGCGAGCGAAATCTGTGGTGCTGGGCTCTTCAAACGCCGGTCTGAGTCACGGCCGTTTCTCAACCCGACTTCATCATGCAGTCTATCCCGGATGTCGGCCCCGGTGTAGAGCTCACCAATTCCCGCGGGGATGGTCTCAAGCCAAAGACGCCCCCAGAATATGACAGGTTGGTGCTTGACCGCCAACTCCACTGTCCATGTTCGTTGAGTCTCACGGCAGTCGACGGCGGGATGGCTGTGCGCGAAGTAACCTCCCGACCCGTGGCGCATTCCTCCACCAACTCTTGAAGATAGCGGTGGGTTTAGACTTGACGTGCAAGGTCTCAACATGGTCGTCTCTTTCTTCGTCAAGGTAATTGTGAGCAAATGCAGCAGTGGTTGAAGAATGCCTCTATGAAGCTATCTGAAACCTCAAAAGACTTAATCTAGCTCTTTTAAACGAAGTATTTACTATGTTTTTCATTTAGGGATTGCTGTGGGTTTAAAGTCATCGCCTAGGGTAGGCAGCTGTGTTCAAAATGGAAATCGCCAAAGACAGGGATCACGCTCTGCGATCCAAGGCAAAAATGCTGACAGTCTCGACAAGAAAGAACCCTGCACGTCAGAATTGTATCTGATGAGGACCCAGGAGTTTGAAGAGCGCGCGACTGGGGCAGCAATAAGAATACACTGTTATCCTTCAGCGTATAGCTTGTCCGTATCCGCAGCTATACATGATGCGTGTACTCACCCAACTCTCCTCTTTTTCACTCCTCGCCACCCTGGCAACTGGCCTAAACATCACGGTCCCAAGCGCCATAAAGGCCGGAGAAGAAGTCCAGGTCACGGTCGGCTTCGACTTTTGGAAGCAGCACTACGAATATGAGACCACCGAGTACATGCTACAAGAGGAGTCCAAACCCGTCTGCCGCAACGCAGGACCAGAGGGATGCTCGTACGACATGCTCTGGGAACACTACCAGCTGTACTTTTTCACCCAAGACTTTATGACTATTTGTATGTACTCCACTCACACAAATATATTGAGTGTATACTAAGCGCGGACAACGCAGGCGCACTCACAGAAATACTCAAGACCGGCAAGACGGACCCCAAGATCGTCATCCCCAAAGACCTAGCTCCCGCGCGGGACGACTACCAGATCAACGTCATCGAGTTCAACGGAACGGACATGTACATGCCTGACAAGGGAGTAGCAAACTCGAGCTTCTTCTCTCTTACGGGCACGTCTCTGTCGGATTGGACTCGGTGGGAAAAAGCGGATGGGGACATCCAACCTTTTCCCAACATTCCCTGCTCTAGCTACCCCTGCTTTCGCAAGTGTGGCGTCAAGTTCTCGGATGAGGATGGCTACTTGGTTCGGGACTCGGCGTCGGATATGTTTGCTTGCTTTGATGGTTGCCCTGGCATAAATGTTAACCTCGGCGATGTTTTCTGGGACTGGCTGGCTCACGGCGAAACAATAACGGGGTTGAGCGCTACTTCTACAGCGGCATCGACCGTCCAAACGGATGTCTCTGATCTGGTTTTTACGACGGAGGGGGAGGCGACAGAGACTGAGGATCCTTCGTCTCCCGCACATTCAGCGGCCATCACTCCGTCAGCGTCTGATGTAGAGCCTGAGCCAACAAACGCTGATCCTGGTGCCGTGTCTAACTCTAGGAAACGCCCCTTAACGTGGTTGATAACACTGGCATGGATATGTATAAATGCATTCTGAGGGGCCTGCTTGCTCTAGATCTTGCTTTCTGGACTATAGATCAATGTCAATTTCGATGTACACAATGAAACAAATACCCAAAATGTTCATTCGAAGGAGCGACAAGAGTTGGGCTCTCTTAAACCCCTTTCAATCGTACAGTGCTGAACCAAATGAGACCTTGACAGGCTGGCCTGCCCTCAAAGAAGCGCTCTCCTCATGTGAGATCCCATCTCCTCCATCCTGGGCCCTGCATCCATCATGCTGAAGTGATGGACGCCCTCTAGAATCTCCACCGTGATGCTCTCTCTGCCGAGCAGCGATGCCCAACCGTCAGCCGAGAAGTCAGTTCTGTTATTCAGCAGCCAGATCATCTCCCTCGGATCATCTGGACGAATCTCAGGCTTCGGCCCGTTTGGGTCGCTGCAGACACCATCTGTTGCGTACAGCATGAGAGTCTTTGGAGCAAGCGCCGACTTTACCGGCCAAGGAACTGGCTCATACTCATCCAACATACTGATGAAGGCGTCAAAATGCTGGCGTAGCCACTGGGGAATCTTTCCACCAGCTCCGAATATCCCGAGTTGCTGGAAGAAGTCGTACATGCGGGCTGGCGGATTCTGAAGACCGATGGGATTGGGGGCGTCAATCAGAATGAGGTTGTCGACGACCTCGCCGGCCTCCACGAGCTGTCTGGCGGCCTCAAAGGCGCAGATGCCGCCTGCGCTCCATCCGCCGAGGTTGTATGGACCCTTTGGCTGTCGGCGCCGGAGCTCGGTGACATACTTGGCTGACAGTTGGGCCAGGGTGCATCTAGACCGGGCCATATCCTCCGGAGTCGTACGCCAAGGACAGTTTAGACCATAGACCGCCACCCTGGGATCAATGCGAGCGAGAGTGGCGTATGAGGAGGCGGATCCAGACCCGTCTGGGAACATAAAGAGAGTTGAAATAGCGGACCCGGGGGAACCTTGGAGCAGGAGTGAAGTTGCGTGAGGTGCATCACGAACCACAGGATCATTAGATACCATCGAGGATGGAGGATCCAGTGTTGCTGCGAAGGGCATAGATGGCGTTACATCCAACCCCAAAGCCGACCCGACAGCCTTCTCGACTTCGATCAGCGTCTCGTTCTCGGCGAACAGGTAAGGCGGAATATTCGCCTTGAAGACCTCGTTCAATCTCGCCATTGCCGTAAGCGCAAGAAGCGAATCGACGCCGATCTCGCTGAGCTGAGTAGAAGGCGAGAGGTCGTCCAATCTGACGCCGGTCTCTTCGGCAATTGTGGAGCGGAGAATGTGAACATAGTCCAATACCTCCGCCTCCGATGCCAAAGAAGTGTCTGGTGTCGAGACGCCCGACTTCTCCTCGTCGCTGGAATCGGGGGTCGAAGAGGGTATCGACCCAGCACCGTGTTGCTGTTGGAGCTCCTTTACGGTGGGACAGTCGACAAAGATGGTTGATGGGAGGTCCAAGTTCAACTCTTCGCGCATTCGGCTGGTGATGTTGATCGACAAGAGAGAGTCAAGGCCGAAGTCGGCAAATTCGGCATCAGGCTTGAGATCATCAAGACCAACACCGACTTCCTCCGAGATGATTGCCAATATTCCGAGCCAGATACCACTGGAAACAGCTGAAGCTGCTTTGGGTGGTACCGGCGATGGGTGGTAACTCTTTTCTTGCAACTTCAGTTCAGGTGCCGTGCTCCTGAGGCTAGAAGACATCGGCGCGGTGGTGGCGAGACCAGGTTTGCTCCCGGGCCTCAACCCATCCAAAGCTCGACGAGGAACTCCCATAAACTGTGCGAGTTAGCGAGTGCGGTTTCGGCCTGAAAGTCCTCACATACCTTGACTTGTTGTATTACTGCGACTATTTCGCCCCCATCAAAGATGTAGGTATCACCGGCGTACAGCGTCCCCTCAAAAAGCTGCATCCGGTTGTAGCAGTGATAAGTCTTTCCATGCTCTAGTCTGGAAACGCATTTGAAGCCGTCCCATCCATGGTTGATGAAAACCTCTGCCTTCGGATGAGGACTGTCGTTGCCGTTCATGATGAACCCGGCAATCCCGCCGAGGCTGTCGATCCACTGCGGGTTGAAGTAGAACCCCTGGTCGTCAACCTGAAACTGCACTGTTGATACAGCTTCAAGTTCATTGCTGTCGAGTACCACTTGGCTCATGCCCTGGTAGTCGGGGCTGTACTCGACAATGTTGGCAAAGAGTCTGTACACGATGGCTCGCTTCATCCGATGCGCATCGCCATGCTCCACTGATTGCAAAAGAGCCTTGACCCTGCTCTGGACGAGATACGCATTCCGCTTCCACTCCCTTGTCCAGGTATTAGCAGGGGCAAGGTTGATGATGCAGGTAGCGTGATCTGTCGTTTTCTTCCCTTGGTCGTTGACGCTGTAGATGGCGACCTTGACTGAACTTCCAGGCCAATTTGCCACTGCGGACATCCTAAACAGCTGCGAGTCTATGTCTTGGTTGAGCACGAGCGGCTTCTGTATCTGCATCTGACAGACGTCCATTCCCATGGATTCAGTTGGCAGTGAGCGCTGCTGCATCATGTAGGCTGTGAGATGCATGGCGACATCGGCCCAGAGTGACTGGTCTTTGGTTAGAACATGGAGATGATAGAAGGGTACATGAACTTACAGAAGGACACAATTCCGCTCCATTGACACGATGGCCGGTGAATATTGGCGTGAGTCTTGGGTCGTGAACATCAGACTCAACCAGCATCGACGAAGAACTGCTGCCGTGCTCTTCGTCAATGACCCTTTGAAGTGACGGTGAGATGTACTTGAATGACGGGGGTGTGACAGATACTGGCTCGGTGGATGGCTTCGGCTCTCCCTTGGTGAGACAGAAGTCGTTCCGGTACATGATCCAGTAGTTCTTCAGGTCCCAGCTATACCGCGGCATTTCAACGACGCGATTGAACTTGTCGAAATCTCGATGGTATTCATTCCAGTCGATGTCGATGCCGTTGAGATGAAGCACTTCAAGAGTTGTCGCGAGGACCTTCCAAGTATCGGTGTCCTTGCGGAGCGTCGATGCCGTATTGGAATTGCTCCCAAGTGTTCCCTTGACCATCCCAGAACAAGCCGGATGAGCTCCAATCTCAAGCCAGATGGTCTTCTCGTTGACCAAACTACTGTCAGAGACGCTCTCCAGCGCGCCTTGAAAGTTGACCTGGCTTCGACATGCCTTGGCGAGGTACGCACTGTTCAGCACGCCTCCTTCTGAGATGGTCTCGGCGAGCAGAGGCGAGACATAAGGCACCGAGGGAGCTCGAAAGTGAACGGTCTGCGCTCTCGACTCAAAATCCTCCAGTATAGGGTCGACTTGGGAGGAATGAAAGGCAAATGGGACCTCAAGCTGTGTGGTGTTGAGCCCCTTTGCATTGAGCACTTCGGTTAAACGGCGAATCTCTGCCACCTCGGCGCTGATGACCACCCCGGTCGGTTGGTTCAGGCATGCTACTTCAGCCTTGGAACCTTCAATGAGACCTCTGATTGATTCCGCTGAAGCCTTGACGGCAAGCATCGAATGTGTGCCAGGTTTGCAATGCTGTGTGAGTAACTTTGCTCTGGTTCCGACCAGGAAGATCGTGTCGCTGGCGGATAGAACGTCCGCGGCGAATAAGGCAGCGTATTCGCCGAGACTATGCCCGATGACTATGCCTGGCTTCACACCCCATGATTTCCATAGTCTTGCCAGGGCCATATGGAGGCAGGTAATGGCAAGTTGAGTGACCACAGGGTCATGCACCTCTGGACCATTTACGCTTTCGACGGCACCAAGGAAACTCGGAAAGCCTTGTCGCAAAGCCATCTTCTCAAATCGTACCATGTCATCTCTGAACGATGAAACATGTAGGTAAAGCTCCTTTCCGAGTCCGACGTAAAAGGAGCCTTGTCCGGTGAACATGAATGCCACTTTAGGTACCTTGGCAGCAGGTGGAATTGCCTTCGGCTCAAGATTCTCGAGTTTTACTCTGAGTGACTGAGCAATTGAGGCTGTGTCGGCGCCAATCGCGGTAACACGGTATGCGTGTTGCATTCGTCTGGCCGTCGTTGTGTAGCAAAGCTCAGAAGCCGTGATGGCACTCCCCGTCTCTAGGTGGAAAATGAGTGCCTCAATATTGCCCCTTAGAGAATTTGGTGTCTTCGAAGATACGGCAACCAGGTGAAAGGTCCGCGGATCCTTTTGTCGATCCCTGGGTAGAGGAGCATCTTCGAGTAAGACAGCTGTGTTACCTCCAGCAGCACTGAAATTGTTCAAGAAGGCGAATCTCTTCCCGCATGGAGCGTGATCTCTCAACCAGGGCGTAGGATTGAATGCGATGTTGACGTTTCGCTCTTTCAGGTCGAGCGGATAGTTGTGGTTGATCTTGGTCTTGATGCCGCAGTGGGGAGGAATTTCGCTGTGCTTCATCATCATGAGCACTTTGATCAGCGAGGAGACCCCAGAAGCGGATTCAGCGTGTCCTATATTTGCCTTTGCTGAGCCGAGATAGAGAGGATAGTCAGGCATGCGCTGACGCTCGGGCACAAAGACCGAAAGCACCGAGTTCATCTCTGTAGCATCTCCAGCCTGAGTTCCAGTTCCATGCATCTCGATGTATCCCACGTCAAGCGGATTCACACCGGCATGTCGGATGATGCGCTTGAAGACCGAAGACTGGTCACCTTCGTGGGGCCGAGTGATGCTGTCAGTTTGCCCACAATGGTTGGTGGTGGCCCCTGAAATGATGCCAAAGATAGGGTCGTTGTCCATCTCGGCGTCCTCGAGTCGTTTGAGAATGACTGAGCCGACAGCGTCTGCTCTGCAGTAGCCACTGGCACCGTCATCAAAGGCGTTGCAGTTCCCTGGAAAGCGTGAGTATCTTGCCATCTCCTTGTAAGGCGGTCATGTGACTTACCAGTTGTCGACAGGAAATGCCCCCGATCAAGCCCAACAAAGTTGTCGGGGTTCGTGAGCACATTTGTGCCTCCCGCAATGGCAGTGTCGCATTCTCCCCTCCAAAGATAGGCACAGGCTGTCTGAATCGCCGCAAAGCTGGATGAGCACGCAGTGTCCATACTCAGGCTGGGACCGGAGAACCGGAAGAAGTAACTAGAGAATGAGGCGATCAGTATCACAGTGGTTCAAACAGTTGGCAACGTACCTGATGCGGCCCGGGACAAATGCGCGGTTGCCACCAGGGATGAAGTATGTGTCCACATCCTGTCCACTGTTCACTTCTCTCCAGTCATCGCTGGTTGTGCCAAAGAAGCACCCGATGCGGTCTTGCTGCGTCGAGGGTGTCCTGTTGGGCACCATCCCGGCCATTTCCATCGCCTCGTAGACGGTAGTGATGGCTAGCCTTTGGGCAGGATCGGTGTTCTCGGCTTCACGCGGCGAGATGTTGAAGAACCGGGCGTCAAAGAGCCCAGGCTCCTCGATCCAGCATCCGTACTTGACACGGCTGGTATTCTTGGTCTTTCCTGTTGGATCGTAGTGTATCTTCCAGTTGAACCGATCCTCGGGCACCTCTCGGTGAACATCCTTGCCGGCCCTCAGAAGCTCCCAGAACGCTTCGTTGGAAGCAGAGTCTGGGAATCGCCCAGAGTAGCCAATGATGGCAATCTTTGAGTTTGAGAAGTCACCATACTGAGTCAAAGATGACGCAGGTTTGCCAGAGACTTTCACAATCTCGACCTCGAGTTGGGCACGGCTCAAGGCGGTGGACAGAAGCTGAGAGGCGTTGCTTGCGAAAGGTAGAATGTGACAGGCCTGAAAGCCTGATTCTCGAAGCCTCTTCACCGTCTCGTCAATGATACGGCCCCATAGTACCTGCCTGATGAGGCAGTCTTTGATGACGGCCCGCAAAATGCACGTGAAGTCATCCGCGCTGGTTGGCCCCCCATGGGAAGGCGAAACAAGCGGAAGGAACAAGCTGTTGGCGAATCGTGGCTGCCCAAGGACCTTGTCAACGGCAGAATCGTCGAAAAGATGCGGGGCATGATACGGCGACTCGATGGGAAGGCCATGGGATTTGAGTTGCTCCGCTAAGAGGAACTTCTGGAGTATGCCCGGCGGGCCGCTCAAGGTGATATGGCTTGGAGTCGTAGCACTGATATAAGGTCTCCACGATTCATGCAGGCCCTGGGTAAGCCATGTTAGTACTTGATCCTAGTAGAAGAAAGGAAGATGTCTTACTTCTGTTGACGAAAAGTTGTCTATCCTTTGCTGAAATTCGGCTTCTTGCCCCGAAGTAACCACGGACCAACTCCCCCCATGCTGTTCGTCGCTGCCGACGATATCGCTCTTGGCAACAAAAGATGCAAACGCTGTTCTAAATGCAAAAATGACAGTCTCACTGGCCACTGTGACCAGTTCGGAGAGTGAACGTGACGAGCTGACGGCTGCCGCAGCAAAAGCCCCAGCGCAGACGCCGAGGGAAGAGGTATCATCAGGCGAGGGATATAGGCGGCCATTTCGACCATAATAACTAGACCAATGTCAGGGCTTTGAGATTTTCTTGGGGGGTTGAGAGGCCAACATACTCTATGAATTGGCCAATCTGGCAGACAGAAAGAAGGCAGAACTTGAGGATCGGCGTGCCCTCTGTTTCACCGAGCTTCGACACCAAGTCGACGAGGGTGGTGAAGCGAGGGAAGAGACGTTGCTGCTGTGCAGCAAGGCACCCTACCTCGCCCCTGATTCTAGCCCCGGCTTGCTCAAAGAAGGAAGTGAGCAGAGGGTTGTCGTGGACGTGGAGGAGCGCCGTGAGATCGTCCTCGAAGGAGGCGGACAGATCCCCGAACAGGAGGACTTTGTAGAATTCCATCTCGCTTTGCGGCGACTCCATGTTGAATGTGGAATTTTGCATCACTGCGATGTCCACCCTCGAGACTATATGTTGCCTCTGACCCGGGCCATCCCCTTTATGTCAGCCATATGCTCTATCAATAGCTTCTTTAGCGTCGGCACGCGAAAACACCCTCTGCCAAACTCCAACCCTGGGAACAGCCTTCTGTCAGTTTCTATGCTTACTGTCAGCTGCCACCCGGATACTGGGCTAGCCCTGTGCACGAAACTCTAGGCTCCAGCCCAAGAGAACCGAGAAGGGCGGTTGTGTATGGCGTCTTCTCGGAAGCGTTGGAAACGCGGTCCTCGGCGTCCGAGTCGCTCCCCGGATATCACGATCTCATGGTCTCCGAAATTGAGATCACCAAGCAGGGGGGCCTTCAACTCGGGTCAATATTGGACAGTTCCAAGAAATGAGGTTAAAAGCCATCGCCTGCACGAACCTTGATTAGGGGATCTGGACGGAGGGAAACATCACCGCTCCATCGCATGCAAAAGCCCCAATTCTGACCCACCTCCCTTTATTGCCTTCCATTACAGCAGCATTCATGTCTCAGACGTCGCAGAGGCTATTTTCGGTGACCATCTTTGGTTATCGCAAGCCCGGCATGGACGAGGACTTCTATCACGACTACGTGAGCCAGACGCACGCCAACCACCTCAAGGATCTGCTCGTGAAGAACAGAATCGTTTCATACCACATGGCAAGTTTGTGACGGTTCATTACGCATGATTAATGTTGACAGTGTTTAGCAACACAACTCTACCAGAGACAGAGCTCTTCTGGACCGCATCTTCCCAGGCATCCCCTCGGAGAAGGTGGACGACGCGGACTGCATCGTCCAGATCGTCTTCAAGGACATTGAGGATTATGTCAGGGTCAAGAATGAAGACAAGTACAAGTCGGTAGTCAACCCGGACCATGATGTCTTTTCCGATGCAACCAGGACCAAGTTTGTTACTGGGTGGTTCGAATTTCATGTCGCTGATGGGGAACTCGTCTAAGCATCTGGACGGACTGGGGATGGCATGTAACTGCCTGGACGAAAACATTCCCCTCGGTTAGAACTTCTCAAATTGCAGCAATGTGTCCTCGAAGTTTCTCCTTTCATCAACATGGTTACATCCTTGGGTGGACCAGATGATATCCGCGCCAATGCTGAAGCTCGCCATTCAGCAACCTTCTCGGGACCATAACGTACTTGCGGCTTTATGTTTCATAGTATAAGACAAATAGCTTACTATCATTGAACTCTGTGCTATTGTTGACCCCCTTAAGCAGATTACTTTCCCAGTTCAACTACAAATTGATGGCAGGTCGTCGGCCCGTCAGTTTACCAGCCAACGAAACTGATGGCCCAGAGGAGAAGGGCCAAAAAGTTCGGAAGATCCGTAGGCCTACAGCCACGGTGACAAACTAATCCTCTCGGTCGAGGTCATGAATGAGGCGTTGGCGTTGGTTACTTGCATCCCCTCGAGAGCATGTGGCTTTATTGTTATGACGTCTTATGGTGACCTTGAGCCATTCTTAGCTACTAGCTAGAGATTCGTAGCTTTTAGGGCTGTCTTAGGTGTAAAGATAGCCATGTAGAATGTCGGATGATTGCTTCAACCCCAGCTATCGCCGCCACACCTCCTCATTTTGCTCCCCTTTTCGCTCTTAACGGACGCGGCTGGCTGCAGAATAATGGACCAATATTGAAGTGGCTGTCTCAAGCATATTAGCTGCTTCTTCGGCCATTTCGGCGCCTTTAGACTCTGCTCTCGTAGGACAACGTACGGAAAGCCATCATGAACGTTGACTCTGCAGGATGACGAGCTTCAGGCTGGCTTACATGGGCACGTGGCATCAAGAGTCAAAATACCATCGTATATGCAGGCTGAACCAATGGAAGGGGGAGTATTATTCACGTCGAAGCTCTATCTTACATGCGAGTGTTGAGTGAAGAGGCAGCTCCGGACCACCTGAGCTGAGTTGAAACCTGCCAGCCAGTCGGGAATGAATCCAACCACCGAGGTATTAAATCACGCATTGTTGCCAGCTCTGGGAACCATTCAGAACTTTGAGATTTTCGGAAGAGTCCATTCAAGCAAGTCCGAAGAAGGTGATGCCGTCCTGGGCTCTGTTGTCACCTGTCGATTACCCAACATGGCAGCCCAGCCCGGATGGCTGCCGATAAGCATGCATGAGGGGAGCCCCTAAATCCGCTGGATACTTCGTATTGATCTTAGTGGATGGGACTAAATTGAGGCTCCTAATCTAGCTGCCGAAGCAAAGCTGCTTCCAACTTCCCTCGGCACCCGACTATCAAAACAATGCCTCAACCAATGCGAGAATAGACTCGCTCGGTTCCCCTCCAGAGGCTCTCCCGGCGATAACGACAGCCTGATCTCGATCAACGCCGCGCGCCGACAGGGATGGCTGCAAAAGTCCCAACTCTCTGATCAAGCCCTCCACACGTCGTGCCACTTCTAGGGCCTCAGCCCGGGCACCTCTACCATCGCGACAACCTCCCATGGCCGGGAGGAGGCGGGCAATCTGCTGCGCAGCCACCTCGTCAGTCTCGGCCTTGTGGCGAAGGACAGGGGCCAGCGTCAGACAGCTGGTTTCACCATCTATGGCCCGTCGGTCAGCGGAATGATTGGTATTATTGTCTTGGGTTTTTTTTTTATCACCGTCCTTCTCCGGCTGTGCAGGGTTACATCATTTCGGACATTGTGCCTCGGTAACGCCAGCTCTGTCATACCGGGCATCTCTGCAGATGTGAATGGACGATGATGATAAGTGTCTTGGGGTTACAGGCACGAGCTCAGCCCTACTTGCTGACGCTGTCTCGGGATTGTAGCCAGAAGGGGGGTTCCAGTCCACGATGCTCCCAGGGGCCAGGGTGCTATTGTGGTGCACAAGAGTAAGAAAACGGGAGGTAGAACTTACGGGGAATTCCATAAGGGCTTCCTAGAGCGTGGCCCAGTGCGTGGGAGAGACCCATGCCGCCTCTGAAGTTGGAGCCTCGGAGGCCAGAGCTGGCGAAGGCAGCGAGCTGCAGCTTTGTGGTGACGTCTTCTGCGTCTTCGGGTCCGTGGACCTCCCTCGCTTTGGGCAGTTCTTCAGCCAAGGTTGCCAAGGCCCAGGAAGCCAGAGCCTTCCATGGCATCTCGGAGGCATTTGGATGATACATGGTCTCGACTGCGTGATCGACTGCGCGCATGCCCGTCGAGAGCCAGAGGCGTTCGGGAGTGTGCCGAGCAAACGAGGCGTCGTAGAAGATGGCGCTCACGCCCATGACCGGATGCATGAACCCAATCTTGCTCCTGTCGGAGCGTGTGAAACCGCCGCCGGCGGAGCACTCGGCGGCGCTCAGGGTCGTTGGGATCGCGATATGCACCAGGAATCTCCCTGTCGCCTCGTGTATGCGGAAGCAGACCATCTTGGCCGAGTCGATCGGTGACCCGCCTCCCACCGAGACGATGGTGTCGATCCCCTCGATCTGGGCTGCCATCCGGGTAGCCTCGTCGACACCATCTTCCTGGCCGTGCTGCTTGATGTGGGAGTATGTGGCCTCATGGAACTCGCCCAAGAGCTCCTCGAGCCTCTGGATGCAGGGAGTCCGAGTAGCTATCGAGTTCCCAGTGATGATCAAGACCTTGGACGACGGAGATGGTACAAGGCTGACGATGTGCTTCTCGACACATCCAGAGCCATAGTACATGTATTTGAGATGGTCTTGGGGCCTCCAGAGGCCAAAGACGGGAGATGAAGTGCATTCGATGGCCATGATGCGCGGTAAATGTAGCTTAATTGGAGTAGAAATTGAAGGTGATGGTTGATGGTAGGTCTTGCTGTTAGCCGACAAAGAGCCCGACTAGGGCGCAGTATTTCTAGCTCTAGGCTCCTGCCAATGGCCGACTCAGTGGCTCTCAACTCTTCCAGTTTCTTAGTAAATCCTGGCACCGAGTTTCTACCAATGTCTCGCCGGCGGCGGAACAACTTTCCCGACTTACTGGAGATGCAGCGGGACGCATCAAGAATAGCACACCTGGTGACGGGTGGGGGCCGCTGGTCATGGTAAAGCTGTACAACCCTGAAGTCATAGACTAAGCTCGCATGGTACATGATACCGTCTGCACCTGTGAGAAGAATGCTTACGGTACCGTGGGCTTGACTTGTGGTTGTGCTGGTGGCCAAGCCACCTTCCCAGCGCAAAGGCTCGACTTGAAAGAGACAGCAGCAGCATTCCCCCATGGGCTTCTTGGAAAGATCTATGGGCCTTTGGTCGCTTTCTATTGCGCCTATTTCCTACGAATATCGTCTCACGTCATGGTGTTGGCCGTGATACGGCGGTGCCTGTGTTCGTGACGGCTTGGTCTTCTCTCCCCCCCTTCTCGGGCACCATCTCAGAATTGGTTAGGTCTGGATCCTAGCCAACCAGCTATATACTTGGAATCTTTCTTGACGGGGGGACCTGCGACGTGATATGGGGTTTATCTACACTCGAGGCTCCGGTTAGAATGTGGAATACTCAGAACAAAGAGGTTTGAAGGCCCAGCCGATACAAGAAGTGACGAAACTGACATGGATAAAAAGCCGCAGATGTGGTCGACTCATGATCTGGCATGCGCTCACTGTCGGACGCGAAAGATCCGGTGCGGCAGAGAACGACCTCAGTGCGAGAGCTGCAAGCGAGACGGCGTAGAGTGCCGATACTCGTCCCCGGGGAAGCGTATCAACCACGTCAAACTCTTGTGAGTCCGGCCGCGCAATCGCTCTCGCTCTCTCTCTCCCTTAGTAGGCAGCACAAGGGCTTACAAAGGCCATTTTCTGTTTCAGATGCCAGAACTTCGAGGCGCTCGAGGACCAGTTGAACAGTATCCAGAGCGACCTTTCGGCATTGACGTCACTCGTGAAAAGCGGCAACGGGGGGAAGTCTCTATCTGTTTCAGGGGAGGATTGGGTTCTTGAAGACATCGGAGATGGTGGTGTAGCCACGGCTACCCGCAAGGACCGTCACATCGTTCGGGACGAACAACATCTGGTGGATCGATACCACGGGCCGTCTTCTCTTTACACGCTCTGCAGGGAGTTCCACGATGATCCCATCTTCGAGACCTCCGAGGCTGATGCGATCCTCGACAACGACATCGCGATACGCATCATGCTACAGCAACTGCTTACTGACGCAGGCAAAGAGGAGCATCTGGATATTCCATCCGAGCACACGGGGATCTGCCTCCCGCCGCGACAATTCCTCAGCATCGTCGTCGGACAGTTCTTCAAAAAAGCCGACTACGCGACGGATATTTTTGTGCGGTCAAACTTCCAGGCGCATCTTGATCGTGTCTACTCGCAGGCCCTGAAGCCCTCGGACGAGGGCTGGGCCGTGTGCTTCAACATCATTGTTCTTCTTGCCATCGGAAAAGATCAGACAAACCAGGGCAACAGTTCCTTCATCCAACCTTTCCTGCAGACGCTGAGGATGGCCATCAACAATCCACGGGTATTCTTGACACCAAGGCTTGTCAACGTCCAGGCACTTGCTTTACTGGTAGGGAACCGATATGGTCCCAAAATCATGGCTCTATGCTGACTGGGTGGATTAGAGTTATATCGCTGAGCAATACAGCACGGCCGCCCTCGCAGATCTTGTCTTTGCTCAGGCGTGCCTGTTGGCCCGCACGATGGGGCTTCACCAGTGCCGAGCCTCCGCCAAGGGTGTTTCTTCTGAGGAGCTCCTCGAAAGGCAGAAGGTCTTCAGATCCCTCTACATACGAGATAAACATTCGGCCATTTGTCAGGGGTCCACGGCTTGGCTACCGGCATATGATTCCACCATCCCCGGGCTTCCCGGGTCTTTGGAAGGAGACGAAGCCAAGTATTCTGCGAGGATAGAGCTTGCTCAGATCCAACACGACATCTACCGCCACTTGCACGCTGCTGAAGCTGCCGACCTGCCCCCTTCAAAGCACTCGCAGCTGGTGTCGCAACTGGAACAAAAGCTGGAGCATTGGGCTGCTGCCCACCAAATCATCAAGGTGTCCCCGACGTCTGCGGAGTCGGCCATGCTTTTGCTGTCCTTTTTTGCCACGCGCATTTTCGTCTTGAAAGGCAGTGACCAGGCCTTTCGAGACGCAAAAGCCAGCTGCGTCCTGTTCCTCTTGGCTACCGCGCCGCATCCGGGCCCAGGCCTGTTGGAGACCTTTGATGAACTGGTAGGCCGCGCACGATCATGCAGCCCGCTGATTGCGAAAAAGGTCGAGGAGTCGAGTGACGAGTGCCCTCAGGCTCAGACAGCCGCATCGGATGACGCCGAGATGACGGCTTCGCTGATTCCTCGGCTGGCGACAAGCTTCCCGCTAGCGGCCGCCTTCACAGTCGCCAAGGGCATTCTGCAGCAGCCAATGACAGCGCCAGATGAGCTCGTCAGCCAGCCAGAAAAGGAAATCCTCCTGCTGGAGGCGCTGCGCGACCGATACGCCTCAGCAGCCGATCAGGAGGGCGTCGAGAACCTCGCCTCCAGGCTCTGCCGCACCCTGGACTCTCTGGCTCGCATCGTTCGCCAGAAGCGGTCTCCCGAGGGAGTCAGCACGCCCTCGATTGTCTTCAACGAGCTGTCCAGCCATCAGTCTACTGCATCCTCCGCCTCCCAACGGGCGAGCGTCGGCAGGTCCCTCAAGGACACGCCCCCGGGTCCCGAGGCCCCTTCGACGGTCGTGTCGGTCGGCGAGGCGGTTTCCACCTCTTCGCTGCTGCTTCCGTTCATGCAGCCTCTGGACTCCCCGAGCAGCTGCTCGCCGTGGCTGGGCAATGCAGGCCATGGCGGCGGCGGCGCCAGTAGCGCCATGGTCCTCTCGCCATGGCCGGGGTCATACAAGCAGCAGTCTGACGGGCAGGGACGGGTGGGAAAGAGGCCAAGGCTGCCCAGCCAGGCCGAGCTCTTTGACATGGCGACAGGGTTTCCCGACCATGGGCCTCGCACTGAGGAGGACCCGCTCTTTACGTTTGACTTTCTCACCGCGGGGAATGATATCGCTGTTTTTGAGGTGGACGAATGATGGAAGTCGGTCTTTTCGATATGAAGGGTGGCCAGGCGTTGGGGAGTTGTCCATATGTAGTTAGATACAGTCACCACTTCAAAGACGAACAAGGTCGCAACGATATATTAGAGATTGATTACAACGAATTCAGATTATTCTCTAAATATAAATTCAAGTCCTGTGAGCTATTCTGCAATTCTGCAAATTCTGATGGCCTATCACTTCTGACCCTGACTGTCTTGCTTCGCAGCCGCAGCATCCTCTAGGCGCTTCACCTCCCCCTCATTGAGCGGGATGGTCGCAAAGCGACGCAGAGCAGCAATGTTGGCCTCTGGTGTGAGCTCCTTCCCGCTCCCAATCAGTTCTTCCAGGTACTCGAAATACCGAATGAAGAAGCCGGGCGTAGCAGTGTTGATAAAGACGGCCTCCTCGTCAAACGGGTTGCTGAACTTGTGCGGCAGACGGACAGGGATTGTCAGCATCTCCCCGGCCTTACAGTCGACATCAGGACGGCCAGGGGAGTGGAAGCGGACGGTGCCCTTCTGCAGGCCACGGCATAATCAGTGTCAGCCAAGATTGACGTCACATCCAGACAGGACGCCGGAAGACTGACCTCTACATAGAATCCCTCGTCGTGCATCTCGTGGAAGTGGAAGACGGGACCGTCGGTCTTGGGAGGGAGAAGGCTTTGGATGACGGCAAGCCGATGCTGCGTATTGGATCCATCTTCAATGGGGCGCCACAGATCTTTTCCAGTACACTTGTTATATCATAATCTTCTCAAAGGGGGTCTCTGGATCAGAATTGACTTACACTGGCCAAGTCGGCGCCAGGGCACCTCGCCAGGCTTGAAGTGGTTGATTCGGAGCGTCTCCGCATAGGCCTCGGTAGCAGGATCCATTGCTATCTGGCTCTTGCGGGTGCCTCTAATGTCTCGACCTGTCAAGTAAGATACCGTTGACTGTGCTGTCTTGGCTGCCACAAAAGCGGAGCTATCTGTTATGCGGCCTTGCAACAGGTGTTGTGTCGCCGTTGGCTGAGAGTCTTGCCTGCGCGGACTTAGGAGAAGTTAGGGAATTCCTTTTTGGGAGTCCCAGGATTGATCGTTCGCGCACGTCCAATTTTTTATTAGAGGTTTTCACGATTTATGAATCATCTTATCCCCGCTAATTCCGCCTCTTCAAGCATCGC
The DNA here is from genome assembly GCA_033030565.1 of Fusarium nematophilum. Classification (NCBI taxonomy): domain Eukaryota; kingdom Fungi; phylum Ascomycota; class Sordariomycetes; order Hypocreales; family Nectriaceae; genus Fusarium; species Fusarium nematophilum. Next base: position 358,639 of record JAVIXY010000006.1, read on the forward strand.
CAGACGAGCCCGTCAAAGACGGGAACTTGCAGCGAGTTCTATGACCGGATCCCGGGGACGCCCCAATTCTGGCTTCCGAGTCAATCTAATTACGTTGTCTCTTTTGCGGGTTTGCGTAAGCGGATTGCGACGTAGATGCTGCAGAACAGAGACTGGGAATGTGAAAGGGGAAAGCAGTTGGCGAGAGCTTCAGAGTCGGCTCCCGTGCGGTGATGCACTGAACTGCAGGAGTGGCCTGATATTGGATGTTTCAGACATCTTTGGAGTTCGGAATTACCAACGGCTCTCCTCTGGCAATTAGGCTGCCTATGTCAGAGACGGAGTTGTTTGTCCAAGACGGTTCTGGAATTCTTAAGTCCGGCCGCGGAGCACGAAGCCGCGACGCCGATGATGCTGTAACGCGCTTTCCCCAATCGCTCTCCGTCTCGGACTTGTGCGTTGTTGCTTCCAGTTGAACAAATTGCGCGTCATTGAATAAGAGGCGAAAGAGATTAAGTCGCGACTGCCCTCGCAAGTTTGTCAACTTGGGCCTCGTCCTTCGAGATCTTTCTGGCTTTTCAACTTTTCTCACCTCACCACAATTACCTACTACTTGACAATCTCCCGTCTTCGATCCCCTGTTGTCAACGCCAATATGTCAGACTCGATGCTTCAGTACCAGGCAGTTCAAAAGGGGGGCCCTTTTGCCCTTGCAAAGGTCCCCAGGCCTACGCCAGAGCCCACCGACGTCTGCATTCGTATCAAGGCGGTGGCACTCAACCCCCTGGACTGGAAGATGATGACCCGCGGGGAGATGGTGCAGTCTTGGCCCACGACCCTCGGCCTTGACGCCGCTGGAGTTGTCGAGCAGGTCGGCGGGCACGCCACGGGCTTCCGGCCCGGAGACGAGGTCTTTTGCCTCTGCGGCATTGGCGGCAAGACAGCAGGCTTCCAAGAGATTGTCACCGTTCCTCAGCATTTCGTATCAAAGAAGCCAGCGTCGCTCAGCTTCGAAGAAGTTGCATCTCTCCCGTGAGTGCAAAGATAGACTTACACCTTCTCTTACTCCCCCGTAGTGTATCACCGCCAAGTCACGGCATCATTGCTAACACATGCTGTCGTGTCCTAGAATCTGCTACCTTACAGCCGCCGCCGCCATTCTCTTTGGCCTCCATGTGCCGATTCCTCATATCTCCCCGACGGCGCCCGGCGAACCCATGGCTCCGCCTCGTAGCGTTGTCGTCCTCGGCGGAGGCTCGGCCGTGGGTGGAGCTGCCATCCAGATGCTTCGATCCACCCTCCCCAGCGCTGTTATCTTGACTACCGCATCTCCGCGCCATTCTGAGAGACTGCACTCATTGGGCGCCACCGAAGTTATTGACTGGAGCTCGCCCTCGCTCCTCTTCAAGGCAGCGGCGGCCTCGGGAGGCGTTGACGCCATCCTGGACTGTGTCACGGCTGCTGCACATGAACCCAGCATCTTTGGCGTGCTGCGCGATGACGGCCCTCGCCTATACTCTCAGGTCTTTACTGGGCATAAGGTCGTGGTCCCTGAGGGGGTGCAGTCGGCTGTTGTCTTTGGGCGGCAGGTCTTTGGAGCACCGGGCGGACAGTCTGCAATGGCAGCTCTTGGGAGGTTGCTGGAGAAAGGAACGTACCAACTCCCCGTCCCGATCAGAGTCATTGGACAGGGGTGGGATGCAGTTGGGCCGGGCCTGCAGGATTTCCCAAGCCGTCCCAGTGGAGAGAAACTAGTTGTCAGCCTCTAGGCATCACGGTTTCTACTCTGAGAGGGCTTGCAGTATGCGAGTGAACCTTTTAGGCGCTATCAAGACACTGGTGAAGATTATCTAAATCCCCAGGTTGCTTAACGTAGCTATGGCTGACCTCATGGCCCAGGTCGTACATGCTTGAGCTCGCACTTGGGGACCAACAGGGGGTTGAGTGCCCGTTACGGCAATGAATGCAGAATTGATAAGATCACAACCGCAGGCTTCAACAGAAAAACAATAGACCCAGAACCATCTGTGCCAGATGTACTTGCGATTGGACCGTAGACTGCAAACATTGGAAGGGGATATCAAACGGCCAACTAAGAAGCTCAATTCTTCATTCTCAGTGGCCTGCCATCTTTTAGAACCAGGCCTTTGACAATTCTATTGAATCTTGCCAACGAATGCATGAAAAAGCAGGGCTCGCCCAGTTTCGTGCTCTTCAGACAGCCCATTTCACAGACCATCTCCAGCTAGTAAGTTAGAATCACCAACTGAGGGAATGCGGCTTTCAATATTACGGGCTCTCCCCGAGGCTCTCACAATATCGACCATTATATCTTCCAAGGGCAAAAAGGTGGTCTTTCCGAGACGGCAAGCCACCCGGCGTCCGCCCTCGGCTTTCTTAATATGGCTCTGGACAGCCCAACGATAGATGCAGCCAGAAATAATGCCGGGGCCAATCTTTCCAATGATTAGATCCTGTCTTATTAGCGCCCTCTTCGACGTCCGATATCTGACAGGGCCAGTCCGCTTCGGGTTCCGCAACCCGGAGTCTTTTAGGCCTGGTAGTGCCAAAGACCACTGTCTACCCTTGGTTGTATAATAAGAACTTTTTGCAAGACACAATATTTGCCCATTTGAAGATCCCCATCTATTCTCATACACATATCCCCATCATCAGAGAAGAAACCCCTGTCCTCGCCATGGTTGTCATCCTCCCTCGCTTCCACCTCGTCGAGATCGAGGACTACCCATGGTGCCCAGAGTGGCTCCGCGAGTACGCCCACCGGTCCCTGGCAGCCGTCTGGCGCACCGTCGGCTTCAACCGCACGGCGTCGACGGCCGCCCAGGTCTGCGACGTCATCACAGCCAACCTCCCAGGCCACCCGAGCGACTACCACTTTGTGGACGCGTGCGCGGGCGCGGGCGGCCCTACCCCGATCTTTGAGGAGATTCTCAACGGGCGGATGCTCGCGGAGGGCAAACCGCCCATCGAGTTCCTGCTGACGGATCTGTACCCGGATCTGGAAGCGTGGAAGGCCATCGTCGCCAAGAGCGACCACATCTCGTACGTGGAGAAGCCGGTGGACGCGACGAGGGCGTCGAGGTACGCTGCAAGGGACAAGAAGGAGCTGCGCATCTTCAACATGTGCTTCCATCATTTTGACGATGATGGCGCCCGCAAGGTGCTCCGCAGCTGCATCGAGGAGTCGGACTCTTTCATGTGAGTTGCCCAGGCTGGTTTGTGTCTTGAACGCTAAAGTGTCTAGGATCTTTGAGATTACTCATCGGACTCCGTCGTCGCTCATCAACACCACGTTTGTCATCCTGTCCCCCTTCGTCACCACCCTGATGTGGTGGTGGTGGTCTCCCATGCACCTGATCTTTACGTACCTGATCCCCGTCGTCCCGCTGTTCTTCTTCATCAACGGCTACGTCTCGTGTCTGCGGGCTCGTACCCCGTCTGAGATGTTCAAGCTGATGGAGCAGGAGGGCATTGACACGGCGGGTTGGAGGTTTACCGATGGCGAGACGAGGGTCCTGCCGCCGTTTGGGAAGATCTATCACTTTATTGGGACGAAGGAGTGAGTGAGTAGTCTGTGTGCTGTCACTTAGGTTAGATTTTGTGGAATGAGGAAGAGAGGTCTGAAGAAGTGGTCGGATAGTTTGTCATAAGAAAAGGGTGGAGTTGGGTAAATTCGGTCCCTAAAATGCGTGCTTTTCTTCACTCAACATACATAGATTAACCCGTTCTGCATGAGTGCCCCTCCAATTCTTCACCCATGCTTTTCACTGAAATTAGCTAGTGAAACTACAGCTGCACATGTAGGATTCTAGGCTAAGGAAGAAGAAGAAGAGGAGGAGGAGGAGGAAGCTTTCCCTATGCCTAGGGAGACGGCGAAGCCGTCAACATCGGGGTCTTGTATAGCACAACCTCGAGACAAGACTTGGCCATTGCGTTTACCGAGCAGATTCAAACTATTCACATATTAACATGAGATTATATAATAGCTAACCCCCCTATCCATCCTGTCCTCTCGGTCTCAGCCTGCACTTCAACGGCGGCTTCACCCAGAACCCATAGATCCTCTGCCCATCCATCCAATTTTCGCATTCCGGCTCGAGTTCCAAATAAAACCGCCAGAGCAGTCTCGCGAAAATCAGCCGCATTTCCGCCTTGGCCAGATTCTTACCAAGACAACTCCGCGGGCCGACCGAGAACGGCTGGAAACTTGCCTTGGCGTCTCCCTCTGCGTCGCCGTGGCTCTTCAACCATCTCTCAGGGAGAAACATTTCTGGCTCATGGAAGTTCTCCTTGGAGTGGTAAGTGGAAAGGTGGTTGACCCCAACGGTAGTTCCCCCGGGAACGAAAAGACCATCAATGGTCTCGCCGCCGGGGGGGACAACTCTTGGGAGCGTGACCGGGACTGGCGGGTAAATTCGCATGGCTTCTTGAAGAACTGCATCTAGAAGTGGCACTTTGTCACCCGATATTGCCAAAGAGCCGATGTCGTTCTCTGCTTCAAACATCTCCCGGATGCATGTCTGAAGCTGATGGTAGACATCCCTGTGAGCCAATAGCAGGTAGACTGCCGCCGTCAAGGCTGTCGCTGTACCGTCTGAGCCCGCGATCGCGATGCTGAAAGCGTTGACGACCATCTCCGCGGGTGATAGGCCTTTGTTTTTGCCTTCACCCTCATCAGCGGCCAGCACGTAGTGCCAGAAGTCCTTTCGATCTTCTGTTGGGCCTCGAGACACTCGCGCGTCAACCATCTGCTTTGCGCGCTGGGCATTGGCAAGTCGCGAGTTGGCTGACCCTCGTAAGATAAAGAAGTTTCTCAAGGAGTCAATGCCATAATATCGAGCCATTTGACTTATGATCAGCTCCCGCGACACGTGCTTGATGGATGCGACGAATGGATGGGGTGTTCCCCTGTCGATGCAAGAAAAGTCCTCGCCGAAAGCAAGAGTGCCGATGAGGTCAAACGCTGGCAACGTATCAATACTGATTCAATGACACTCGAACGTCTGGAATACCCACTCGTCAGATGGAACCACTCCGTCAAGTCGACAGGGCCGTCGAGGCACCGTGCCTCCAGCTGGTCGAGCAGCTTGGTGCAGTACTTGACCAAGATGTCTTCTTGTTCACGGAGGGCCTTCTCGGAGAACGCATGCGCAAGAAGCCGTCTATGTCTCGAATGAGTGGCTCGATCCGCCGTCATGATGTCTTTTGCCTGTCAGTCATGAATGAGACGGAGACCCAAACTTACTGGGAACGCCTGTCGGTGTGACAAGGGAGAAGATTGGGTCCTTGCTCATCTCTATGGAGCGCTGGCCGTAAATCGTCTTCCATGCTGTGCTGGAGGCATAAGACACCTCGTCTGGCGCCACTCGAACCGTCGACCCGTACTGGTTGTGCAGCTCCATCAGTCGGTGGTTGAGTCTTCCGCGGTACTGGTTCCAGCACCAGGGAATCCTCGTGGCCGCCCATAGTTTGGGGCCTGGGTGGTGCTTCAGGGGGTGGAAGAAGACGTTGTAGATGAGGGTCAAGGGCTTGTTGAAGTTAGCATGATTGACCTTGATCACGTCCAGAGTGTCATTACTTACGATCAGCGACAGCAGACACACCAAGCCTTCTGCCCACATCTTGATGGATTTGGGGAGGATGGGTTCAGCGTGCCCAGGAAACGCCGAGTTGAATTGATCATTCGGTGGAAGGGCCAAACATTACGGTCCAAGATTGCAAGGTATCCTGCATTCGGTCGCCGTGGATGACGGGACGCGAAACGGATTTCAACGGAGGTCGGGTCCCGAGGGGTTCCGGTGTATACCTCAATGGATTCCGAATGGGATCGAGGAGGCCATCAAAAGCATCCCGTCTCTGTGATTTGAGCCAACTTGATGACAGACATCTCCCAACCTTTGGCGTTGCCAGAATTGCCAGCATGTCAACCACTGACTTGCACGTCATTATCATCGGCGCAGGTGAGAAACTACAACGCTGTGGTAGCACCAAACTAAACACCCAAGGAATCACCGGCCTCATCGTGGCACAAGGCCTCAAGAGAGTGTGTCATCTCCCAGAGGTCTAATTCGTGAGCTGACAATCTCCAGTTGGGAATCCGCTACTCAATCTTCGAGAAGGAAGTCTGTCTCAACTACCGCAGCAATGAGTGGACAATGGCCATCCACTGGTCCCTCGACCGCCTGGAGAAGATGCTCCCTCCAGAGGTCTTCTCCCAACTGCCCCTGATCTCCTGCAACCCGTCCGTGCCCATCGAGGCGGGCGGGCTGTACCCCATCATCCAGGCCGAGACGGGAAACCTCCTGACCGGGGTGCCGTACGACAAGGGGCTCAGGGTGCCGCGGAGCAGGATGCGAGCGCTCTGCTCCGAGGGAATCGAGGTTCACTACGGCAAGAACCTGGTTGACGTTGCCTTCAACGAGTCTGGCCGAGGCGTCATCGCGACCTTTGCCGACGGGACTGTCGTGCCAGGCTCCATCGTCGTGGGAGCAGATGGCCCGCGATCCAAGGTGCGAGAGTTCGCCATGGGGAGCGAGGCAGATGCTGCAGTCAGCAAGTTCCCCATCTTCCATACAAACATGACTGTCTGCTTCAACGACGCCGAAAAGGCAAAGTATGTGCGGAGGGACTTTCCGACCAGCTACTTGGCTCTGAGCAACCAGTCCTTTCACGCCTTTCAATCAAGTAAGTTTGAGTGCTGCATCCCCGAGCCATCATGCTTAAGTCTTGACAGTCTCAAACATGCCGGACGGCCCAGACCATCCTGAATCATGGATCTTCCATATGGCCATGGCTTGGCTGGGCGACTCGAACAACAAGCTGAGTTATCCCGAGCGTCTGGCTCTGATCAAGGAGCGGGCGGTAGGCATGGGCGAGCCCGCTCGATCTGCGTTTCTCTGGCTCCCGGACGACACTGAAGTGCACAAGGCCGACATCAGCTTCTGGATTCCCAAGCAATGGGATAATCACGAGGGAAGGATGACTTTGATCGGCGACGCAGCTCACCCAATGCCCCCATGTAAGTCTGGCAACTGCAAGCTTGTCCAGTGCGTGCTGTACTAATATGATATTAGATCGTGGCCAAGGGCTAAATCATTGCATATGCGACGCCTCATACCTGTTGGTGGGACTGGAGAGTGCCCGCGAAGAAGCAAGCACGCTCAGCGAGGCCATCAGGGCGTATGAAGCCGATGTGATCCCCCGCGGGCAAGAAGAAGTCAAGTGTTCTGTGGAGAACGGCTACATGCTTCACGACTGGAAGAAGGTCGAGACCAGTCCGGTTTTCACCCGGGGCTTCAAGCCCATGGAGGGACACGACTCGGAGCCGGACAAGAGAGATGTCAGTGGCCAGGGGGGGGAGGCGGGTGTTTCTGGATTCTAGTGCTGAGCATAGAAGAGATGTCAATTGCACCTAATTCCCCTGGTTCAAGTATTAGGGGAACTGAACGTATTAAGAAAAGAAAGGATGAGGGTAATGGCCATGGTATGTAATTGAAGGCCCGCCATTGAAGCAGGAAGTTCGCGGCAGAACAGACAAAATATATTAATAAGGAGATGGGGCTAGACAAACAAAGAGCGAGATTAGGGATTACCGCAACAGCCAAAAGACCAACAAAGACAAGCAGACACTAAACTGGAATAGAATCAACTTTCCCCCAAAATCCAAAGATTTGCAAAACAGAAACTCGATATTAAATCCACCCTTATCTTGCCACAGGGAGTCGCCTATTTCCCGTACATCCTGTCGACAAGATGGTCCGTAAAGTTCCACATAGTCCCCGTCGAGTGCGAGATGACGGTAGCGCCAGAGTACCACGTGTTCTTGTGGCCCTGGAGATCATCAAGCTTGTTGTAGAACCCCTTGGCGATCTCCTGGGGCGAGACGCGCAGGTTGAAGGGATAGTGGCTAGCATACTCCAGCAGCTCAGCCGGCTTGAACTTGTGCGCTCTCTTGCCGATGACCGCGAACCTTACCCTGTCAAAAGTCCGCAGCATCTCCCTCTTGACGACCCTGTCCGGCATGTTCCCCTTGGAGCCGTACCGCACAAGGTAGATCCCCGGAACTTCGGTGGGCGACATCTGGTACAGAGCCGGCACCTCGGGCAGATTCCACCGCGTGTCTGGCCGGGTGTTCTGGTACTCAAAGTTCTCCGGCAGCCCGGCCGCCTTGATGACCCCGACGTACCAGCCCGTGGCGTCGAACTTGGAGAAGAGCCGGCGCTCCCTGCGGTCCAGGCCTAGCGGGTCCATGTTGCTCTCCATCAGCGGCATCGTGACGAGGAGCTTCTTGGCCTTGATGGTGCGGACGCCGCCGTCCGGGGTCCCGACCACGACGCGGACACCCCTGGAGTCGCGGTGCGCCGCCAGGACCCGCGAGCTGAGGAACACGTCGCGCCCGAGCCACCTCTGGGCCCTCTTGTAGATCTCCTGGTTGTTGCGCCGCGCCGTCACGAGGGCGCCGTCAGAGTCCGGGTCGAGCACCTCGAGGTACTCCAAACCAAGATACCTCAGGACGTACAGGGCCGGCTGAGACAGGATGTCCCCCTGGCCCTGGAGGCTGTAGAACAGGTTGTAGGTGCTGTCCTGCAACCTGTGCTTCCTGAGGAAGTCTCGGAGCGGCAGGAGGAGGTCCTTGGGGACAGGGTCCGGCAGGCGAGGCGAGTAGGAGAGGTACGGATACCGCTCGACCTGCGCTCTGTAGCCCGAGAGGTCTCTGGAAAAGTCAAAGTTTCTGACGGCGCGGCCGTTGCGGAAGTCGACGTAGTTGGACACGCCGAAGCCCGTCTCGGAGACGGGCACGTTGATGAGCGGGATGTCGAAGCTCTCAAAGTAGTCCCTGACGACCTGCTTGTTGCCGTAGCCCTGGACGCCGTAGTTGATGGTGATGTTTGTCCCCTGCACGTGGTAGGTCGACGTGTGTCCTCCGAGGTGACCATCTCTCTCGACCAGGGCGACGCTCTTGCCCATCCTGCGCAGCTTGACCGCCGCGTACGTCCCGGAGGAACCCCCGCCGATGACGACGACGTCCCTCTGGATGGTCCGACCGGTCTTGAGGAACTCTGGCACCGCGTCAGCAGTGACAGCGCCCAGCCCAGCAGCGAGGGACAATGTAACAGCGAGTCTCATTGTGAATGGCTATGGAACGTAGGACTTGCAGAAAGGATAAAGAGTGATGATGATCTCAGACTCGAGAGGGGAGACTGGGAAAACAAAAAAGTAGCGGTGACGCGGCCCATTTTGATGGCTTCCTATGCAGTGATACCCCTTTTCGCCGACGCTCCTCGGGAGGGGATTCTCGCCCGCTCGTGCATTAGCCTGGCTGTGACAATTGTCGTGAGGCGTGGGCTGCAACCCGACGAGGCTTCGGGTCTTGCGGGTGAGGCTTGAGAGTCATTCACTCCGGTGAGGCTTTGGGAATTCTCTGACGGCTTGAGTGGCGCCTGCGGTGGTGGCATTTGTGATCCCCGGCGCTCGGAAGCCGACCTGTGGGGCGCTGTCCCGGCTTACACGGCATGACGGCCCCACAGCGGACAGCCTCCCCGTAAAGAAAACGAGGATCCAATCCCGCTGACGATTGCAGGTCATACAAAAATGCAGAATCCGTCTGCAATAATGCAAAGACTGATTCCCCCCTTCTCCTTCAGCTCGAACACGAGCTGCCATCCAACATGGACCCAAGAGACATTGTCCCCATTGCTCGCGAAATCGCCAAGGAAGCCGAAACATTGGATCAGCTGCTGGGCGATAATTACCGTTCTAATGATAGCCACGAGGGACGGGATCCCGAGTCCCAGCTATGGAATCATCCGTCTCAAGGGTCCGCGATCGAGCGGAGCCAGTCCAAGCTGCTCGGCCTCATCCAGAAGCTGAGCAGGACGCTCCGAGGGCCGCAGGACTTTCTGCACGAGCTCGTTGCGTCCAACTGGGACAAGGGCGCGCTGTATTGCCTGCTTGAGCGGGGCGTCCTGGACCAGATCCCTCTTGACGGAGACTCGACTCTTTCGGCGCTGGCGAGCAAGACCGAGATCCCGTCGGAGAAGCTTCTTCCCATGCTACGGCTCGCTGCGTGCGAGCAGATTGTCCACGAACCATCGGAGCATGTCTTTTGCCATGGGCCCATCTCGCGCGAGTTGGTGACGGATCCGGGCTTGAGGGCATTCATCGGGTTTCAGTGAGTGTTCAGACTAAGCAAAATCCACATGCATTTCAGGCTTTCTCACGCAGGAGGTAGGCTTTATGAGACAAGAGTAGCGAGCGCCCACCTCGCTGATTCTCTCAAGAAACCCAACCCTACGTGGGCCGGCCAGTCTGCTTTCAAATATGCGTGAGTGTCTGTGGAGCAAAGTGAAAAACGACATTTAACACCCCATCAGCTGGGGACTGTCGATGTACGACTGGCACAAGGCCCATCCCGAGAAGGGGGCGAGGTTCGCCGCTGCAATCCAGAGCGTCGCGAGTTGTGAGCGCCCTCAGTGTCCAGGCCATGGACATCACTAACGGACTGCAGCCCTCGATCCAGGAAACGAACTCCTCGAGACTTGGCTCAGCCGGATTGTCGGCGAGAATGAGGGTTATCCAAAGGTTATTGTAGACATTGTCCGCACGCCAGGGCTAACGTCACAGGTCCTTGCAGAAAAGTTCCCTTCTCTGCTCTTCACGACTCAAGAACTTCCCGACAACCTCCATGACTTCACCGTGGACAGAGACGACCCCAGCATTCCCCGCGTCTACGTCCTCAAGTCCGTTCTCTGGAATCTCCCTGACGAGGACTGCGCCGCCATCCTGGGAGCGCTGTTCAACCAGCTGAAACGGTCCCCCGATTCCCTTATTCTCGTCAACGACCTCATGTCTCCCCTCCCGGGCGCTTTCGAGCCTCACGTGGACAAGGCCTACCGAAGACGAGACGTCACCGTCATGACAATGCACAACGCCAAGCTCCGTACGGACCAAGAATGGCGCAGCATCTTTATAGAGCCTATTCAGAAAGAGGCTGTACGTTTTCAAATCCCTCCGCCGCTTTCTACGTCCATGCTTACTGATGGCAACAGTCGGGATACCGTACATTGCGGATTCGGGCTGCTACTGGGACAACCTCTCACAGTTGCCGTGGGCAGTGGGAACTGAGACTGATAACGCATGAATAGCAACAAAGGCGGATGCTCTGTATCGAGCGGGAACACATGCAGAAAGCGATTTTTATGATTTAGTACATCTAGTCATCTAAAGTGATAATACATTCCTTCTACCAAACACTACACTTTGTCTACACCAATACATTTAGTTTGTTGAGCCCTCTGCGGGTTGCTCAGATGGCTTCTTCCGATGCAACAGGCAATGCCGTCCCCATTTCCTCTTCAGGTGGTCCGGGATGAAAGGGAGATCAGGGATCCACACAGCCCTGGCAAGCAGATGTGTGTTGGCGGCGTCGAGGAATGATTCGCACTTCACAATCTCCCAGTTCTCCTCGTCCGCGACATAGTCGGGTTCGTTGGGCGGCAGGGGATCGGTCCGCTCGGGGTATTGCGTATCAACGAGGAACTGGCACGCTCGGAGCTCCGTGTACTTGCCCAGGTCCTCTTCATTCTGGTCGTTCATGCCAGTAGTAGGCAGCCAGGTGCCGCTCCAGAAGCCGAAGCCGGTCTCAGCCTCGGAGAACTCGCCCGGCAAAAGACCCCGGAACTCGGAACGGACAAACTTGGCGTGCATCTCTCGAGGGAGGAAGTAAGAGGAAGGGAAGCGGTACCACTCCTTGCCGAAGCAGACAGTATCCTCGTCGCGGCCGACGGGCTCTTTGCCATCGGCGTTGTCCCAAAGGGGGGAGTAGATCTTGAGAGGCGCCGAGTAGGCAGAGTAAATGCCGTAGACTCGGGTCAGAGCGATATCCACCGACAAGAGCATCGTGGCGGTGACCAAAAAGAGCTTTAGACGAGCCGGGATTTTTCCAATCAGCGTCTTGGGGTCAGAGTTGCCCAAGTAGGTCAGGATCATATGTAGAGAGATGGCGGCGTTGAGGGCAAGGAAGGGATACGCCGGATACATGAACCTCTCCTCCTTGTGAGGCTGCGATGTGAAGATGCCGAGCCACATGTAAAACGGAGAGAGGAACACAATGGTCCGCAGGCCAGTCTGAAAACCCTGTGCGGAAGGAGAGATAATCTTCTGGAGGATGAAGAGCGGCAGGGCGGCCAGGGCCAGAACAAACCAGAGGTTAAAGTTCAGCGCCAGGTTCTTGAAGTAGAACGTCCAGGGCTCGGTTCCGTACAGCTCCGGGCCGCTACTCGACGAGAAGATGTTGTACTTGACAATGTTCCAGGTCACGACGACCTTTTTCTTGTAGAAGAAGAGGTTGACGAGAAAGTCTCCCGCCTATGACAGTCAGGACAAGTTAGCAGTTGGGGGAGGGGGAGCTCACCAAAAGTAGAACCGCGGATACAATCCCCCGACTGATTCTGATAAAGGACTCGAAAAGAGCCTTCTTATCGTTGAAAATAATCAAGATGAGCTCTTCGAGCATGAAAGGCGCGCAAAGCGCCGAGGCAAACGGCCATCCGAGGATGCCCGCCGCCGCAAACCAGAACATGGCCTTGGACGTCTTGAGGCCACCCCGCCAGTTCATGAAAGCTGCAGCTCCCAGGGTAACAAAGTACATGGCGAAGCTGGACGGGAGGAAAGCGGTGCTTGCGTGGAAGTTCCCGGGGCTCATGACGGTCCCGATGAGGAAGAAGAGGCCGATGCGGCTGTTGAGCGTCGTGCTGGTGACCATGAAGAGGATCGTCTGGCAGAGGGCGCACACAACGGCCAGCCCACCGCGAATGAAGAAGAATTCGCCGACCTGAAGGAATCAGCATCAATTGAGTTCCAAGTCTTGCACTTGTGCTGAAGTTGGCACACCTTTGTAGAGTGGGGGAGCAGTCGGCGCAAATTGCCAACAATGGCGTGAAGGCCAATGTAGAGCCAGCTCCGGATGGCGTAGTCGGGCGAGTACTCCCACGTCTGGAGGCCATAGCCATGCGACAGGTAGTGCGCCGGCTCCCAGTAATTAAAAGTCTCGTCGCAGTCTTGAATCGGCGCGAACCAAGCGGAAACGAGGCCGGCAGCGAGGAACCAGTAGAAGGCAGAGATGGGCTGCATCGAGTATGCGCTGGGAGCTCTGCAGGAGGAACAAGTTAGCAGAGATCTAAGCCAAAAAAGTAGAGGGAGCGTTATTCAGAGCACGCACTTTTTCTTAGCATGGCTTGCGTCCGGATGCACGAACTGCCGCTGCTGCGGCGTCGTGCTTGGGGCCATTGTAGTCGAGTGATGATGGTTACAAGTTCTGGAATGTTGCCGTCATGGTGGATTGGAGCTTCAACCGTTGGGGAGAGACCCATGCTCCAAAGCTGCCGACGCTCACCGAGGTGAAGGGTAGTGGGGTGATACAGCTAGCGCCGTTTTGGATCCACTCCTTATCGCTCACCTTGATTTTTTTCTTTCCTACGGCGCAGGGTCCTCGAGACGCAGGGCGCTTCCCGACCTTCCAACTTTCCTACTCTCAGCGCTCAAAGTTTTGCAATCGACGCCGCATTCATTAACCCATGATCTTTTGCTCGCGGGTAGGCGTCGACAGTCAATATTCATCCTCTTACCAACGAAATAACTATATAATTTTCTTAATCCCACTGTCGCGAACGCTCGACAGACCGGCGCAATCGTCTCAACTTTCTTAACAACTTTGGTTCCAGACCTCTCAGCCAGGACAACCATGTCAGGCTTTCAGATCCCAGGCCTTGGTCAGGCCAAGCCGAACGAGACCTTGCCGCCTCTTCCTCCCGATGTCCTCGCTGCTGCAGCGAGCGCTGAAGGCACTGAGACAACCGACACGACAACGACAACCACCAAGAACGACCAGACGGAAGGCCCCGTAGCCGAGGAAGCGAAGCCCTCTGAAGCCCAGTCGGCGCCAGTCGCCGAGTCCGACGCAATGGCAATTGACCAGCCCGAAAGCCCACCTTCCCTCACAGGAGCTCTCGAAGCCGCCCTCGGTGGACTCGACAGCAGCGCCGCGCCGGCAGCGACCACAGAGAATGTGCCTCTTCAAAACGACCAGGGCGAGCATCCTGAATGGGAGGTTGACTCGTCCCCGTACGAATCGTCATCAGAGTCCAGCAGTTCCGACTCGTCCGACGAGGACTCGGACAACGAGGGTTACGAGCTCTTAGGCGTGGAGGAGACGGCTCGCCTACTGATGCAGGCCGAGGGAGGGTCCGACGACGAGGGCGAGAAAGGCGGCAAGGGCGCCAGCTCCGCCCAAGTTCGCACCAAGAACGAGATCCCCGAGGAGATAATCCCCAAACCCGACGTCACAGTCACACCAGAGATGAAGATTGAAGAGCTGGGGTCGATCGAGCACATTGTGGAGAGCATCATGCTGGTCAAGGCCATCACCCCCGGAGAGTACCAAGTCCTTGATTCCGGCTCAGTGCTCTGCACCGCCGAACGTGTTGTGATCGGCGCCGTGGCAGAAACGATAGGGAAGGTTCTCCAGCCGATGTACACGGTTCGCTTCACCTCGGAGGACGATATCAAGGAGCTTGGCCTGGAAGTCGGCCAGAAGGTCTTTTACCCAGTGGACCACGCCTCCTACGTCTTCACCGAACCCCTCAAGAACCTGAAGGGCTCAGACGCCAGCAACCTCCACGACGAAGAGGTCGGCGACGACGAGATGGAGTTCTCCGACGACGAGAAGGAGGCCGAGTACAAGCGAGCGCTGAAGCAAAAGAAGAAGGACAAGTGGAAGAAGGATGGCCCGAGGGCAGGCAAGGAGCCGCATCCCTTGCGACAAGAATCGCGACCCGACGGCGGCTTGAACTACGACGAGGAGGACGACGGCCCTTATAAGCCACTGGCCCGGCCGCCAGGCTACGGCAGCGGGCCTGCCACCACCGAGACTTATGAGCCGCCGCCCGGTAGGAACTTCCAGCGAGGTCGCCGCGGCGACTTCAGGGGCCGGGGGGGACGGGGACGCGGTTCCGGCCGTGGCGGGCGGGGAGGCTTCAATCAGCCGAGAGACGGCTACTCACTACCTCCCCAAGGAGCCCAACCGCAACAACACCACCAACAGCAAAACGCTCCTCCCGCCCAGTGGGGGAGCAACCAAGCTCCCGCTCAGGGTGCCGCCCCAGCCGTGCCCAACTTCGGCTTCCAGTTCCCCGGCTGGCCTCAGCAACCCGCCGCGGCCAACAGCGGCGCTGGTGCTCCCGCTGTTCCTCCGCCGCCTCCTGGATGGCCGGGTGCCCAGGGCCAGCAGGCCGCGAATGGTGGAGCGTTTGTCAACCCTGCGTTCTTTGCTGCGTTGATGTCCACCATGCAAGCTCAGCAGAACGGCCAGTCGCCTTGGCCGCAACAGCCTCCGAATAATGGAAATGGAGGCCAGGGTCAGTAGTCTGGCAGAGCCAAATAACAGTTTAAAAAAGAGGAAGCATCGACGGCGCTGGCGTTTTCGTTTACTTGGTATAGACAAAAAGGATAGGATATTCAAGGCCGGATTTCATGATAAGATACCCAGTCTATTACTACACATCAAAAATCTGTAGTTAATGGAAATGGTCTCAAAACCTGTTAAGGTAATGCCCATCTAACCCTGAAGCGTGTATTCTCATATGCAGTCCCGTCGCTCATAACAACCTATCTCATGACCGATGATCCGTACGGATGCATTTGTCCTCTAATGATCCAAAATCGCGCCTGTAACTCAGCAAAACATCATCTCTAGAGATCACCCCACTTCTCCTCAGTCTTGCCAGAGAAATCGTAGAAGCCGAGCTCGTAGACAAGACCAAGCGTCATGCGAGCATGCTCGAGCATGTGATCAAAGGACAGGTACTTGATGTTGTCGTCGGTCGTGTGGATATGGGGGTCGGAGTACTCAAAAGCGGACTCGATGACAAAGGCGGAGGGGTAGCCAGCCTTGGAAGCAGAGGCGTGGTCAGAGCAGGCATAGCCACACTTGGTCTCAACCCAAGGGATGTTGCAGTACTAGAGTAAAGTTAGCATAGTAGGGAAATGGGTGGGAAGCGTATTACACACCTCTTCAACAACGGTCTTGATGAACTTGGTCAGACCAGGATCAACGTAGTCGGTGATAACGCCGACGCTCTCAGGTTGGCCAGCATCAAGGGTCTTCTGGACGTAGCCAGTCATGTCCTGCTGAAGCATAGCCTTGACATCACGGCCGCTTTCCTCATATGACTTGAAGATGGCCTGGCTTCCGAGAAGTCCGCCCTCCTCGGCAGAGTACCAGTGGAACTCGATGGTGTTGGGAGCCTTGCCGTCGACAACATCCTTGGAGTTCAGGAGAGCGCGGAACACCTCGAGGATGGTGACAGTGCCGCTGCCATCGTCGTCGGCGCCGGGGGCGGCAAGGATTGAGGGCAGGAACAGGTTGATGGAGTCCTGGTGGGCGCCAATGACAACAGTGCTGTTGGACTGGCCGGGAATAGTCGCGATGACAGAGTGCTGCTGCCAAGTGTGCGGGAAGCTCTCGGCAAAGACGGTCTCCTCAGCGCCGGCATCCTTGATGATCTGTTTCACCTTCTCCAGGACCCAGTCAGAAGACTGGAGGCCGTAGTTGGACTTGTAGTATCGGGTGTGGAAGCTGGTCAGCTTCTCGAGATTGGCCTGCATATTCTCCTTCTCGAGGTTCTTTGAGAGTGCGGCGACCTCATCGTGCTTGACGCACTTGTCGGGGAAGCTGACGGTCGTCTCGGCGTTGAGGTGCTTAGAGCCGAGTGTCGAGGTATCGGTGATGTCCATGAACCGCTGGCCATTCTGCAGACCCAGTTAGCAAGTTGACCGGCGCGGGATGAATGCGCTTCTGCGTAGCCGACGTACGCGACGCAGCTCCCACTTCTCCTCCTCAGTGACCCATTGCGTCTCGCCGGGAGCGGTCTCGATCAAGTAGAGCAAGTCGGGCTCGAGAATGACGTTATCGGCCTCGGCGGTTTCGAGGTAGCGAGCGGTGATGGCGGGTAGGCAGGCCACCAAGAGAGAAGCTTGCGAGAACTTCATTCTAGGTATCGATGGGGCAAGTTGATAGGGAAGATGAAAATAGGATATGAGGGATTGATGGTTGGAAGAGGTTGTATGAGGAACGTTTGGAGGCAGCTCTACTCAGCTCGGCCAGGTACCATGACACAGTACGTAAGGTGCCTGCCGCTTTAGGTTCATGCAACGGTCGCTGTTTGGTCGTGTGATGTGCCCCGGAAGGAACAAATGTGGAGACCCATCCATCAAGAGGGATCGACGTATCAGAGCCTCAGAGGCCTCTCTTGGCTTTAAGAAGTACCAGCTGACTGCGGTATGCAAGGTACAGCTGAACCAGGACCGGCTCTAGTCCTTCAAAGGGATGCTTTGGTAAAGGCATTTCAATATCTCTTCTGTCGCCCTTCCTATGTCCCTTCAAACCTTGGCCTCTGGGTAGGAGCCAGGCAGGTATCACTGTGGAGACCGGGTTGCTTACGATGCGGGGGCGATACCGGCATCATGGCACTTTACTCCAGGCTTCAAGGTCATCTCCGAGTGAGGTGCCTACCTACTACAGTAACTAGACAACTAGAGGCATCTTTCTCATGACTACTTGGCCCATTCGTTAAGGTCCTATAAGTTGTGATGTTTCAGAACGTCCCTCTAGAAGCAGGACTATTTCTACGCTCCTCTAAAGAACGATCTAACGATGCGAATTGGGGCTTGTCGATATGACATGGTCAGAAGCATAGAATCCAGAGCTTCACTGCACCTTCAGGTTTTTTTCCAACACGGCAATCTCTTATTCAGCCGCATCTGAGCGTTGAAAGTCTATGCAGTGTTGGTAGCAACTGAACTCTCTGTTTAATCAGAGGCTAACTAAAACTGAAAACGTGGATGGGTCACGCATCCGCCCAAGAAAAGACAGTTATTCTAAATCCCGGTCCCTTTGTTTCACTAATCCATCCGTTTGGAAGTGTCAGTTCAAGACATGCACGCTCACAGGTCCTGACGTAAAGGCAGTTTACTACACTGCCTTACCCAGAAACAAAGATCCACACTCTTTCAAAGTCACCGTCTCTGAGGCATGTCCTTATCAAATGATGGATCTTTCATTTAGTTCTCCCCTTCGTCTCGTACCCTTTTTCCGTTTCGCCGCAGTTTCGAGACTCTTTGTTGGGCTTTATCTCGAAAGGCATGGAGCACAGAGCCTCAACTAAATTTGACACTTGAAGATCCATCCCTCTTTGTTGAATGCGCGTGTTCGCGACCACCCTGAAAGGTGCCTTTAAAAACTCCCGGTCCATCCATGATTGTTGAATGGCTTTCTTGCCAGAATGCTTTGAGCCTGTCGTGAAGGAGGAACCATCTTTGTCAAATCAGAAAGACGTTTCAAAGGACTTGGTTCATTGTTCCGTGATGGAACCAAGTGTTCGACTTCTGAGGTGTCAAGTGAAAGTGAAAACATATTAAAGTGCTGTCTGTTCGTCTAGAGGCCTCAACCACTGTTCCATGATCAATCACTTCTCATCACTGTACAGCAAACATCAACATCTGACAACTCCTTTCTCGTTTTTGAATCTGCCCAGTATCCCAGTTCACTTCACCATTATTTTCTCGCAATGGCCGACAAATCAACCAAGGGTGCCGGCAAAGGCAAGCCTGTCAGCACCAGGAAGCCTGCCGCCAGCTTGCGACAAACCCGTGCTCGCTCAAGGCTCATCGACGCGCCTCCCCTGATGAAGGGCCTCGACCACCGAGGATGCCCGCTGGACCCCCTGGCTTCGGATCCCGAGAACATCACCTACACTGAGGTGGTCAAGAAACTCAGCAGCCGCCGCAGGATCACCCTGCGCACGAAGACGAACAGAAGCACGTCTCCTGAGTCTCAGTCAAATGATAGCTCCGTAAACCCATCTTCGCTGAGCAATGCGCCTGTTAGCTCTACACAGTCGAGTTCTTCAGAGTCAAGTGCTGCACCAATTGGCTCTTCGCAGTCGAGTTCTTCAGAGTCAGGCGCTGTGGTGGTTGCCTCTTCGCAGCCCGGTCCTTCAAATTCGGGGTCTGATAGCGGCTATCATGCCGGTCCGAGTTCGTTGAGCGGCTCCAATTCTTCCAGCTCTTCAAGCCCTGCCAGCTCTTCAAGGCCTCCCGGCTCTGCCAGCTCGTCAAGCTCTTCAGGCTCTTCAAGCTCATCGAATTTTTCGAGCTATTCGAGCTACTCGAGTTCTTCCAGTTCCTCTCCTGGCGGTCCGCCTCCGGGAGCTGACGGCGACTCGATTGTGGTGGATGGCGGTGTGCCTCTGGTTGATGGCATTCCGCCTCCGCCCCCGTCTCCTGTGGTTGACAACATTCCGCCTCCACCCCCATCTCCTATGGTTGACGGCGTCCCGTCTTCCCCCTCCATTATTGTGGATGTCGGTGTGCCTCTGGTTGACGGTATTCCGCCTCCACCCCCGTCTCCTATGGTTGACGGCGTCCCGCCTTCACCCTCGTCTGATGTGGTTAACGGCTACGTATCGCAAGCAAGTGACATTGCTACAGCTGGCACATCTGGGTCCTCCCCCCACGTGGACCACGCCTCGCATGTTGGCGGTTTCCTACCCGGGTATGGGTTTTCGAATCGAGCCCAAAACAAGAGACAGCGCCCCAACGACGTCTCTATCCCGAGCCCCGGAGCGGTTGTTGACTCTGAGGAGGAGGACGACGAAAGCCCGGCGCTATCCGTGGAAACAGACGATGCATATTGGGACATGATGTTTGGCCAGGAAGAGTCCGAGGAAGAGTCTCAGGAAGAGTCCGCGATGCCGCCCCCCGCAGTTCCCAACAGGAGCCCAAAGGTTGACGAAGATGCCGAGTCCGATCAGGGAGCTCGCGCAGCCCATGAAACGTCCCCAAACTCGTATAGCAGATCGTTCCTGAAGCGACGACGGTCTGACGAGGACGAGGGTGGTGCTCCCGGGGAGGCCAAGAGGCGATGTAAGCCGGAGAGCGGCCTCTTTGTGAAAACCCCTCCCTCTGACCAGGCCGAGCTTAACTCGATCCCCGACGCAGCGCTCACCCAGATACCCGGGCTCTCCTTCCCGAGGAGCCCGTCGCGAGGCGTCCCCGGCCATTGCAGCCCCATGGTCCTGACTCCCTTCGAGGCACCGGCTGATTTCGATGCTGAGATCCCGGGGATCTTTGGCTCTTTCAAGAGGCCCCGCCTCCACTATGACTGGTATGAGCAGTACCACAGGCTGGGGCCCGACTGCGCCAAGGTACACGGCTGCCATGTGGGCACCTACTGCCACGAGTGCCACGCCAAGTGGCACGAGGCCTGGGGTCGGTACTTCAAGGCGGCGGAGAAGAGGGAGATCGCCCTGGAGGATCCTGAGCGTTACCAGAGGGAGACGGGGGAGGACTTGCGCGCGGGTTATATGGGGTCCTTGATGGAGGACGGGGACTGGAGGTCTCTGGCGCCCGAGCTGCTCCCTCCTCCTGGAGGTAAGTTGAGGGTTCATCCTGTGCGAATTGCCAAGCATAAGCTGGCTCTTATGAAGATGGCATCTGAGGAGAAGTGAGTGGCCAATGCATTGCGTTTGTGGGAGTTGAAGCGGTTGTTTTGAGCTTTTTGGGGCTGTTAGACTTGGGTGTTCATACATAATGGCATAGAATAATATACAACTTACACTGTCGTTTTCCCCAATTCAGTACCATACTTTCAATGTCAGTTTGCACCAGGTTGTTTAGCCTTGGGCTCATAGTCCCATATCCTCGTCGCTTGCTTCGTCCGACTCCTGGTCGCCGCGTTCTTCGTCTTCCTCTCTTCGAGCTGCTTCGGTGCTGGCTCCAATCTTTCTGACTCCCTCGACAACGCCAATGACAAAGCCCCTGCTCTCGGCGAGCTCCATGGCTCCCACGCCCCGCAGGCTCATGACACCATCCACGCCGCTCTCCAGCTGGGTGGTACTGGACCGCATCTTTGCAGCCCTCACTTCTTGCAAGTCACGGAGAAGCGACCGCACCTCGGACGAGGAGGGGATATCGTCTCCTGCGTGGGCGAGCAACATCTCTGCGACCTCGAACCAGTGATATGGCAACGCTCCCGAGGGCCCGTCTGAGGTGCAGCCCGGCAGAAATGGCGGCGACAGCACCGTCTCGTCTTCCGTAAACGAGTTTATCCTCCTCGCATTCCCCCGGCTATCTCCTCGTGCGGGCGGTGGGGGCGGTGGCGCCCAGCCCTTGGGGTCGACCTTTGTCTCGTGGAAGATGATGTCGCGTAGCGAGTCGGGATGCAGCCACGGCGGGGGCACAATGTTGGCGCGCCGCTGCTTCTTGAGGAGAATGGCGAGCCACAGCGGCAGATTACTTCGGTGCGGCGGGCGAAGAGTCGGTGTTGAGCCCTGCCGAGTCACGTTAGAGAAAGTCGAGCTTGGAGATGACGGTCGACGCGCGACCGGGGGACGCGCTCACACCGAGAAGATCAATACTTTCGAGCCGTTGGCGGGGAACGACGGTGACGAGCTCCATTTCGCACAAGAAGGCGACCTCGGAGGGGATCAGCCCCGGGGGCAGTGGCAATGCCATTTCGGTGAATGGTTTCGACGAGGTATGGGTTTCGCTGTGTTAATGTGCATGGAGGATTTTCGACGGTGAGCTACCATCTGCCCCTCTTCTCCGCG
This sequence comes from Fusarium nematophilum, assembly GCA_033030565.1. Classification (NCBI taxonomy): domain Eukaryota; kingdom Fungi; phylum Ascomycota; class Sordariomycetes; order Hypocreales; family Nectriaceae; genus Fusarium; species Fusarium nematophilum. The sequence continues at coordinate 380,304 of JAVIXY010000006.1, forward strand.
ACGTTGGATTTAACAACCCCACCACTGGTGCACGCCTTCACTTACCTATACCGGTGTGCTTACCTATACTCCGTCGGCCAGACGGCGCTGATGTCTCCTTCGCCCAGCAGAAATCCGGCAGCAATAGCAGCAGACACTAATCTGGGTGAATAAGATGATCACCTGAGGGTCGACTATGAAGTCCTCAAGCAACGAAACACAAAGACAGCCGATATACTCCGCCACAGCCTCCACCGATACATCTATACAAGTGTCCAGAGTCGGATAGTATTTCTACTTGGATGGTGATGGCTGCGCTCTTCCGACTAGACCTCCGGTAAACTGGAGCCCATAAGTATCATTCACCTGAGCTGCGCGTCTGCGGACCTCCTCCTTCTGATTCTTGTCTTTGCGGATACAGTATGTAGCCACGGTCACCAGGATCGAGGCGACAACCCCGCCGATGATCCCTCCGATCAGTCTCCCATGCTTCTCCCAGATGGATTGGCCTGCCACGTTTCCCGCGTATCCAATTGATGTTGCCCTTTTTATAGGCAGTAATTTCGAAAGGCTCAGAGCCGGGCTTTCCTCGCTACTAATGACATGTGACTTGGGTTGTAAAATAGCTCCAGTGCCATCTTCTCCCGTGTCAGCTGGACACTCGTGAGTTGCTTCACAAGAGAATATCACCTGGGTTTCTTTCAAGTATTACAGCCCCACAAGCTTGTTCATAAAGTGTGAAAAGCCAGAGGAAGCACAATAAGAACGCCCTAGAATACATTGTGGTCTTGGCTCGTACTGTATATAAGAACGAAAGGCGATGTGACGTTGGTGTTTTTGGGTAGGCCGGTTGGTATAGTGCCACGATAAAAGACAGGACGGCGAGGATGATGAGATGAAAGCGGTGGAGGATTTATGTATCCTTCATCTAGTATTATTTTCAGCCGTTGGCACTTTGTGGCCATGGTATTTCCGCCATGCGTGCTGAACAGAGTCTCAAGCCAAGCCACATAATCCGAATAATGGTTTTGCCTTGTGCTGGAATCGTCATCCTAGTGATAAACAAGTTGCAGTTTGGTCAGATGTCACGGTCCAGCCAGTTCAAAGGTTGTTCGGCTTGATTTGGGCTGTTCGTGGCGCCGCTGGAATGGCTCGGTTACGGGGCCTGGGTCGGTGGTAACCAATAGGAGAGACATCAGATGTCTCTGTGGCCAAGAAGGAGGAACCTGTTAGTTAAAAGCACAGAAGGGGAAAAAACACAATGTGAGTCACCTGGACGGCCCTTGTCGCAGCTGGAACAACTGCATACCTTTATTTATGCGCCACGGCGCTGCGCGGGGTACCAATCGTGACCTCAAAGGATTAGGACTGCGGCAAAGCTAACGAGGCGAGCGTGCCGTGGTCTAGTAGCTTACCCCAGGCACTAACTGTAGGCTCCGGCAGCACGAGCTATCCTGAGGGAGTTAAATGCGCATTGTCCTGGCTTCCTACTAATTGGTGTTTAAATTGTATCCCATATCTTCTCTGGATACTTTGTTATGTAATTCCTAGACTTGCCTCGACACTTTCTGGAGGGGCCAAGCTGGTGTTCGTTTATCTGAAGGAACTGGGGGCATCGATTTCTCTAGGATACACGAGCCCTTATCATCTTGCTTGACTTGTTTTCTTTATTTCTGTTTAGTGGCGTTTCTTACTGATCCAGTTGCTGACTTCGTCTCCATCATATCCTACTACTGTCATCATGGGTTGATACTTGCAAGACATGTGGTTGATTTCTTGAGAAATCACCCAACATAGTTGCCGAATGTGTCATTCTCAAGGTGACACCTAACCAACAACAGAGTTGTAGCACCACCTTCAACTACGAATAAAAGCCCAGGCACATATCATCACCAATCCAATAAGCCTCGATGTCCCCTCCAAGTTTCTGGGGTTCTACTTCCCTGTCGCCGAGTGTGTCATCGGCGTGTCCAGGGTAGTGTCGGTCCCCCACCCCGATGTGGGGCCGCACGGGAAGGGCGTGGAACACAATTGGGATATCATCCTCCGGATATAAGTCAAAAACGATTTCGACCTTGCTTCTTTTTCACTATTGTCAAACTTTGATTCCACCAGGACCCAATCATACCTCGTCTGAAGCTAGTTACCTTGCACTGAAAACCATCATCATGGCCTCGAACGACAACCTCCCCTCCGTCTCCTCCCCCTCCATCATCCTCACAAACCCCACCCCCTCTGAGCGAGTTCGCATCTGGAAGGCCACCCATCCTCACTGGGGCGGTGCCCTGACCATCGACGACTACATCAGCCGTGAATATGACAACCTCGAGGCTCCCCTGGCCCGAGACGGCGGCGTGACCAGCTGGATGCTGACAGACGGAAACCTGCCCGCCGACGAGCGCCCGATTCTCTCCTCCTGCGAGACGTACAGGAAGAGAGCTCTCGTCTCGGGCCAGAACGGCACTGTGAGAGAGGGCCTCGCGCACGGCGTGGCCAGCGTCTTCACTTTCGCCGAGTATCGAAGAAAAGGCTATGCTGGCAAGATGATGGCCTTGCTCGCCGAGCACCTCCGTACCATACAAGAGGTGAACGAGGGAGACGCCGATTTCTCAGTACTTTGGTCAGACGTGGGCCCAAAGTTCTACAACGCCGTTGGATGGAAGCCCTTTGAGAGCACCTATCTGCAACTGCCAACCGCCAACTCCGAGTCTGTCCCCGACAGGACACTGCAGGTCCTCACCGTCGATGATCTTCCCGCCCTGGCGGACCGGGATGAGAAGCTCCTCCGCGGCAAGATCGCATCTGCCTCCTCCAAAACGCGCGCTGCCGTCCTCCCGGATCTCACCACTCTTAGGTGGCACCTACACCGTGAAGAGTTCATGTGCAGGAACATCTTCTCCCGCACGCCCACCACCCGCGGCGCCATCTATACCCCCCCCGAGGCCCCCAACGCAAGGATCTGGGCTGTCTGGACCCGCAGCTTCTACGCCGGCACTGAAAAGCCGGAGAAGAATACCGTTCACGTCATTCGACTCGTCATCGAGGATGAGAGCATCTCGGATGAGGTCCTCGCCAAAGGCATCCAGGCGATCGCGCACTGCGCACAGAAGGAGGCCAAGGAATGGCTATGCTCCAAGGTGGAGATCTGGAACCCCGAGGATCGTGTGAGAACTGTGACTCAGGGGATCCAAGAATTAGGAGCCAAATTTATCGTGAGGGAGAACGACAACCTTGCTAGCCTGCAGTGGTTTGGAAACGGTTCCATCGATGAGATTGAATGGGTTGCCAATGAGAAGTTTGCCTGGTGTTAGTTGCACCCAAGGACACAAGACGTCCTACATGCAATTGCAAAAAGACAAAAGGAGATAGAGAAATAGAGAAATAGACCAACGAGATTTTTATTCATCTCATGTCTACGATCTAGATTCTTTCTACGTGTTTCTGCCATCTCGCCCCGGACCCATTCCCCTTTTCATAATCACATCACATCAAACCGTAATCAATCACAGAGGTGTATCATAAACATGCCAGGCCAACTCCTTCCCGCTCCCTGACTAAAAATTTCCATTCATCTCCTCTAGTAGCTTCGTCCGAACATGGTCCACTTATCCGCGTTGCGCTCGCACTCGGGGTTGAGGCACTTGGTCTCGCCGGCAACAATGCCCTCGGGCTGCTCGAAGGGAACGCACAGACTCTTCATGCCCATGCTGGCAGCCTTTTGGCCCTCGGGGACATCGGGCTGATCGTCGACACGAGTGGTGAGCTCCTTGATACGGTCCTCACACTTGGGCTCGCCACAGAAGGGAATGAGCACCACATTCTTGCTGTCGAGCGCAGGGAGGACTTCATCCCAGTTGGTGATCTGGAGGCGGTGCTCCCGGAATGAGGTCTCGGCCTTGTTGTACATATCGTTCTGGATGGTCTCAAGAAGTTCGGGGATCTTGGTGGCAATATCGGCAATGGGGACAGTTCCCTTCTCGCCAGTGTCACGTCGAGCGAAGCTGACAACTTCCTTGGCCGCATCCTTGGGACCAAACTCAATTCGAAGGGGCACGCCCTTGAGCTCCCAGTCGTTGAACTTCCAGGCAGGAGTGTAGCCCTCTCGCCAGTCTGCATCGGCACGCACGCCAGCCTTCTTGAGGGTGGTTTTGATCTCATTCACCTGCTCCTCATGCTTCTTTCGGTCCTCGGGAGTGGTGTTCTTCGTGATACCGACAGGGACGATGATAGCCTGGACCTTGGCGACCCGGGGAGGGAGAACCAGACCCTTGTCGTCACCGTGAATCATAACCATGACTCCGATGACACGGGTGGAGAGACCCCACGAGTTCTGCCACACGTGAAGATGAGAACCCTTGTTGTTCGGGTCCTCAACAGTGATGTCGAACATTTTGCTGAAGTTCTGGCCGAGGGCATGGGAGGTAGCACCCTGAATGCCACGGCCATTGGAAGGAATGTAGCCCTCCACAGTGGTAGTATAGTATCCACCAGCAAACTTCTCGTTCTCCGTCTTTCGTCCGCGAACCACAGGGACAGCAAGTAGTTTCTCATAAATCTGAGCATAAAGCTCAAGAATCTCCAGTACCTCCACACCAGCCAGCTCCTCGGTCAGATGAGCGGTGTGACCCTCTTGCCAAAGGAACTCGCGAGTTCGAAGGAAAGGAGTAGTCTGCTTAGCCTCCCAACGCACGACCGAGTTCCACTGGTTGAGGCGGAAGGGGAGATCTCGGTGGCTGCGAATCCACTTCGCGTAGTAAGGGTACATGACGGCTTCGGAGGTAGGACGAACCGCGACGGGGACCTCGAGGTCCTTATCACCGCTAGGAGAATTTAGTAAAGACATACAAGACCAGTGTGAAAATTGTATATGGAGCCAACTTACGCCTTGGTAACCCAAGCAAGCTCAGGGGCAAAACCCTCGACGTGATCCTTCTCCTTCTCTAGAGACTTGGAGGACAGGAACATGGGGAAGTTGGTTTCGTCAACACCCATCTCCTCGATATGGGCCTGGAACCATTTCCGGATCTCGTTCCAGATGTGCATGGCAAGAGGACGAAGAACGAAGAAGCCAGAGATTTCCTGGTAGTACTCGACCATCTCGGCCTTGAGGACAACCTCCTGGTACCATTGTGGGAAGTTTTCAGCCTTGGAGACGGTGATACCGATGAGATCGTCCGCCTTCTTACCGCCAACAACGGTAAGTTTGGCCTGCTTGGCGGCCTTTGCAGCCTTCTCGGCGGCGATACGAGCGGCCTTCTCAGCCTTCTTCAAGGCGCTCTTGGACTGTTCGACTGGGGCGCCGTCAGACATTGTGGTGCGAAAATCGGGTGTTGGTGCGAAGACGAAGAAGTAAGTGTGATGAGGAGGAAGAGGCTTTATAAGAAGCCGAAACGAGTTTTGCGCGCCTTCGCGGAGGGGAGAAGAAGGGAAGCGATGCGATTTTGCCTGGGGAGAAGAGGAGGAAAAGGCGGCTTCGGGGTGTGAGTCGAAGTTGAAGTCGGCTGTGACTGTGCCCCGCAGTCCAGGGAGAGTCGTGCGGGAAGGAGGGGCACGGCACCGCTAACCAAAAAATTCAGGCCTAACCCGCGCCTAGCCAATGGTACCAACGGCCGCTGAAGCTGCAAGGGAGGCCGATAAGGCGCAGGGGTTGTTTTTGGGGTTCAGTGGGGCCCGTGCCCTTCCCAACTGTCAATGCCCTTGCACGGTGGAAGTACCCGACGCACAGCTGAGCAGCCGCAACCGTCGGTGCCGGAACAACGCGAGCCTCCGAATTTTTTCCAGTCGAGGGGCAGTCAGGAGCTTCACAGCTTCTGGCAGCCTGGCTGGCAGAATTTATTACTGACGCTTCGCAAGCCCTCCCCACGTTGACGACGCCGCCATTCCCCGTCAACATCCTAAATAGCTGCAGCCATGGCTTCCATGTTCGAGCAGCCCCGAAACGGCACCCTCTTCTTGGGTGGCCAGAAAATCTCTGGCTCCGATATCAGAGACCAGAACGGTATGTCTCTGTCCCGCCTTTTCTGTTAGGTGTTAGGGGGGAAGTGGGGGGAAGCATGAGGAAGTTTGATATCGGCCTTGTATGATCATACATACTGACGTCGTATAGTCCTTGCTACACAGGCGATCGCGAATGTTGTCAAGAGCTCCTTCGGCCCTAGCGGCCTCGACAAGATGATGGTGGACGATATTGGTGTAGGCGATCCATCCTGTCCTCCGCGCTCGACATCCTTCTCACGCTGCATACTAGGATGTAACTGTTACCAATGACGGTGCCACGATTCTCAGCCTCCTCGACGTCGAGCATCCCGCCGGCAAGATCCTTGTTGATCTTGCGCAGCAACAAGACAAGGAGGTGGGCGATGGCACCACCTCTGTGGTCCTGATCGCCGCAGAGCTGCTGCGCCGTGGAAACGAGCTCATGAAGAACCGAATACATCCCACCACCATCATCACCGGCTACCGACTTGCGCTTCGAGAAGCTGTCAAGTACCTCAACGAGAACATCGGCATCAAGGTCGATGACCTCGGCCGAGAATCTCTCCTGAACATTGCCAAGACCTCAATGTCCAGCAAGATCATCGGCGCCGACTCCGACTTCTTCGCCGACATGGTCGTTGATGCTATGCAGGCTGTCAAGTCCACCAACAACCGGAATGAGGTCAAGTACCCCGTCAAGGCCGTCAACATTCTGAAGGCCCACGGCAAGAGCACCCTCGAATCTGTCCTCGTCAAGGGTTACGCCTTGAACTGCACCGTTGCCTCACAAGCAATGCCTACCCGGATTCAGGACGCCAAGATTGCTGTGCTAGACATGAACCTGCAGAAGGAGCGCATGAAGCTTGGTGTTCAGATTACTGTCGACGATCCCCAACAGCTGGAGCAGATCCGGGCTCGAGAGTCGGGCATGGTCCTTGAGAGGGTAGAGATGATCCTGAAGGCTGGCGCAAACGTTATCTTGACGACCAAGGGTATCGACGATCTGGTGCTGAAGACGTTTGTTGAGAAGGGTGCCATGGGTGTGCGAAGATGCAAGAAGGAGGATCTCCGACGAATTGCAAGGGCCACCGGTGCTACTCTCCTCAGTACTCTCTCGGATCTTAATGGCGACGAGAAGTTTGACCCCTCATACCTGGGCTATGCCGAGGAGGTTGTTCAGGAGCGCATCTCGGATGACGAGTGCATTCTGATCAAGGGTACCAAGGCTCACTCCTCTGCCTCATGCATCCTTCGTGGACCCAACGACTTTACCCTCGACGAGATGGAGCGATCCGTTCACGACTCGTTGTGCGCTGTCAAGCGAACTCTCGAGAGTGGCAGCATCGTCCCCGGAGGCGGTGCTGTCGAGACTGCTCTGCACATCTACCTCGAGGAATTTGCCGGCACTGTCGGCTCGCGGGAACAGCTCGCCATCGGCGAGTTCGCCCAGTCGCTCCTCGTTATTCCCAAGACCCTGGCCGTCAACGCCGCCAAGGACGCCGCAGAGCTCGTCGCTCAGCTGCGATCAAGGCATGCGCTCTCGCAACGCATCCAGGAGGGTGATGGCAGCGAAGATGAGAAGACGATTGCGCGGAAGAAGGGCTACAAGAACTACGGCCTGGACCTCGCGCGCGGAAAGGTCGTGGACGAGATCAAGATTGGCGTGCTGGAGCCCAGCATCAGCAAGATCCGACAGCTCAAGAGTGCTGTCGAGGCCTGCATCAGCATCATGCGTATCGATACCCTGATCAAGTTGGATCCCGAGCAGCGGGAGGATGACGGACACGGCCATTAGATGAAATGTAATGAGTTCGGACTGGGTCAGGTATAGAATCAAAAGCTGGCATATGTCTGTTCATATCTACACCATTTATAAATGTTCTCTCTGTGACTGCTGGACGGTGAATTATGATGGATTTGAGTAGGTGTGTTGGCGGCCGATAATAGTGACTTGAGGGACCGGGATTTCCAGCCTTGGTCAGTGAACTCCATACTGCAAGTCGAGATCAATATGGTTATCGGTCGACCTGCTGGATATCAACTTGTGGCTGTTTCCCATTCAAGCGTTGGCCTGGGCAAAATGTTCAAGTACGCAATGAAGTTCAATTAGTACAACGTCTCGCACGCGAGATCGCCTCTTGCACTTGATGCCACTCATAAACCCCCTCTCCTCTGAGCCTGTCGACTGAATTTTCCTAGGACGTTTTATTTTTATACAAATAGACTGAAGGCCACGTCTAAGAAACAGCAACTTGTGCCCACCGGGGCATTGTGGTCTTTGGTCCAACCCCCCTCCTCCTTCCCTCTGCCAGTCTAATTGCTCCTCCGGCGGCCGCGAGAAATGCCTCCCCCTTATAATGAGATACTCTTACAACCCGTGGATCCGCTTAACCGACGACCAGCTTGCCATCCTCGGGGAAATCGTACTCGGGGATCTCGAGGTTGAGAGGGGCAGGGCCCTTCCTTATTCGGCCGGAGATGTCGTAGTGAGAACCGTGGCAAGGGCAGAACCAACCGCCGTAGTCGCCGGCCTCGCCGATGGGGACACAACCCAGATGGGTGCAGACGCCTAGAGGGGGGGAATATTAGCATCGAACCAGGACAAATCATCAATGCCCTGAAGACGCAAATCAAGGACATTGCTGTAGACCGAATCTGTCACGTACCCAGCATGACAAGCCACTCGGGGTTCTTGACACGCTCGCTGTCCTCCTCGGGGTGTCGCAGCGCAGAAATGTTGACCTTGTTCGCAGAGTCGATCTCCTCCTGAGTTCGGTGTCGGATGAAGACGGGCTTGCCTCGCCACTTGATGATAACCTGTGCCCAATTCAGTGATGCTGCCCTTCGATGCCCAGACTCCCTTTTTGATTTCCCAACTCACGTTCTTGCCCTCGGGGATGGTGCTCAGATCGACCTCAACCTTAGCCATGGCCAGGACGTCGGCGGAGGCGGACATGTTGACCAGGAACTCTATCAAACCAGGGTCAGCCAACCATCAATTGACCATGCCGGACGCCTTGCCGGGCGCGGGGGGCGCCAATTGCAGCTCAATGGCAAGGCAATGCCGCGTGTTCCAGAATATTGATCAAACCCACCTTGAACGGTGCTCTTGGCACCAGCAGCGCTCACGGCACCGAGAGCACCGACCATGAAGTACGAGATGAGCTTGTTCTTGCCCTCGCCCTTGGCGGAAACGTACTTTCCAAAGTCGGGGATCTTGGAGCCCTTGGTGTCGCCCTTGAAGGGGCTCGAGTAGGCGGCGGAGGCGGCAGCGCTGTCGGGGCGGACGGCGGTGGTGCTGAGGGCGCGCACGGCAGGGACGGCCGGCCTGGCAGCCGCGCGCAGGCAGACGCGGGAAGCGGTCGCGAGGGTCGCCATCGTGAGGGATCGTGGGGTGTGGCGTTGCGAGGTGGGAGAGGTCGTCCAAGGGAAGGTTGAGGTCTTTTCCTTGGTGGTATCGGCTGATGATGCTTTGCCGAAAGTTTTGGGTCAAAAGTGCGGCCTCAGGCTGCAAATCAGCTTCGAGCTCGGAAATTGGCGTGTCGCCATTGGCCCGGTCACTTTCGGGTGGGGCTTCCGGGCTCTCCCGGGCTTCTGGGTGCCTTTTCCAGGTTTCGCCATCACGAGGATTGAAGGAAAGAGGGCAGTCGTTGTCATGCAAAAGCGCATAATCGGGGTTCAGGATATTGCGAAATTAATGCTAAGCCAAATTGACATCATCATTTACATCCAGGACGGCTCAATGGATGCAACTTCGTTGGTTCCGTGAGCCTTGACCTCTAGCCAATCACCGTTGACCCTTTCGTCCTTTATGTTCAAGGGAGCTCAGGCAAGGCTGGTGGAAAGATAGGCCATCCATGAGCCAGCGACATCATGTTCGTCTTGTACATCTAATCCCCTTTATTATCTTTTCAGTGCATCCTCCTCAGTTCTTCAACCAAGTTACGCATGTCCTCAACAGTCGGCCCAAGTCCTTCACACACCAACTCCTGCTTCCCTTCATCCATGTCTAGGAATCTCTCTACCATCTCCCCGTCTATGAAGCGATAGGGAGCATCGCTCTCCCGGTTCTCATTACGGAATGAACGCCATAACTTGAATTCGATATTTCCCGGTGCGTGGATGTACTCTTCCATCCTCGATTGGAACGTCATTAGAAGGTCTTGATACTGCGGTGCAATATCTCCGTAAAGATACAGCGATCCCTCAGCCTGGTAGTTGTTAGCTCCAAGTCCGTGAGTCATGAAGCAGAGGAAAAGAGTACTCACCGAACCGAGGAATGCTCTTGGGTGGACAATTACGTTGTCTACTTCCGGTACATGAAGCTTCCGAATGCGATTGATCTGCTCGCCAATGTTCATCTCGCTCGTCAACTCCAAGCGAAGGCGGTCTTGTTCCGTGGGAGCCTCCGCATTACGTTGGAGAACAACGAGGTTACCGTAGGAGTCAGCCTCCAGCCACCTTTCTCCTTCCAAGTGACAGACTGCGGTGGTCCAAATAGGCTCAAAATGCCTTGCCCGTTCCACTAACTGGGCCTTGCTCCCATCCCGGGGCGGGACGAATTCGACCAGAGACAGCGACTGCATCAGATCGCCTACGCCAATCATGTTCTCGAAGATGTCGAGATCTACTGGCAATGCGGCCGGTCGGTAGGCTGCAAGCTTTTGGAGGGAACCGGAACTGCTCGTCTCTTGCGTATAGCTGTAAGCAACGACGGTCTTGGAGAGTCCTGCAACAATGTAGTCATCGATCATGCCCAAGCACCGACAAGGGCCCTTCAAATTGTGAGAAACAATCTGATATACCTGGCGATCTTCGTCAACGCCAAGAACTAGGATTCGACCGAGAGTGCCGTTTGGATCCTGGACTTGACCGTCGTTGATGAAGCTCGTCCCGACGATGAATCGTTCGGTGGGATTTCCACCTACATCGGGAAGCTCAGCACGAATCACACACTCGACGATTTCCAGGGTGCTTGAGGCGCTTAACAAGAAAGGCTTCCCCAACTCTTTGAAGACGATCTCATCAACAAGCCTGAACGAACTCGTGATAACTTCCTCATTACCGGCAAGCTCCTTTTTGATGGAGCCTAAACCAAATGCCTTCAAGCCTGAGGAGTATGCAACCCGCCTGACGGTCTCCTGGACTGGCAAGGTCTTCACGTGGGTGAGCCGCTCCTTGTCGACATGGCAGATCCGAATGTGCTCGTCGGTGGATAAGACGATCGAGTCCGGGAAAGCGTGCGAATCAAACGGAGCAACAAATGTAGCGTCATCAGCAGTTGTGGCCGAGAATATGATACGGCCTTCGGAACTGTAAATGAGGCTTGCATGCTCAGTCGTTGCGAAGACGTTGCATGTGCCGTCTTCTTGGGGCAAGATGTGTAGCCGAGCAGGGTTGCTGCCCAACGTTACACTCTTGCGACCAGAGACGGCAAAACCCTTGGTCGACACGTTGAATGTCACGACATTTCCATCTTCCATCGCAATTAGGAGCGTGGGCCCGGCCATCTCAGGCGGGTGAAGCTGAACAAGAGCAATGTCTCGTGGAACAGTAGCACTGTCCTCGGTCTGCCTCATAGATTCTCCGTGGAGTGGTTGTAACGACGCCATATCGATCAACGAAATCCGGCCAGAAGACCACCACCCAACAACGCCCAGATCTGGCGGATCCCGGGCGGCGTGAATGCATGATATCTGGTCTGGCTGTTGTGAGATCTTGTCATTCTGTGTTTTCTGAACGTTGGCTGTCAAGTTCTGGAGGAGGTTTAATGACACAAGTAGTGTCCCATCGACGGATAGCAAGGCCCATTTGCTGTTTGCCGACGCCCTTGTGATGCTTTTCCCGCTCGGAACGTCCCATCTGCTAAGGGCAATGCCACTCTCTGGATCGAGCAATACGGCTGACTTTTGCGTAATCTGGAGCAGTTGCCCGGAAGGGAGATTTGCTGCCAGCAGTGTTTCTGTGTCTTGCTCCATGCCCTGAAAAGAGTACACCTCATCGATTCCTCCATCGTTATCGAAGCTCAGGATTCTCGTCTCCGTGACAGTAGAAACAACAAGGGTATCTACCAGATCAGAACCATAGGATCTCAAGGTAAATAACCCCCTAGTCCCGTCCAGCTCATCGAGAATGCCCCTGTCTTCAAGCCCAACACCGCTTCGAATACTCCGAAGGCTTCCATCTCGATACGCTCCGCAGCCTGCCACTATGCGCGACTGTCCTGAAGAAAATGCATTTCCAGCCTGGATGTCGCCTTCTCTGTTGCCCATATCCATAATGGAAAAGTCGAGAATAGGTGCATTGTTCGACAGTGATTTTGCCAGAAATATCGAGTTAGTTGCTGGATCGATCTGATAGAGCTGGGAATCGCCGTGATGTGAGGCAACAAAGAGGGTGTCGTTGCCCATGTAAACTAGGCTGGAGGCTCTTGAGGTGATGGCAGGGGATTCTCCCAACTTCAGTGGCTGGAGTGTCATGCCCGTCACAACGACGCCCGTTGCTTCGAGTGTCGTCTCGATTGTCAACAAGTCCAGTCGGCCATAATCGTCGGCCAGAAAGTAGCGAGTCCCGTCGTACTCGGCCCATGCCACGAAAATCCTTGGGTCTGTCAGTGGCGACGAAACGCTTTTATGTGTCAAGCCATCAAAATAGGTGAGCAGGGTCTCGCCAATAACAAGTAGACCGCCCAGGTGGGCTTTGGCTCCCTCTGTATTTCGAACATGGTACCGCTTCTCCTCATCCAAGGGAACAGGGATCAGCATGGAGGCGTAGGGGTCGGGAATAACGACGTCGAGTTCTCGATCTTTATGGGGGTCAAACTTTGACACCACGCCGCCTTTGTCGTCATGCGTGAGCCGGTATATAGCCAGTCGAGCCTCCTCCTGCTCCAGCTGAGCCTTGTACAGAAAGGCGATAGTTGGATGGCCGGTGCGGCTGTGAATAAATGTGCTTGCCTTCATGAAAAGCTCGGTGAGTCTGACTTGGTCGAGTATCTCTAGCTTATTCGTAGAACCCTTGCGCGTTGGAAGCCGAAAGACGTTGAGCACTCCCTCCCAAAGGTGCATTGCCAGAAACCGTCCCGTGGGGTCCACTAGGCATTTGTTCTGGCTCTGCGAGTGGCGCATGTACGGTTCTGCTATATCCTCGATCACTCGCTCGATGGTATCGAGTTGCTTGGTCTCGGGATTCCAGGCAACATTGAAGTAGTGGAGTCGATCGGTGCCGATGAAGAGCAGGTCGGTCTCGGAGCCTTTCGGCCGCAAGCGCTGCAGCATTGATATCGTCCCATGGATGAGCTTTGTGTGCAGGCATGAGATGCCCTCTTCCGAGATGCGCCATATCTCCAGCCGGTTCGCTTTGCTATGGAATCCCAATCAGCATCTCCTCAAGGCGTCATCGGAAACGAGGAGCTCTTACGCCACAACCAGGTCGTCGATATCAGCAGAAAGCACGTTTGCCCGGAGCGCATGCCGGATGCTGGTAGGTCTGTGAATAGGCGCAACGTACGCCATGGTGTCTCATCCAGCGATAGGGCAGAAAGGATGGGGAGGAGATGTTGGTGAGGTTCTGCTCTCGACGAGAGCTATCCCGACAGCTCCATGGAGGTCGGGCGGACATCTGCTCAAGGTAAAGTGCGTCACTGGCAACCGGAGTTAGGACGGACTTCAGCGGCTATAGTGGGGGTCGGCGCTAAAAGCCTCCACGAACCCGCTATTGGAAAGCCGCCGACCTCAACACATCCGCAACTCACCTTCAATTAGAGGGCAAATCAACCCCTTGGCCTCAGAGGAGTTTGAGATAGAACGAAGAAAATGCTACAAAGTTCAAGTTGAAAATAGCGAGCGGATTCCCAGCCACCCTTTGGTACCTAGGCTGCTCTTAACACGGCGGATCCTACTTGGTACCTTGGTCAAGTAAGGCAGGCACCAGCTGTTTCTCACACCTCCAACATGGCAGGAAGGACTATCAGCGAGGGTCTTTCCTTGGGGATTGGACGAATTTCTCCTCGATAAATAATCATAAACCCTAAAGCATTCTTCGATGTGAATGTCCTCCTGGCTTCGTCATATACCCATCCTTGTATCTCCTAGTCCGTTCAGTTACCCAGGCTCGAGCATTCTTCCACGGCAGGTGTTGTTTAACTGGGGTCTCGATATGAGTTCCAGCACGAACACTGGACGTGGAAGCGCTGGAGAGTACGCCCTTTCGCAGCAGTGCTTCCACGACTACCAGAGCGCTCCATTCCGATTACAAGACCATCTTCCCCAGCTTCAATCAGCTCTCCCTCCTGTAGGGCCTGATAACTTGGTTCACCAGCCAGGCCTTGTTACCTGGGATCTTCCGGACCCTGAGATCCCAGTAGATCATATCGCCGACGATCAAGCATGTTCAATTCCAACGGATCCAATGGTCCCCAGCAGAGCATTATTCCCATGTCTAGGCGAAACGAAACAGCTCCGATTCCCACCAGAGTCGATGGATCTAGGGTACAATCTAGACAAAGATCTTCAGCAATACTCCAATGATTTACACCTCAAACGCTCATGCAGTATCCTCGGGGAATGGCTCCCGTTGGCCCCGGTCAACAATGCCAAGGGCGAAGGACTCGCGTTTCCATCAAATTCCTCACGATGGCAGCTGCTGGCAGTGCGAGAACTAGAACGTGAGACCATTTCCGGCGCGGAAGAGGTGATAAAGTTGCTGGAGGAGGAGGAAAACTTGTTGAAGCAGAAAAACCAAGTGACATGGCGACAAGAGCTGTTCCCATCACCCAAGGTTTGTAAAATTAGCTTCAAGAAAGAATTGTCTAACAGCGATAGGAATCGAGAAGCTGTGTCGAGCCCCTTTCTCTGCCCCTTTCTCCAGCTTCAGACTTGGACGAACCCTTCATCCCAAGACCCGAAGTTATGATCATAGACTTAACTTCAGAACCGTGTAGCCCTATTGGTCAGTCTGTCGACAAGCTACAAACGCAGGTGCAAAACGGTAGATTGGACTCCGAATCAGCCGCTCCCTCAGCCATGTCCGGCTCTCCTCCTTCGCCCAGGGCCGTTCTCTTGGGCACAACGGCGTGCAAGGCTTCACAACTCAAGCTGGATGTGCCCTGGATGACCTCAAGCCCCGAAGATCCTCAAGAGTATGATCTACGTGGAGATTCCTTGTTCAGAGGAGTGAACCATAAGGAGCTGTTTCAAAACCCAGTGGAGTCAGATGGCTTTTTCGATGAGGCGATGTTGGCTGTTCTGGATGGATATCGCGATCAAGTTGATCGGATGGTGGAAAACGAACGGCTAAATCCAGCAGACTCAGCCTTGAGAATGCAGATTCCAGCACTTGATTTTCGCATCCCTGAACCCGAATGGGCCGGCCATTTATCGACCTCACGAGCTCAGCTCACCTGGCTACAGGAGAATCTTCCATCTGCTTTCGAACTTCCTCGTTCAACCCGGCTAGTTCGCCAAGAGGCTTCTCTCAAGTGGACACCTGTACCTCCTGGAAGTGGTCGGATCTCACTAAAAGAATCCTCGGTACAGCTAGGATCAGCGAGCAAGGCACTTCTCACACTGAGTTCGAGTCAAGTGTGCAGCGGTGACTGTGTCACCAAACCGCTTGAATTGAGGATTCTTCAAATTTTAGAAGACGAGGAAATCGAGCCCGAGGCGTCGTCACCCGAAGGATCTTCCACGCCTGTACTTCAAGAAGCCTCTCGGGGCATTCGTCAGCCGGAAAAATCTACTGCTACATGCGATGTGCCATCTCTGGATGATTTGGTCAGATCAAGTCGCCGACCTGGGCGCCAGCCCTTGAGGAGAAAGCTTGGGGACGACTCCGTGGACCTCTTTCTGGATTCAAATGATCCAAGTGCCACCAGCCAGTTGCTATCTGCCTTTATCGAGCTTCGACATCCCAAGAAACCTAAGATAGCGAACAACTCTGTCCAGCCATCTGGATACACGATACCGCAGCCTCAACCTTCTCCAAGTGACCCCCTGAGTTCTCAAGATACCGAAGAAGCCGTGGGGCATTCAATGGTCGAGGCACCAGTTCCCCAGCTCAATTTGCCAATGGAAAATTGCCGGTACATTGTATCCATGAATTTAAACCGAGCTGTGTTCTCACACTTGGAAAAGGCCTGGCCACAAGCTGAGCTCGTGGATCGAGATTTCTCCCAGTACAACCCAGTCGTGTGGTCCCCTGGCTCAGCCCAGCGAAAACAGGTTGCTTCGACGCTGGGGTTCGAAGTTGACATCGCCTTGTGTCCGTCTGCAGGCCTCATCGCAACGACGATGCTCAAGGCTAAGCAAAGGCCCCTGCCTGGCACAACCACCCTGACTCCTCTCCGCGAGCGTGTACGACAAGTGAGTCGCAAGTACGAATTCCTCTTCGTTCTAGTCTCGGAGACCAACCCGATGGGAGAGTACGTCGGTTCTCCAAGCGCATCTGATATTGCCGCCTACACCGATTTTGTGCGCTTCACGGCTGGTCTTCAGTCGGATATCACGACGTACCTGGTCTCAGGCGCCGAGCTTACCCTTTCGAAATGGATTTTGTCACTGATGTGTAGCTATGCTCCCCAAGCAAACCAGTTTGGGCATTTCCTGGAATACCGCGATACGTCATGGGAGCTGTTACTGCGTCGGGCTGGGTTGAACATCACTGCGGCGCAGGTCATCTCTGGGCTGCTACTCGCGGAATACGGCAATCTAGGACTGGCCCACTTCCTCGCCATGACCATAGAAGAAAGAGTCTCGAGGTTTGGGCGGATAATGGGAGGTGAAAGGGCATTGAGGAATGCCTCGAGGGTATTGGACCTGCGATGGGTGTAAGTAGCTGGTTACTTACCCCAGAGTGTGTAACCCAGTGCAGCGAGATGCTCCAAGAGGGGTATTCTGCAGTTCTGACGTTATTTTTGGCGGTGCTCAGAGCGACACTAGATCTTGCTGATGGTCTGATATGCTGACGGTATGTCGCCGTCTTGAGATGAAGGAGTGCGGACAGGCACTCGTCACCGTCCTATCTGAAGACACATGAACAAATCTGTTTTGAAGCTTCGGGAAGCACCCTCTTGAGCCCCACGCTACATCGCACATGACGGCGCCCGCCGACCCCGGCGAGCCGCTTCTATTTTCATGCCCCGT
Source organism: Fusarium nematophilum (assembly GCA_033030565.1). Classification (NCBI taxonomy): domain Eukaryota; kingdom Fungi; phylum Ascomycota; class Sordariomycetes; order Hypocreales; family Nectriaceae; genus Fusarium; species Fusarium nematophilum. The sequence goes on from JAVIXY010000006.1 coordinate 397,400, forward strand.
TTACCATTCTACGTCTAATCATGCAAGCATACCAAATTCTAGGGGAACAGGTCTGGTGCCCTGATGAAAGAGAAGGGAATCATGGTCCACGAGATATGGCTCAACACACCTCCCACATAGGACGGGGCAGCGTTCGTAGGGGTGACTTGCCCTGCGTCTTCAACCCAACGTAGACCACCCGGCGGGACGGATTTGTGAGGGTGACGGACCGGGATGCTAGGCCGTAGTAGTCGGAGATGGAGTGCGTGAGCCAGCGTCTTTGACATGCACCGTTAGTAGCCTTAGTTGAGCGGTATGTGGGTGATACTCACTTGAAGGCGGCGCTCTCGTCTGTGCCAAACGAGTCAAACACCATGCCCGAGTCCACTGTCTCCTGCGATACCTCGCGGCGCGCATGCTTCCATCTCGCCCTCTTCTCCTGCAGCTCCCTCATGGCGCCGTTCCTGCCCACAAACACAATTTCCTCGTCCTCCGAGTCCATCTCCTCGGCCGCGCTGTCCACATCCGCCTCGGCGGGCCTCTTGCTGGCCGTCGCCTGCTGGCCGCCCTGGAGGAACTGCCTGATGGGCTCCTCGAGGGCGCGCACCCAGGTGCGCACGACGGGGCTGCGCTTGGTCGCCTCGCGCAGGTCGCGCGGCACCTCGCCGGCGCCGAGGCCCGTGGCGCTGCCGGCCTGGAGCTGCTGCTTCTTGCGCGCGGTCTGGAGGCGGATGGTCTTCTCCTCGACGCGCTGGCGGACGCCGCGGTCCCAGAACTGGGCGAGCTGGTAGGGGACGCGGTGGATCGGGTGCGTGGGATGGACTTCGTAGTCGGAGGGCAGGGGGGGTTGTACGTTGGGGACGTGCATGAGGCGGTCTGACGAGAAAATGAAATCCCATGATCAGCAAGGGCTTGACGTAAAACGAGAGAAAGCAGCCCAGGAACATGTTGCCTCGGGTAGTAGATCATGCCATACCGTTCTCCCAACGTCTCCGCTGGCGACTCCCTTCCTTGCCCTTCAGAAGCGCCTCTCGCCTGCGCTGGCTATCCCTCCTAGAAGGCGGCCGCCTCGGAGGGGAGTCCGGGGCCTCGCCATCTGCAAAGTCGACAATGCGCTCTGTCGAGTCCTTCTTGACCTTGGGGGCTTCGTCGATGGGGATGGCGAGCGGGGTGCCGGTGCCGCGGGCGACGGGGGAGACGCTGAGGGATTGAAGAGCAGAGATGGTCCAGGCGTCGATGTCGATGGACGACTTTGTCACGGGGGTAGGTGGGCTCTGGATCTGGACGGCCGACACCGAAGTGGCCGCTGCGGTAGCCTCGGGTTGCTGGTCCGGAGGTGGAGGGACTGCGCTGTAGATGGCCATGATGATAAGACGATTGATTGCGGGGGGGACAATGGGGCCGGCGATAAGGACGTGCTGTTAACGATAGTAGCTGTCGAGAGTGAGAGTAAATTGATACTCTCGATGGATGCCCCGGATGGCAATGGCAGTCTGAGAGGAAGAAGGGACCTCGTAGAGGACTTCAGGTGAAGAGGGAAGAAGAGAAATGTCTCTGCGGGCGATGCTTTAGGTGGTGGTGGTGGTTCACCTCTCGCGTCTATTGGATGCCCTCTCGCATGGGGAAATCGATACGCACGAGCCGAAGATGACACACGGTGAATCATCCCGCCAGATCAACCAATCAGGGCGCGAGCGCATCCCACACGCCGTAGGGATCGCAGGGCGATGCGAGTCACCCGTCGCCCGCTGTCCCCTTCTATTCCTCCACTAGAAGCCCTTATATTGTAGGCGTGAGCTCAGGCATCCAGTACCTTTTTTGGTGGGGGAGCTCTTCCAAGGTTGAAATTGCTGATTGGGCGTGATTCTGTCTTGTGATGCCCTGGAATATCTTGAGACCGTCGTCCAGGCTGCAACTGTCGGCTGCAGGGAACATCGGGCCATGATGGCGGGCTGACTTGGAGTCATCACCAGGCCCCCCCACTCTCGCGGGATCGTGCTGAATGAGTCAAGCAGGTATCCGAGTCAAAGGTACGGTGTAAGAAAAAAAAAGTATGCAAGTTTCTAGGTAAAAGTATGCCATCCTAGCTTAAAACTAAATATCAAACCAAAAATAACGACCAAGGGATATCAATGCTCGCTATAAAGCGTCGCGCGCAACGCATCAGTGTTCGGTAGAGTCGTACGTCTTGTGAGGATTGCCTATGCCGCCGGGCCTCAGCAGCGGCTGGCTCTCCCGCTCGATGGCACGCTCCTCGCGCTCCTGGATGTCGTCGAGGTCCTCCTCGGTTTCCGCGTACCGCTCCGGATGGCCCGTAAAAGGCCCTGGCAGACCCCGCTCCCACCCCTCAGAGTAGGTCCGGTTGGCCGGGGGTCTTCGAGGAGTGCTCGAGTACTGGACGGGCGACTGCGGCGCGCTGTCGGCGTAGCCGTTGGCGTAGGCGTCGCGTCTCCGCGCCGTGTACTCGTAGTAGACGCCCATGATGAGCACCGAGCCCTGCATGGACGCGGTGATCAGGTAGATAAACCAGGTGCTCCAGCCTTCCCAGCCCAGCCGGGCAAACAGACTCGCCGCAAACAGGAAGCCGCCGGGCGTCTGGATGCACATCATGGGGATGCTCAGACTTCCGACGTGCTTGAGGTGGTAAGTCATCCAGATCTGGGGCACGTATTGGATGGCGGCCAGAACCGTCGCCATGATGCCGAGCAAGTTGGCCCAGAAGACGAGGTGGTCCGGGAGGGCGATGAAGAAGACACCCGTCAAGACGATGACGATGAGCCCGTGGAGAACACAGAGCAGACCGATCATGACAGCCGTCTGCCATCGGGGGGCATCTCCGCGGAGTTCCTCTGGCGGCACATTGGCCTGCCTATAGCGGAAGAAGATGAGGAACAGGACGAGGCTGTTTGGGGATGTAAGTAGCTGCAGAAGGTAGATACGTCGTCAAAAGAACGAAGGGCGAGGGACTGCTTACATGAGGCTGAAGCAGACCCATTGGGCGCCGAGCTGAGCAACGCCGAGGAGGCCGGCGGCACATTCAAAGGTGCCGATCTCCTTGCAGCAGCCGATGGCGGCTCGGGACGGCGGGACGGTCAGGATGTTGGCGAAACCGGCAGTGGCGGAAGTGACTCCCAACAGGACAAAGTACGGAGAGATGCCCTCTGAGGTGCCTCGTGAGATGATGCGGTAGTGCTGGGGGAGGTATGACACGAGGATGCCGAGCAGAATGACACTAGGAAAAGATGACGGTCAGCATTCAAAGATGGGGTGGTGGTTTTCCTTGGAGAACAAAGGCGCAGCCGTACATGGAGACGATGAGCTCAAGGTAGGATGGCGTCTTGAGCCGAGCGCATTGGTCTTCGTCGAGGGCGAAGACGTCCATGGCGAAAGGGTGGATGAGGAGCGTGTAGAGAGAGAGTGTGGAGGGCAACGCAGGGTGGATGCTGCTTGCTGCGGCTCTGCGGGTGGTTTGAAGTCCCACGGGAACAGACTCTCCCCCCAAGATTCAACGAGAAGGATCGTCAAGAAATCACGAGATCAGGGAATCCAGGGGTCCCCCGAGGAGAAGGATGGGCGCTTTCAGGGTAGGGTAGTGGGTGGAGAGAGTAAGAGAAAACGGCGTCGCGCGCGTGGGCGTTGGCGTTGGAAGGGTGACGTATGATGTTGTTTTAGTCGTATTTTCGGGCGAGGCTGTCGCGAGAGGGGCAGCGCGCCAAGCGGAGTAAGATAGACGGAGGAATACGAGCTGGGGGGGTTGAAGCAACACCGAGACGATGCGGAAAGCAACCAGAGAGAGGGGGAGCTAGGGCGCTTTTAGCGAGCACTGGAATCGGCTAAAACGAGATCATGATTGGTGAGAGGTTGATTTTTTCTTTTCTCCTGGTCCCCTTTGAGACCTGAAGGAAGCCTGGGGAATGTTCGTGTTCGTGTAGGTAAGATGATGAGGAGAGTAAAAGAGAGAGAGAGAGAGAGGGAGCGAGCTGAACGAGGAGGTGGTTGGAAAGCCTCGGAGAATTAAAGATGATGGATGAAAAAACAACAGACCAAGTGACATTGGCCATCTAACAAGGTGCCAGCGAATGTAATAAGAGCACGGATGAAACCTTGCTTGGTTGGAAGCGGGCGGCTTAAAACGGGAAACTCAATGGAAGAGGTGTGCCTTGTCTGCAGACGATCTATCATTGAATCCCGCCTTCTCCGTACCTATGCATGAGCCCATACCAACGTTTAATCAACAGGATTAGACCGCAAGGAGGAAAGGTCGTGGCAGATCTCGACCCTCAGTCTGGTCCTTGAAATTTCTCTTCTCTCGCCTTGCCCAGTATAATATCGCCATGATATTACCTGAGGCGTAGCATTTTTCTGGTCGATGCTGTCAGCCCGCCTGCCAAGACGGAAATGGGTCCCCCATCATAAATGAGGTCTCAACGCAACCATTCCTAACTGGACCCTGTAGCTGGTTACGGTTGGAGGCCGCCTTGAGCAGTGCTGGTTGTCGGGATACCAGGCACCCCGTGGGCCAGGATGTAAGCTTGGCGTCGACCCGATGACGTCGCTGCGAGATGCAGGTCGATAAGAGATGGGTGGATCAGCCCGACGATAGCCTTGTGTGGTTGCAAGCAGATGTCACGGCAGGAACTTGTCGAGTCGGGAAGGAATCAACAATGTTATGGCGATAATTTTATGGCGATAATAAATTTCTTTTTCATGGGATTATAGGATCTAAACCCGCTGCCATGTCGGACTTGGCAGGATCAGTCTGGCGGCTTACATGAACAAAGCCCCCCCACTTCAGTTCCTCTCATTTTCTTGCCCATCACCATCTCGCAACCCTCACCTCAACTTACACCATGGATGAACCCGAGCCCATAGCAGACCCAATTATCAAGAACCCTGAATCTAGCCCGAACGAGCGACAGCACCACGTTTCACCATCCATTAACCTCGTCGCTCAAAATGCCATCAACAGCCCGCCACCTCAAAATGACGTGAACCTGGATCAACCTGCCAGTCCACCTGCAACCTCACAAAGTCGCAGCACCAAGCAGCAATGCTACTACTACACCTCGACCCAATGGACTGCCGACGGAACCTCCCTCCTCGCCTCCTCCTCCCTCAACTCCATCTCCACCTTTGTCCTCCCTGACGATCTCCTCGACCCATCCTCCCCTCGGCCACGCTCTCTCCGGCCGCAAGCCACAGTCTCCCTCCCTGAACCGACCCAGACTGTCGCCTCGGCGCCCTTCTTCTCCCTCGCCGAGCCGGCCTCCCAGACCGTCCTGATCGGCTGCCGCGACCACCCCATCCAGCTCTACCACCTCTTCCCCCCAGACGAAGATGGCGCCGCCCCGCCGCTCGCCTCGTACAAGCTCATCCGCAGCGAGACGGAGGAGTACATCACGCCCTCCTCCATGCTGTGGGAGGCGCCCGGGTCGCACTTCCTGTGCGGCTCTGCGAATCGCCTCGACTACTTTGACATGACACGCCCGGGGTCGGACGGCCCGCTGCTCACGATCCCCACCATCCCGTCCAAGCGGTACATCGCCAAGGGCGGAGGGGTCGTCGGCATGAAGGGCACCGTCGCAGCCCTCTCCGCCTCCCCAGCCGACGCCATCACTGCCGCGGGGACGTGGACGCGCTGGATCGGGCTGTACGACCTGCACCGTTCCGACAAGGTCGTTGCCAACTGGCCTCTCCCCCGCCCGGAAGACACGCATGGAGCCGTTGGCGGGCAGGGCATTGTGCAGGTGCGCTGGAGTCCCTGCGGGCGATACCTAATCATAAATGAACGCCACGCGACTGGCCTCCAAGTCTACGATATCCGCGGCACCGGCGAGCTGCTGTCTGTGCTGCGCGGTCGCAATGCACCCACGCAGCAGAGGATGACCTGCGACGTCTTTGCTGGAGACCCCTATGCGAACGCGTCATCATTTGAGGTCTGGACAGGGTCTCATGACGGCCGCGTTACGGTCTGGGAGGGAGTAGGCAGCCAGGTCGGTGTCGTAGAACCCTCCTGGGAGTGGAGGGCGCATGATGCGCCTGTCGGGAGCACAGCGCTTCACTCAAGCGGTTCTGTAGTCGCGACCTGTTCGGGAGGATGGGGTTTTAGCGAGGCGACACAATCGCAGACAGTATTCGATGAGTCCAGCGTCAAGGTTTGGTCTATAGGAGGCTGATAGAAGACCTTGGACTGCACCATACGGATGTGCCATAGTGGGCCGTATTCCAGTGCTCTCCTTTGGATCTTGAAGACAGACTCCGAGGCCCTCTCCCTATCGGTATCAACGTAGGTATCGCATCATGAACCGTGATGTACTCCATGGACTAAGTGCCATGTACTGCGTGTATGTGTACCTACCTGGGCTTAGTCGGTTCCGAAAGCCATCTATTAGCCCCCTGAGTAGAATTTGAGGTCAAAACAATAAAGACGGTCAAAGTGAGTGCTGTTCGATTGTACTCTTAATAGTTTGTCTCATTAACTATCTACCGTGAATCCTCCAGCTCATGACCGCGTGGCCATTCATGTCTGTCTCATGATTACCCAAAAGTCCAAGCCTCTATCCGATCCAATCCGTATCTTTGAATCATTATCCAAACTTGAGGCTCTCTTCATTACAAGCCCCAACAAGGGTTTGGACTCCTCTTGAAGTTCAACTCCCCATGCCTCCCCCAAAAACGCCGTGTAAGCCCCCCAAAAAAGCAATTGGTTTATTACAATTCCACCCTCCACTTTTCGTAAAGTCATTTACAACGCCGCTTGGCTCAAAGCCACGTCGGTCCCCGGTTCTGCTGCCACAGGGGACCGCCGCCGCCTCCGCGCGGACCCGGATACGCAGCGACGGGGCTGCTCATGGCGCCTGGGGTGCTTATCGCGGTTCCCGGCCTCGGGTCCTCCTCGCTGATCCGCCCAAGGCCCGAGTTGTAGCCTTGGGAGAAAGGGTCGAGCTCGCGCGTCAGGGGAATCTCGTCGTGCTCCATCTGCTGGCCTCCGCCGAAAGCAGCTGATCCGGAGCCGTAGCCGTACGGTGCAGGGCCCTCCCAAGGGTCTGGCGTCGGATACCCACCGCTCTCGCGTAGGGGCGTGATGTTCCGGTGGGCGACGGGGACCGGTGGGGGCGGTCGCGTTTCATCGACCTCCTGCATCGACGACGGGAGTAGCGGCTCAAAGTTGTGGTTATTTTGCGACATGGGGCTAGTGGGGGGAAAAAAACTCTCGTTAGTCTCTCTCAACGAAACGGGGGGTCAGTGGTCAATGTGATGGATCTGGGCGCTTACCCGACGTGCTGCACTTTGTGTTTCAGGCCTGGCCCCTGGCGGTCGTTGCCCTTCTTGCGCCTCCAGAGGTAGATGCCGACGACGACGAGAGCCACGAGGGCGGCGACGCCGCTGATGGAGCCGCCGATGATGGCCCCGGTGTTCTTGGAGCCGTTGTCGTCGCCGTCGGTGTCGGGCGCTGAGGCTGCCGAGGTCGATTCCTCGTCGGAGTCGGTGGGCGAGGCGCCGCCGGAGTCAGAGGTATCGCTCGCCGTCTCTGTTTCTGACGATGTTTCCGACTCGGTTGATGTTTCTGACTCTGTCGTTGTTTCCGACCTAGTAGTCGATGTTTCCAACTCAGTCGACGTTCCCGTATCAGTTGACGCCGTTTCCGACTCAGTCGCTGTTTCTGATTCGGTCGAAATTGTTGTAGCTCTGGTCCTGGTGTTTGATGTTTCCGTGGCAGACCTTGCAGTAGACGTCCTCCTCTTGGTACCCAGCGTTGTTGGCTCAGCTAGCGACGTGGCTGAATCCGTGAGAGTCGCCCTTATGCTCGTGAGTTGAATGGCGGTCTGGCCCGATGCTGTCGCCGCCACGTTGGTGGCCATGCCCGTGGTCGACCCGCAGCCAAACTGGAAGAAGCCTCCCTCGAAGCTATTCCTATAACACGAGTCGCTCCCCCGGCAAGTGAAGACGTACGGGTTCACCTCAGTCTGCGGCCCGCTCTCCGCGTCGACACAGCCTGTGAAGACACCCTGCGTGCAGGGTCCTCCGTCGGGACAGCATCCAATGGCACCGTGCTCAACGTCCGCCACGCAATGCGAACCCGCGGAGCACGTCGCTGGCAAGCCCGGGTCACCTCCTACGTAACCGCAGACGGTGTTGAATTGCCGACCCAGCAGGAATACATGGTCGTCGTCGTCGGGCGCGGGCGTTGGGACGAGGGGATACGGCACGACGTCGAGCTCACGGTACTCGACGGTCTTGGTCGGGCGTGGCAGCGCGTGGCCTGCAGCGAGGGTGGTGATGCTGGAGAGGACGAGGAGAGCGGCGACGGGCGGTAGGCGTGCCATGAGATCGGCGCGGGTCATAGTTCGCAGTCTTGTGATCTCATCCAAACATGGTCTGGCGGCCGCTTGCTAAAAAATGCCGTTCGCTTGATTGTACTGAACCGGTGTAGTTGGAGATCGGATCGTGGGTGGGTGTGGTGGGTGTTGTGCGCTGTCGATCCAGAGGAAGGGGAAAAAAAAGGAAAACCGAGTGAAATGCGCACTGGGAAAAAGGGCTCAATCCGGGCGACACTAGCAGCTAATGATGTAACCAAAGGGACAAGGGCGAAAAATGGAAGGGAAAGAACGGGAGAAGAATGGAGGAGAAGAAGCCCTTGAACGAAGGGGGGGGCTGTAACGCGAATCTCTCTTCGGCTCCGGGAACACTAGAATGGAGTGATACAAGCTGGTGTTGGGCTGGTGGGGGGATGGTTCCGAAAGATGACGGTTGCTAGAGCAAGAAGAAAAAAAAATGGAAGACCCAAGGAAAATGGGGAATCAAGAACTGGGGAATCCTCGAAAATATCCTAGACGGGCTTCTTTTTCTATCTCTCTCTCCCGGGGGGCGGGATCTCTTCCCTGCCTCTCTCTTTTCCTTGCCCCCCCAATGCCTGCGCAGCCAAATGCTGGACAGACTCGCCCCAGGATTGGGCCGTCACAGCTACAGGCGCGTGCGAGTTGGCAAGCAAGCAAGAAAGCCAAGTCGGCCAAGGACCCCGGTTCTGGATACCTCTCCTCTGGAACGGACGAACCAGGGATCGGGGGCGTTTTAAAGTGCTGGCAGCCGGGGGCGTTGCACCGTCTCCCGGGGCGACTTGGGGTCCAATCGTTGGAGGTTCGGGGAGGCTGGGGGGCTAATGAGGAGGGCTGGGGCGGATCGGGGCGCCTGAAGTGAGAAAAAAAGTAAGATGGCGAAGAGCAGATATCGGCTTCTCTTTGAGATGAAGAATGATGATGACCTCTGAAGACTAGGTCCCTAGTTCAGTAAAACAAAACAGAAGGCATACAACACGGCAACAGGCGTTCAAATGTCTCAGATTGGCCCATCTTGTCCCTGGACCTTGAGCCTTCTTGGATCCCGCCCCCCCCCCCCTTCGCTGTCAGGTCTCGGCCACGTTGGCATGCTGTCTCATATCTTGCGCCCCCTTGGATGATTCTGTGCATGCTTGGTGCCCGCTACGATTCGCTAGCTTGGTTGTACTGGTTGCATCCCTCTGCACATCACGAACCCTTTTCGATCTTGTCGTCATTTTAAATAAACGCCCGGTTGATGCTCTCTCTCACCTTTCACCATCAATTGTTGTGAAATTGTCTTGCGCTGCACATCTCCCCTCTGATCCTTTAATCACCAGATCCTTAGGCCGAAATTCATCGAGCGGTGATTGCCCAGGCATAACGCATAAGCTGATCCTCGTCGGCCAGCCAATCCTGCTCTGTGGCAGTGTTAGCCCCCCGAAGCCCCGAATGCTTCTAAATCGGGATGCATCTCGGCTCACTTGGCCCTGGCACACCGCAGATCTGATACGAGACTGGGACAATCCTTCGCCTCCATCGCCGCGAGATTTTTACGATATCTGTGCAATAAAACATGGTTATCCTGTTCTATATGCTGAATTGTCAATGCTGCGAAACAAGCAAGCCTACTAGGTATCAACCCCCAGTAATGTCCGACTCCATTCCTTGCAGAACGCCGTGCCCTGTCACGAGTTCTGTCCCGGAGCTCAACATGGGGGGTTCCGTCTATGCCCAACTGGGGATCCAAACACCTTGAACAACCTGACGATGAATAAAATGGCAACGACCAATGCCGTCAACGACCCTCGATGATCTCTGGGCCAATTCTCATGCCATCCCCTAAAGCAATCCTCGGCCGCTGCGCGATCGCTCCTCCTCCACAAACCCGCTCTCGAGCTCGTATCCGCCCGTCTTGCGGGCCTTCTTGGCCGCCTTCCGCTGCTTCTTCTCCATCTTCTTCTGCTCCTTGAGCGCCTTCTTCTCCTTCCGGGTGAGCCGCGGGAACTCGCTGTCCGGGCCTCGCAGGACGAAGCCCGGGTGCATGACGTTGAGCAGCACGAGCGCGAAGAGCATCGGGAACGCGTCGAGGCCGAGCGGGTAGCCCTCGTTGCTGAGCAGGTCGTTCTCTTCGTTGACGCCGGGGCCGAACTCGACCAGGCGGAAGACGATTCGGATCTTTTGTGAAGATTGTTAGCTCGGCGGGCCCGTCTGGCTTAAGGAAGGAAAGGAGACTCACGATGATCATGGCCAGGACAAGCAGCATCGTCCAGATGAGCCACTTCATGCGGCCCATGTCCCGGCCCTCGATCTGCCTCAGCTTGATGTAGAAGAAGGAGGTCAGGCCGCTGAAGATGACGATGATGGCCAGCTGCGCTGCGACGCCGGCCGTGTAGATCTTTTGTCCGATTCGAATCAGGTTCTGGTCCTCGTCGTTGGACAGCAGGCTTCCGCCACCGGCCTGGACAATGAAGAGAATGACGTCGATCCACACGAACAGGACAGTCATGCGAATGGCCCTGATGCCCAGCAGTTTCTTGTCGGGCATTCGAAAGTACACCATTCGTGCCACCGCCATGTACACAAAGGCATTGATCCCTGGTCTTGTTAGCCATCGTGGTTTCTGGGGAGGCACCATGAACACTTACACAGTGGCGCAAGCAGGAAGAACATCTGTCCCCAGAGGAGATACTGGAAATTCCGCTGATCTCGAGTTCCCAGGGTCTTGATGACGAATGCTATCGTTTCCCAGATGGCGCCCATGATAAGAACCCAGCAGAATCGCTACATGATGTTAACGGGATGACCTTCACCAGCCGGCCAGAGACAAACCCACCTTCTTGAAGATGAATGCCTGGGCGATGTGGCACAGAGTAGACATGCCAAAGAGCACCGCAAAGGCAAGGTTCGCAGGGAAGCTCGGGTCGAACAGGTAGTTGGCGTTGCAGGCATCGGGAGGCACATAGCCATGCTTGCCAGGCACGGCGCTGGTGCAGCTCGCAATAGCCGAGGACACTGCCGTCGATGTGGGATCGTTTGTGGTAGTGGTCGACATAGTGTAAGTTTCGCTGCGATATCGCTCTTCTAGTTGTCGAGTCTAAGGTCTGGAAGTTGGATCTCGGACTGATGCTCTGAACTGCTTGGTTGATGGCCAAGCATCTTGGAAGTTCTTGGCCGAGCCTTTATGTATTCGAGATAACATCGTCTTGGAGATTGCTTCGTTTGGCGAGGTTGGATTTTCCCAAACTCCATCAAGAGGCTCAGATGCACCCACTACACGCTTGACGGAGTCGACCACCGACTGTTAGCCAGGGTGTGTTCGGCGGGGACGCGCGTTGCTCGCCAATGCTCGCCAATGCTAAGCCAACAACGGCACTCAGGGCGCTGACGTGTCTGGGGATGGGTGCCATCCATTGCTTACTCTCCTACTTTTTGAAGGAAGCCAGGGATCTGCAGCTGGGGGACTTTGGCCCGATGTCATGTAGGGCTGATGGCGGCGGGCTGTGAAGGTGGGTTGCGAACAGGGATATCACCGCCGCCAGGTCTTGATGCTTCTCAGCATATTGCTTGAAATGCACCCCAAGCGACCGAAACCGCCATATTATGGCGTTTTAGTGATATGCGTTGCAGTGATCTCAAGCGGGTTTCCTTAACATGGTATTGTCTTCCCCCTGAATGGCGAGCACCTCCACGTGGAGTTGTTAGGGCTGACATCAAGAGGCAGTGAGGCGCTGCGGAACATGCTATCGTTCTTGTTTTCTACTATGCGTTCAGCATCGACAGCGTTGAGGTTTCTCTCTCTGTGCTAAGCCATCTCAAAGAAGTCCATCTCCATTGGCCGAGTCGCCATTCGCAGCTTGCAGAACCTCCAAGGGGATGTTTTGAGGCTTGCGTACGCCATGACCCAAGTTGACGCAGCCCCAGCTATTTCGCAAGCGGATACGCGAGCGGGTTTGGGGCGGTTGGTAAGGCATTCTGAGTGGTTAAGCACGTGGCTTCTGGAGATGAGGTTCAATCGGGGTTTCTATCTTTACCCTCCTGCAACATCAACAGGGAGGGGCTGTGATGGGCCGCTGTCCTGAGGCATGACGTCTCCAGACGCGTCGGACACGACGGGTACGAGGAGTCCGACAGTCCGGGCAGCAACCTCGTAGGGCTGATGGGTGATGGAAGACTGGGATGAAACGGTGTGGCATAGGTATGAGGATGCCTACCCTTTTTTTTGGGATTTGGGCGAAAGCTGCGGTTGGTCTAATTCGTGGTAAATCCTACCTCAAGATTACTGGTCTAATTCGTAGTTGGACTTACCTAAGGATTGCTTAAGGTTATTCACCAAAGGTAGGTAAAATATCGGACCGCTGATGTACAATGGAATATTCCGCAGACGTTGAGGGGAAGGGTTGCATCATCATGAGGAACCGCAGAAGTTGTTTCCCCAGCATTGGACCTCAACGGAACACAATTGGCGAAACAATTTCCGGTAGCTCAAGATCTAGGAGAATCTAATGACGGCCGTGCGGTTGATGCCGATTGCTCTACAGCATTCCCCTCATCTCGTAACCCTCCACCATCAACCACCCTGATGAAGCCTGAAGGTGGCCATCTCGACTCATATCGCCCAGATCGTCCAACATCAACATCGCTAGCGAACCTGACAGGCCTCTGTCACTGGCGCCAAGCAGACCCCTTCTTTCTCCACCTCCCCAAACGAACCCTTGGACCCTGGTTTTTCCCTGGCCAAGTGCGGCTCTCGCCCGTCTCTGGTTGGAAGCTGGGGGGGTGATGGTCGCCTGTAAACCTGGCACGCGGGTCGCTCAATCTTGGATCAACACCGCGCGCTAAGCTCGCCGAGCCGCTTTTCCCTGCGTTCCCACGCCCTGTCGTGATAGCACCCAGAAGCAATTCCTGGCAAGGGAAAGCTGGTTTCAAAAACCTGGATCGACGGGACTTTGGCTTGGGACTGCGCACAGGCCAACCAATCACTGCCAGACCGCGCCGGTGCTGCCTTCCCCCCTCATCTCCGTGCGAAAGGGACGGGGGAAACCTCCATCGTCGACTCCCCGTTGCTGTCCATTCTCCTCCTTTGAGGGCTGAGCTCCTTTTGCTATTCATCACCCCCATTATCCTAAAGCCTCTTCGGAGCCTTAGCTCCTCTGATCGATCGCCGAGAAGGATCACGATCAAGGCCGCCGACTCGTCTCTCCGCCATCATGCCCATCAAAGTCAAGTCCAAGAAGCTGCCGGCCCCCCGAGAAGGCAGCCCCGTGTCTGTCCGCCCCGACTCCGAGTACGAGCTGCCCGACATCGCGGTCGACGACAGCTTCCGTGATGTCGTCAAGAAGCTCTCCTTGTAAGTCTCCCGGCCCGGCCCCCCAATTGGCCCGTTTCGTGGCGTAGCTGAGACGCCGTGGCGTAGGTATTTCGTCGATGCTATCGAGCTGCCCAGCACCTTTGAACAGCTGAGGACCACGGCTGCGGGGGGATGTCTGCGAATCTTGGTGGATCATCTCACTGCAACCTGCACCAACCCTGCCATCGTCAATGCTCTACTGTACGTATCATTATCATTATTTCCCCGTGTTACTCTTCTCTCTTTCCTCTGCTTTTAAGCTATGTGCATGTTGTCGGGGTTAAACTGCCATCCACCATGTTGTGGCGTGCATACAATTCTGCAGGGGAAGAAAGGCGTCGTCAACACCTCCCATCTCCTGTGCAACACCAGGCCATATCACGCCAATCATCGATTTGCATGGCCCATCTTGAACGTGACGCCATGCCAAGGACGCGTCAACCCGCGGGAATATCCTTCCGATGCTGACTCCAAGACCCTCTGAACTAACTGAAACGCCTTTAGAGCACTCAAATGGCATTATGCTGCGGAATCTGACCATCGCTCCCTGGGCGAGTCTCGGGCCGACGCCTGTGAAATTGTTGCATGGCGTTTCCTGACTCGACTCTCTGAGCGGGAGGCAGTTGACTTCTGTCTCTATGAGATCCCTGATCTGGATGACCATGATGAAGCCGAGGAGACGGGCAATGGCCATGTGGCCGACGAGGAGGCCGGCGAGTCGTCTCCTCTGCTCTCACATATCCGCTCCATCGACAATCGGCGCCGCGGACCGGGCCCTGCTGGCAGCAGCCTGAAGCGTAACCAGCTTCTGAGCTCCCTCTCACGGCTCACAATGACCTCGGATGAGGATGACGAGAACGAGAATGACCCTACGGCATCATTCAAGAACCTCAACGCCCTGGAGATCGCCGCCATTGCCAACGCCAAGCGCTTCCTCAGCCAGCACATTGTCCAGAAGATCATCACAGCCATCTGGAGTGGCGACCTCATCTTCTGGGACAGCCTCTCGGTGCACTCGACCAAGAAGCCTCGATTCTACAACCCCAGGACGGCCGATCCCTTTTCCCGCCTTCGCGTGCCCAAGTACCTCAAGAGCTGGGAGGTTCTCTTCTTCTGCATCTTCCTGGCCCTGTACTACGTTGTTCTCATCGTCAGAGATGAATCTCGCATCACAGTTCCTGAAGTCATACTGTTTTTATGGATAGCAGCCTTCTTCTACGACGAGCTTAGTGAGTGGCTTGATGCGGGCTCGATCTTCTACGCTACGGATATCTGGAACCTGTTTGACATGATCATGATCACGATCGGCTTTGCCTTTGCCATCTTGCGTAAGTGACTTGCCATGACAATTGTGAAGAGACACAAACTAACTGGAGGCAGGCATTATTGGCATTACCCAGGAGAAGCCAGAGTTGAGCGAACTTGCCTTTGACATTCTGTCGCTCGAGGCTCTCTTTATGATCCCGCGAATCTTTTCCATCCTCAGCCTGAATTCCTACTGGGGAACTCTGATCCCCTGCTTGAAAGAAATGGGCAAGGACTTCTTTCGCTACATGGTGCTTGTTATTATCGTGTACTGCGGTTTCCTCACCACCTTTTCGCTGGTTGGCCGTGACGTCTTCGCGTTCAAGTCGATGGCGTGGATCCTGACCAAGATCTTTTACGGTTCTGCCCCTATCGGCTTCGAGGTGATGAATCAGATCGATCCCTTCTTCGGGCCCCCTCTGATGATCATCTTCATCACTCTATCGAGCTTCTTGTTGATGGGTTCCTTGACTGGTATGCTGTCCAACAGCTTCTCGCGGGTTATCACCCATGCTAAGGAGGAGTACCTGTATGTGTACAGCGTTTACGTCCTGGAGGCGTCAACCAGCAACCGACTCACCCATTTCTTCCCGCCTTTCAACCTGCTTGCCTTTGTTATCTTCAGGCCTTGGCGTCTGATCTTCTCTGCGGATGAGAAGTTCCGTGCCGGCCGTATCGTTCTTCTCAAGGCCACTCACTGGCCGATTGTAGGTGTGATCAAGTTGTACGAGATGTACCGGAGACCATCAGTCGAGGACGAGTTTGCCGGCTTCAAGGGTCCTCAGCACTATAGCCGGCGTAACGGTAGGAAGACCTTGGCTCAGAAGAGGTCTACCTCTAGCGTCGGACGCCGAGCGCTGCTCTCACCTAGACGAGCTAACGGGGGCGCAATGGAGCGACGCGAGGACGACGTGGACGCGCCGACGGACATGGATGTGCACCTCGGCGAGCTGACCCGCAAGATTGACCAGCTGACGGCTGCGGTCCTGGCACTCCAGGAGAAGCAGATAGCCAGCCCAAGCGGCACTGGAAGCGGAGACGGGAGCAGCAGCACTACGACGAGTGCCACCGCCGCCTAATGACGGGCCTTGAGCACCCGGTCCGGTCCGTTCGAGCTCTCAAAAGGTGCTGATACGGCTGATGGTGAGGCTGTCACTGTCCGGGTCGTGTCGGTAGAAGTCTCTGGTGGAGACAACAGTGTGAGGGAGGCGCTCCAGAAGTCCTGATGCAGGCGAGGAGCAGGACGGGGTTGGCTCAGTTGCTGGACACGGATGTGGGGAGATGCAGTGGGGAGACGGAGGCTGACGGCTCTACTGTCGAGGTCGTCTTGGTGGATCGTATCGCATTGGAGAATGAGCTACGACATGGGATGCTAACGAACCCTAGATATCCTTCTTCATTATCGTTCTTGCATTGTTTCGCGTTGGTTCCCCTAGGCAAGATTGAATCGTTAGGGATCATGACTTGGGATCATCACATTCGGGTAATAGGGTTTGCTGCAGTTTATAAGACAAAAAACAGAATGTTTCCTCCAGAGGGGTTAGCTTGTAGCCAATCATCTCGATCCCCAGTGTTGTTTTGGGGAAATCTGCATCTAGTTGCCGTGTATTTTGGTTTGCGGATATCGCGTGTGATGTATCCCGGAGCTTGGTGGAGGTCAAATCCAGCATCAACGGATGTGTATAAAGCCGTCGAATGCCGGCAAGTCCCAAGATGGCAGAGGCTTGCACAGCAGCAGGACAGCTGAGCTGGGTCTCGAGGAGGTATTAGCAACAGGGTCCACGTCGAGGGCAGTTCAGATGTCTAAGTGGTTTTCGAGAGCGGCAATCATCGGCGTGGGGGCGAAGCCGGCGTGTAAGTCGTGAGGTGGGATTTTACAAGGGGTGGACATGTTGTCTGTGGGGATTCAGCAGAGGTGATGCTTTTGAAGAAGGGCAACAGACAGTCGAGCATATATAGAACAGCACCCAGATGAGGTTGTCGTATCTCAGAGTGTTGCATCAACAAGAGCGTTGTCTAATTGACTAACGCCAGACCCATTCCGCAATCTCGACATCTAGACTTCACCCTTCAACCCCTAGCCCACATTTGGCAAGAAAATATCCCATAGTCTATTCCATCTCAACTTCCCTTTCCATCAACTCCTTTCATCAAGGCTTCGCTTCACCGGTTATTCTGAAAGCCGCAGACCGGCTCCGAGACAAGCCGCCGACTCGGTGTACCGCCCCGAACCGACGGTCGGCAAGAAACTCGACTCCCCGAGATAAGTCCCACGGAGTTTGTTCCCCCACGAACAGCCAACCCCCCCGGCCGATCTCGGCGCCCTGTTGGTTCGTCATAAGGCATTGAAATTCAAGCAAAAGCAGGCCCAGCATTTTCCCCTTCAGCTATTAAGGGCCCAACCAGCGCTGACGCATTACCCACTGGGGCGGGACAAGGGCCTCTCAGAGGGTTTTTGGGCGTCGGGAGAAGCGTCCGGTCGGGTTGCTTTTGTTTTAGTTTTCCCGTTTTCCTGACCTGATTTCGTCCTCCTTCCTTCCTCACTCTTGTGTGTTCTTCTTTTTTTCTTCATACGCCTTACTCTGCGATTTGCGCAGAGTGGCAGTCTCTCATGGCAGACATCTCAGCGGCCATGAAGGATTCGGGCGCGCAGACTGGATCCCAGCAGGGGGGTGCTGCAGCTGCTTCAGCTGCGCTTGCTTTGTCCGGGACAGCTACCGCCGAGCACAGCGCGAGCTCAGCGACGACCAGCAGCACCACCACATGGAACACCAAGAATCTGGGATTTCGGCTCCTCGCCGATGCAGCTTCTGCTGCGAGCGCGGCGTCGCTCGTCGCGCCCATCATTGCAATTATTGACCGGTATGTTTCTCTGACATTCATATTTCAAACTTCTGCCCGGATCGCGACTGGTGTCCAAAAAAAGAAAACTATCATGACCGCATTCCAAAGCACACCTGCTGACATCACTACAGCTCCATCATGGAAAACGCCTCTGGGCGCAACTCTCTCGCCTCCTCCATCAAGTCCTCCCTGCGCACCCTCCTCCTCCGCCCGCACACCCTCCTCCTCTCCAAGCCGACCGCCCTCATCTTCTGCCTCTACGGAGGCACCTACCTGACGGCCAACGCCGTCGACACCACGTCCGCGACGCTCGCCAACCGCCCCGCCTCGGCCGTCACCGCCGGCACCACAAAGTTCGCCGCCTCGAGCGCCGCCAACATCGGCGTCTGCATCTACAAGGACCAGGTCTTCGTCCGACTCTTCGGCCCCCCCGGCGTGACCCCGCGGGCCGTGCCGCTCGCATCGTACGGCCTGTTCGCGCTGCGCGACTGCATGACCATCTTTGCGTCCTTCAACGTGCCGCCCCTGCTGGGCCCCTACCTGGACAGCCGCTTCACCGACGAGGTGAGGAGGAGGGTATCTGGCCTCTACGCCGCGCAGTTCGTGGCCCCCGCCATGGTGCAGTTCATCTCCACGCCCTTGCACCTCCTCGGCCTCGACCTGTACAACCGACCTGCTTCTGGCCCGGCGGGCTCCGTCGTGTCGATGCGCGACCGGTGGGATCTCGTGCGCCGGAACTGGCTCATCAGCTCCGTCGCGAGGATATGTCGAATCGTCCCGGCCTTTGGCGTCGGCGGCGTGGTGAACATGAAGGTGCGCAAGAACCTGATGACCAAGCTGGAGTAAAGAGAACCAATGTTCTCTCTCTCCCAGAGACATGTCGATCACGTAAAAAACTACACTATGCTACAGCGCATAAAGGTACACGTTAGAACGGGGAGGGGATGCAACACAAGGGTACATTCGAGGATAGCCGGTTCTTACTGGCCCAAGGTTGCTTTTTTTGTTTTTGGCGTTTGTTGTGCACATGGCCGTGTTTTCATGCGCGCCTACATAATGATTTACGGCATCGGGACATCCCACGTATGAGGATGCTGGTTTAGGGGGGGAGCATAAACGGCGACGAGGGGAAACTCATAATTAGAATCAAAAAGGGTTAGACGAGCAGGCAAAGATCGGGGACAGGGTGCCATAGAGGGACTCGCGGATACATATCAGAACAGCGCGTCGGCTAGTCAAAGCTTGAAACAAGTCACATATCACGTATCATCGTCAACTCCCACAAAGGATATCAGCGTCTTTGATCATCACGCAATGTCGCTTTCATTCGTCACGTACCAATGCGCACATCCGCCACCACATCCTCTGCAACCCCTATCTCCTCCGCAATACATGCAAGTCATTCCACCTTGCTCATATCCTTGACTATCCCTAGCATTCAATCCGTTTCGTCACAAACGTTTGCCTCCTCACAACACGATATCAGCTACCGCTGTACCGCCTGGATATTTAAACGCAACACCATCCTCCCTCACTTGTTTGTGACAGCGGCCGAGTCCATCGATTCCTCCCCAAAAACGCCCTCTCCAGGCCCTAGCCACCCCGGGTGAGGAAGCACAGAATAGAAAACAAGAGAGAAAGAAAAGCACTGAGCTCAGTCGTGTGATATCAAAAAGGTCCAAGAGTCCAGATGCGCCCACAGGCTCGCATCTCGAACGAAGAAGAAAAAAAAAGGTGGGGTTTTCAAGAAGAGGACGTAAAAAGGGGGAGATTCGAAAGCTCCAAAGAAGTGATAACGAACGTCTGATACGCCGGTCCGTGGCTCGTAGGCATCGTCCAGCTACTAAAAGAGGTATCAAAGAAGCATTAACTTCCTCGCCGACGTGTCGTCATCATAAACCCGCAAAGGGTAAAACAAAGGGTGGGGGGCGTCGTCCGTCGGGGACTCGTGAAAAACTGTAGATCCATCCACGAAGTGAAAACGCACGTTATCAGGCTGTGGGTCTGTACTTCGGGGCGAGGCTTTAAGGAAGCGGGAATATACGATGGCGGATAGGTTGCCGGGCTGTTCTTTGTTGAGTTCTCGACTCTCAACATGAATCCGGCAATTGCAGAAATGCAACAAAGCTGAAACGTCGTTGGCGTCACCCAAGACTGCCTCTCACACAACCTCCACATAAAGCAGCAATTTTTCGTTTCGCTGAAGTGCATAGTCGAGGTCATTATCGCTTAGCATACTGGGTTTGTCGCCCGTGGGCTCATCCTTGTAAAAGAGTTGGAGCTGCTCGCCGGCCGGAACCTTGAGTCGGTCTCGAATCTTGTCGTAGAGTTGCTGGAATGCAATGTCGGTGGACACTCGGATCGCAATGAGGTCCCCGTTGTAGTACATCTTGATTTTCATCGCTGATGCTGGCTGCTGAGGCTGCTGGTGCATGCCCTGGCTGAGAGAAGTCTGCGAAGGCTGTGACAGTGATGACGTCTGCCGTTGCATTCCGGGAGGACCATTGCCCATTTGGTGTGCAGGTGCCGCAGACAGGCCACCATATCCGCCGCCGTTGAGATTGTTCCGTGACGATTGCCTCGATCCTCCATCGGCGGGCGACTCGGTCGATGAGGGCTGGGACCCTTGTGATAGGCGATATTCTTCTCCGTTGAGATTTGGATCGATCTCATAATCCCCTTCCCGGGGCGCAAAGAATTGCCTCACCAAGTTACACCTCGAGATGTAGTGCGGTTGGTTGAGCAGATTCTTGACGTAGGCATCCAGGTTGTGCAGTCGACCCTCGGTGATTGCATCCGTCACGTAGTTAACGGGACCAGGCATGTACGGCAGGGTGCGCTTCTGTGTACCTGTGTTGCCAGCCTCGGCGGGGAACTCGGTGAGGAGCGCAATCTGAAAATCGTAAAAGTCCTCATAGTACCGAGACAACTCCCATTGTCGGCCGTCCTCCAGCATCGCTTCGATCACAAACCAGTACTTGTCCTCGGCAAAGCAGTATCGCGGTATCCGTGCTTGCAGTGGTGCGTGGAGCGGGGCTGCGGGCTTGGCTACGTAATGGTTCTGCTGGGCTTGCTGAGATATCCGGGGCTGGTTCGCGAATCCTCCCTGTTCACGGTTAATCAACGAGTCCCGCTGACAAGGACGTGCCGTCCAGACACTTACCGATCCGTTCTGGGAGCTTTGTCGGCCATGCTGTTGGAGACTCATGCGCTCCATGCCCTGCTCGATAGGCTGCCCAGGTTGTCCAGGACCGCCGCCTTCAAACTTGCCCAAAGTGATGCTGCTGTTCTTATACTCGGCAGCCATCTTCTTCCACTCTTCCACCTTGGGGACACCAGCTCGCTTGATGGCCTCGGACGGGTTCACGATCGCCTTGTCGCTGGCCATATCTCGGATCTCGACAAACGAGACGGGAATCAGTCCGGGTCCACCCAGCCGACCGATCGGCTTTGCCACAAACCACTCTGGATTCGACTGCGCGATGACGATAATGGCCTCACCAGCCTTGGCTTCCAACTCATCTGCCCTCTCAGCGGCGAAGTCGTACATGACAATTCCGTAGACCATCGCACCCGACTTTCCACCAGACTTGGAAGCGCGGTGATTTGCCACCATGCCCGCTGGCATGCCCACTGGCATGCCGGCCGGCGCGGGAGCAGGCGCGGGAGCAGGCACGGGTTGCATTGCGGGGGACTCGCTATAGCCGGAATCATGATCGGGGTTCTTCGTGCTAACGGGCGGTTGGCCGCCGTCAGACTGGGCACTATCTCGTTCGGTTCGGCCGAGGGCCTGGAAGAAGGTGACGGGGACAAGGCCCCGGGCATCAGGCAGGGCGGGGTTGCATGCCTCGTACCAGTCCTGATCGTTCTCGCGTCCGATGACGTGGAAGAAGTCGCCTCTCGAAAAGCTGAGTTCCTGGCTCGATCGTGCCTCGTAATCGTAGAGCGCTCGGATCACCTGCAAGATCGGGGTCAGGCATCAGCAACTAAGCTCATTGTTCTGGGATCCCCGCGTGAGTTCATGGCGGGGTTTGAGTGTGTGGCAAAAGCGTCAGGGGGGCAAGAATGTTTCGATATTTCGCGAGAGAAGGGTCGGGCAAAGATGAATGCTTCAGCTGGAGGACAACCAACCTTCTTGGGAGGGACGATGGCGACGGCGGATTTGGGGCCGATGGACACATTCGCCTGCTTGTCCTTGTCGCCTTTGATCGATCGTCGAAGAGCCTGTACCAAGCGCATGGCGGTTAGCATTCGGCGTTGACGTCTCGCTGAGGCGCCAGCTTCTCTGGCGCAAGTGAGGATGGCGAGGGGAGTAAGGCAGGTAGCTCAAGGAGGTTGATACAGTGGGGGAGGGGAGGTGACGGGAATGCAGTCCACGGAAGGAGGCGCTGCCAGAGCCAGAAAAGGTCCTGGAGGGAGGCGCGGCGGCATGGAGGGCATCAAAAGCCTAAAGGGCGGTGCATGATTTTGGGGCAAGAGCGATCGAAAGGGCGATGACGAACCTTCATGGTTGTGTAACTGGGTGCCTCCCGGGCAGTTGCGAGGTGGGAAGTTGTGAGTCGCTCGGGGGCGGAGGATTGGGAAAAAAAGGACCAAGAATCGCGAGACCACCCTGCAGTTGGGCAGAGCAGGCGGGCTACCTTAGACCCGTGCTACCGTGCTTGTAAAAGAGAGAGTACCGGAACCTGTAGCTGCGATACCCGCTAAGCCCGAAGCCCAGAGGAGCCTGCACCGTTGGCGGCTGGCGTTGCGTTGGGCACAGGAGGCAACTTAAGGCAAGGCAGGGTACCTTACAGTGAGTGCCTGGGGGGGGTTGCACACGAATGTGCGCGCACGCCAGGGGGGCGAAGAAAAAAGAAGAGCCTGTAGACCAGGAGTCGCCTCTCGAGGGTGGAGCGACGGAGCGCAACGGCGGGTTATGGAAGCGACCGTAGAAGGATGCGAAGCGGAGTGGAGACCCGGTGCCCGATGGGAGGGTGGGAAAAAAAAGGCGTCGAAAAGTTGAAGAGTAGATGGGAAAGAGTGACGATGTGAGTAATACTTTCTTTTATGGCGACGCGTCTTTTGAAGAGTTTGCGCTTCTTCCCTCAAATTATTCCGATAAAGGTGAAAAGTCAACAATCGCCCACTTCGCCCCGTTGTCTTTTTGGCAACTGGCCCACCGGGCAAGATACGGGATTGTTTCGACAGTGAAATCCCGTCCGTAATCGGTCGTCGCAAGTTTCGGCCAAAACACTCGATTTGTGTGCCTTGCCGTTTGGTTCGAGCAATATAACTGACCCGCGCCTATTGCTGAACCAGGCGTGGCAGGTAGAAAAAGAAGAAATAAAAGAGAGACGATGGTTCAATTGATCGTCTCAATAATTGGGCTGCCGAAAGCGCAAATTTCCCGGCCAGTCGGGCAACGCCAGCAGCAGTAGAAAAGCTGTTGGTGGTGGGGTGATGGAGGGGTCGTCTTTTTTGCGCCCGCCTGCGGCGTCCTGAGAAAGTAGCAGTGATAGAGGGCGATCTCGTTGTTGTGAGGAAGAGCCCGTCGGGGGAGGTGACGGATGACGAGAAGAAGGAGAAGAAGAAAGGAGACCGAGGACGGGAGTGAAGGTGAAGGTGAAGGAGAGCTGAAGGTGGATGTGGAGTAGGAGAACAATGAGATGAGGAGTCACTGGCAGGGAATCCAGGTGATAGTGAGTGGTCAGTGGTCAGTGGCTCTCTCTTGGGACGGTTCCAATCAGCGGCCCGTGAGCCCAACAGCTAACTAGCAGCTAACAATTATTAACCAGGGCCATGGAAAGTTGCCGTTTGGAGGAGGAGGATATAACTGCAGTCAGTGGGCAGCCGATAGAGTCGACTTCTGATCAGAGTCTACCTAAGGAGCAGGAGCTTGCCTACAACTCTGGTGAGTACCGGACTCGCGACTGGGGACAGCTAGAAGCCCAGCTCAACTTCAGCCCGCCTCGGCTACAGCCTCTTGGACCTCTGTCAAGCAGGCGTAGGCGGCGTCATCGTCGGCTGGCCCAGGCTTCACGTTTTGATTACACCATTGAAGGCTCCGACAAGCTACGGAAGACCAAACCACCCGCGGAGGATGATCATGAGGGCGGTTGGATCTAGGACTCTTCCCCCCGGCTCTCGAGGTCCTGCGCATCTCTCTGCAGACTTGCAGGCGGGCGGCTGCAGTCCCAGGTCCTTTCAGTGCTCACGCTCCCAGCTTTCCAGAGCCAATCCCACGCATATGCTACCCCTCCTAGGCGACCAGGGAAGGCATGGGACGACATCCAACAAGCCCATCGCAAGCAAGCCCGTACCATGCCGTGGGATCACACAGAAAACCTTACCCAATCGTTCTCGGGCCAGCCGGTCGACCTTTCTGGCCGTCCTCCCCTCCCCTCCCCTCCCCCCCTCATCCCATTACCATCGCCCATTCCCGGGTTATGGGGGTGCGGGCAAATTAGCCAGGGAGTGTTGGTGGATTTTCATGACCATCCATGATTCCGGAGACACGCTGAACCGCAGGGCAAGGTGCCAGGGGGGGGCTGTCATGTCTTTCTTGCAGCCCAGGCCACTCGTGGCAGCCCAACCAGCGCTAATCAAAAGCCTTGTGCTTGTCGAGAAATTTCCGGTCGAGGGAATTGAGAAGGGCATGGGAGCTGCGAGAAACGGGGATGAGAACAGACGAACCCGCCCATTTGCGCAACTGGACGCGCAGGGATCTGCAAGACGTCAGGGGGGGCTTGCATGAGCATTGCAGCAAAAGTTGAGGTCTGTCAAAGAAGGTCCTGCGGTACGGATAGGCGCTTCGCTAACGATCAACGAGACGGCAACTATGAGACCAAGAATCGGGAGGAGCCATGATATCAAGGGCTTTCTTCTCCTCGGACCACCAAGACATGACGTCGCTCAAATTCCAGTCTCTCGACTCGAGTGCCGCCATCAACAAAGGGACCGAGACACGCACAACACACCTCGCATGAAGACACAGCCACCTGACGCGGGTTGTGGTGTCTTCATGCGACCAACAGCCGCACGCGGTTAAAGAGGCATTGAAGAAGGGGGCAATCATTGATCATCATGGCTGGCAAAGAAGAAGAAAAAAAGCCAACAGCCGCCAGCCTAGCCCAACCCAGGCAAGCCAGCCCCCAAAGGTAAAAGGCTTTCGCCCCGGATCATCCATTCGATGGCACCATGATCGTGAGAGAGAGACGCCCATCCGTGCTACGTGACGGTCCAGAAGGCTCGACAAGGCTTTCCTCAACATCTCAGCGTCGGGTGCCTTGCATATCGCGCCGACATATGCCGCAGGAATCGCGTGTCTCCCCTCCTATCCGACAGCAACAGGATGATCTTGACAAAACGTCACTCACTTGAATGGGCAATCAGCTCGTTGCGAGATGGCTCAAAATTCATCAATGCAATGCATTCGCCTTCTGCCCTCATCTCGGATCCTAGCTCATTCCAATCGATCAGAGAGTCGATCCCTCCCCTGTTCAGCCTATACCACCGGAAGTGTCCCCCGCCCCAAACCCATGAACACGCCGTCTCCTCGTGCGGATACCACCGCCATGGGTTCAAGCTACGTAACGACTTGTCAATCTCCCGCCTGCCCGTTCCCAACGAACCCTTTTTGACGGCTCTGGCGGTCCCATCCATCGTCAATCATCTCCAGCAAACATCAAGTTTGTTCACGAGCGCCTCGTCACGCAGACGGCGTGCATGGTTGTTGCCTCCCAACGAGGCCTCCTACCTGCGGCCTTCTCTCATGCGGCGCGTAGACGCCCCATCACCAACCCGATGTCTTCGTACCTTATCATTCTCTCTCTCAAAGCCTGATGTTCAACATTCCCATCCAGCCATCCACAAGTTTGAACGCCCCATGTCAGTGAGAAACCGCACTAAACTCCAGCCCAACGTTTCGCGCCATTGACGAGCAGCATCCCCATGTCCGTCTGCTCGCTCGCCTCGCGCTTCAAAATGACCCAAGACATTGCTAAACCCGCTCCCGACGCTGCGGCACTCCCTGCTGGAGAGGGAAGAGCCTTTCCCAACTCGGGCCTGCTCACCTCGTGGCCCAAGACAAGCGAAATGCTCAGAACCGGGCTTCCCGTCTGCAAGGGAAGCGGGGACAGGGCACGGGGTACTCTCCCCGAATTGGCAGGCAGTTTTTTTTTTTCTTCCTTCTAGAAGCCCATTAAACACCACGTTGTTGTTACAAAGACCATCGCGGGGGCCGGCCCTCATTCATGCGCCCTCAGTGGCCAAGCCTCATGGCTCGTCCTCCTATAGGGGGGGAGCTGGTCCTTCGCACAGCCAATTTGAAACCGGTTCCGTCGTCGCTTTAATATGCGTAAGCTTCCCGTCCCGTGGGGAAGAGCGAGAACCGTCTCGGGGTGTGCTCGAGCATGATCCTAATCAATGCTCAAGTGATGTGCCTTGCCCGCCGAATCGTGATGTTGTCACAGGTAGAGCAATCGACGTCACCTCTCTAAAACCTTCTCCGGTCTAGAACGCTCAACTGAATCATGACACAAACAACCCTTACGTTTCGAGGTTTTGGAATTAGTCACCGCGACGAGAAAACAGAGTAGCTTTCCAGAGTCACATCCAATGGAAGCAGTCCATACATGCTGTCGTAATCATGGGATCAATTGATATAACTTAGAATAAACCGAACCAGAACTCCTCAAAACACCAGCCCGCTCCGTCCACATCTGCCAAGGCTCAGTTGTGGCAAGTGTACAACAAGGTGCCATCAAATCACGAGCATGACCGCCGTCATTTTCAGCTACCCAGCATTCACTGGCCCAACGACGCCAGCTTTTGACTGTAGTTTTTCATGTCGTCCCTTCCCCCACGCAAATCCTTCATATCTAAGTATCCGATCCATCCAACTTTTGCAATCCATCAAACAAGTGTATCTGCCCTCCCTCCCTAAAGCGGGTGGAGGGTTGTTATGCAGGCTAGGGTTAATTGATCGAAGCCTCGGGTTGGCAATCAGAGAGAACAGTGTTCTCTGCTCGCGCTCCCAGAAAGGGCGAGGTAGCGGACAAGAAACATTTGATGCCATCTCGGCAATCAACGGGGTATAAAACGTCGAGGTCGTGTCTACATGGACGACAGCATGTCATCCAAGTCGCAGGCATCATCATGTCTCGTCGACGAAAAGATAGCGACAGGGCGTCTCAGCGCATGAGACGCCGCAGAAATGTTGCGAAAGGAGCAAAGAAAATGGAGACAAAAAACGGAATAGAAGACGATCAGATCTGGCCCTTGATGTCGACCTTGCGGAAAGCGGCTGATCGTGCCGTCTCAAAGAGGGAACCAGCTTTGCCAGTCAGGAAGGCAATGTAATCCGTCCGATCTTCCAGCAGGTGTTGACCTTGGTGGTCGATGATGAACTGGGCGGCATCAGCATCGGACTCGAAACCGAGTTCCTCAGTGATGAAGCGGAGTTTAACATCCGGCTTGTACCTGTGAAACAGTCAGCGTGGATACTAGGAAAGGCAGAAGTTGCGTGGGGATCACTTACGCTTTGCAAATGTTGCACAATGCAGCAAGCCGCTCCCGGACAACAAACATATCCATCAGATATGCTCCCATGTTAGGGGTGTCCAGGTAAAGCTGGAAAAACTTGTGATAGTTTCCCAGAGCCAGCGATGATCGCACCTCCAAAGCATGCTTGATGGGCTTCTCCTCCTTCTCTGCTGCGGTTAGATCTGCCATGGTGTCGTTCAGGCCCGTTCGGTTGGCAGTGTGGATAAAATAAAGGATACGATACGCCTTGAATTCAATGGGGTTGCCCTTCAGACCCAAAGCATACAACGATCGCAGCTGGGTCTGGCACTGATTATACTCACCGATGTCCCCCTTCTCCAAGGCGATCCGGGCATGGATTTCATAGACGGAAACGGTAAAGTCGTTCTTGATGTGTTGCACAGTAAGATCTTGCCGCATCGACTTGAACTGATCACATATGTACGAATAATTGCTCTCCTTCTTCCACTTCTTCTTGAGTAGATCCAGGGTCTGGCGCAGCACGCGCTCGGGTCTGACTTTGGTGGGAACTGGAGGAGCAGTAAGACGAAGATACTTCTTCTCAAGTACCTCGCAGGTGCCGATGATAGGCCCAGCTGACGGAGGAGGCGGACTGGGCGACCTGAAAGCCTTGTATTCGTTCTCGAACCGGCGTTTGCGTTTGTTGGCTTCCTTCTGGAACTTACTTGATTTCGGAAGAGGCTCGTCCATGGAAGCTCGCTTTTTTTCCGGTGAAGGGTAGGTGATGCGGTCCTCAAGAGAAGAACGCGAGTTAGTAGAGCGCCAGGGAGGCTGAGAGTTGTCATCATTGGCAAAATCGGCAGATTTCCGCTTCTTGGGGTTCAGGAAGTCGCGAGCACGGGGTGGCGAGGCATCGAGGCCGCGCTTCAGCTCTGCATCACGCTCAGCCTTTACTAGGGCCTGCGGAAGAGGCATGCTGTCCCAGTCGATCGTGTATAGGGAGCCGTTCTCCTTGGCGGTACCGATGGTGTTCTTAAGCTTGGCCTCGATATCCGCACGAGACACGGAAGGGTCGTCATTCTGGGGGAGGAAGGATCGTTGAACGTAGCTCCGAACAGATTCGGGCCAGTCCACTTTCGACTTGGTCGGTTCAGGTGCTGGGGTTGCACCGTTCACGGGCGAGGTGGTAGACATTTGGGGTTGCACGGGGGGCGGTGGAGGCACGTATCCGGCGTATGGAGCAGAAGCTGTAGCTCCGTATTGATTGAATCCCTGGCGAACAGCAACGGGGATGAAGGCGGGATCTATGATGGGGGTTAGCGTCGCTGCGTTGGAGGGAGATGCTGCTTGGAGCTGAGTTGACTGACTTGTGGGATACGCATAAGAGTTGGGCACGGTTTGCTGAGTCACGCTGGGCGCCTGCTGCGCCGCTGGCCAACTTGGCATCATGGTGTCGGAGAGCTAGCGGAGGGAAAGGTTAGTTTTACAGAATGAGCTGGGGAGAAAGATGATGCCAGAGTTGTCGATGACAAGAGGGCGAAATGGGCGGTGATGATCGTTGGGAAGAAGTGGAGGCTTCTCGGCGGCATTTTCGTGGACAAAGGAAGATGGTGGCGGCCAAGTCCCGTGATCGATCGGAAAAACTACGGCACATTGATGCCACAAAGAGGTACCTAGAGACTCGAAGCGCACTGCACCGCCAAACCTACCTAGTGGGGCGGTCGAGCTCGAGGGCCGATCTTTAAACTCTCCCGGTGCCTACAGAGACATCTTCGACGACAAGGACGCCAACCAAACTGCCACGTTTTTTGCTCCTGGTTCCAAGACAAATAGCTCGATATTCGACTATATCAACCTTTTTTATTGGCCCATTCATAACCGTTCTGCTCTCTTTGCTCCTATTTCCCTCCTTTGCTGCATTCCCCCGCCACTTGCATCATCACTCATCCCTTGGAGGGCTTGAGGGACACCCTCGCTCCGCCGATAGACAAAATCACACAGTTTCCACATGACGGATGTTTCTAAAGCATATCGATCTAACAACCGCACTAAGGCCCTCATATCTTCCAGATGAGGTGCTGCTCTTCGTTCAAGACAACGTTGGCTTGTATGAGGGGTAAGTTTGCTCCCATGGTGGGGGGCGAAAATCGGAGCCTGGGTTGACATCACCGCAGCAAGTTCAAGCTTCCCAGTCAACAGAATGGGCAGGTTTACCTGACCTCTCACCGGGTCTGTTATGTCGATAAGAATGAGCCTCGTACAAATTCAGTTGCCTTGGACCTGAAGGATGTGGATCGTTATGAGTTCTATGCCGGGTTCCTCAAGTCCTCACCCAAGGTGACCTTGGTCCCCAAGCCTCCCAAGCGAGCATCCTACCACAGCCGTGCCATATCGAGCACGTCCAACTCGCCAAGAAACATTCCTGGCTCCCCGGGACATTCAGAGAGCAGTTATCGGCCGCCGCCGGAGCCCCCGGCTGTCACTAGCGCGACCTGGGTCTGCACAATATGCAGCTTCTCCAACCCTGTCCCGTCCAACTTTGACCCGACCTCAGCCAACGCGCATACTCCGCTCCCGCCTTGTCTCGCGTGTGGAATAAAACCGACCTTGACCCATGTGCTCAAGGCGGCGATATCTGGCGCAAACAACCGTCCTGCTCCACAGCCGGCCCTTACCTCGCCGCTCCCACTACGACCACGCCAGCCGGATGCGAGACCGTTGTCAGAGAACCTGGAACATTCGGCAGCATCCAGCTTATCCCCTAGAGACGTTTCCAACGACACGAGCTCGTCAGCGTCGTTTCAATGTCCCCGATGTACATTCTCGAACCACCCTTCCCTGATGTCCTGCGAGATGTGTGGCGCCCCTCTCATCTCTCAGAATATCCCTTCAACAATCCAGCAGAGTTCATTGTCAGACCCTTCTCGGATCGACTCTCCCGGCCCTGTACTTGACCAGAGCAAAAGCAGCAAAAGCGGCATCGACATCTCCGAGAGCGTCAAGATCTCATTTCGGAGAGGCGGGGGCCCGATCTTCTATGAGCGACTAAAGGGGTCCATAGCACAGCGGAAGTGGCTTCTGCAAGATGCACCTCCAGCTCCTAAGAGCAACCGGATGGCGGACGAAGGGGGGACCAGCAATGACTCGGCCAGCGGAACATCTGGAGCGAGGACCAAGGGGGTGGGCATCGCTGGCCTGGAGCAGCTCGGGTTAAGTGTGCGCAAGAACAACGAGCTGCTGATCGGAAGCGCGTTTGAGGACTTGGAGGCCCTGATGTCGTCCGCCAAAGAGGTCATTGCCCTTGCGGAACGGTTCGCGAGGCAGACAAACAATGGCCAGGGAAGCGCGTCTGCCGAGGAGAACGCCATACTGGCGGAATCGGCCAGCCAGCTGGGACTGATCACAACAAAGGACATTGTGGGCGGAGGCAGTTCCGAGTCTCTCTACCTATCCGAGCTGTCTCGCAACCTGGCCGAGTTCCTCACCGACGACTCGAGGGGCGTCCTCAAGAAGGCCGGCGGCATCATCACCCTCGTCGACCTCTGGGCCATGTTCAACCGAGCCCGCGGCGGCGTCGAGCTCGTCAGCCCGGCAGACTTTGAGAAGGCCGCCAGGCTGTGGAGCAAGCTCAAGCTGCCCGTCCGCCTGCGCACCTTTCGCAGCGGCGTCATGGTGGTGCAGAGCCGCGACCGCACCGACTCGACCACCGTCAAGGCCATCCTGTCGTGGCTGCAGGACCTGCACGAGTTCCCGCCGGACCGCGAGGTGCCCTGGGACTGGCAGGTGTTTGGGCGGGGCGTCACGGCGCAGGAGGCCGCCGAGCGCTTCGGCTGGAGCCTGGGCGTCGCGGAGGAGGAGCTGCTCATGGCGGAAGAGCGCGGGGAGCTGTGTCGTGAGGAAGGGCTCGAGGGCCTCAAGTTCTGGGTGAATTACATCGACCCTGGTGATCATAAGAAGCACAGGAGCAAGGAGAAGAAGAAGAATGATGAAGTTATGCAGGCGTTGAAGGCGAGCGGGCTTTTGTAGAC
Organism: Fusarium nematophilum; assembly: GCA_033030565.1. Taxonomy (NCBI): domain Eukaryota; kingdom Fungi; phylum Ascomycota; class Sordariomycetes; order Hypocreales; family Nectriaceae; genus Fusarium; species Fusarium nematophilum. The sequence goes on from JAVIXY010000006.1 coordinate 428,707, forward strand.
ACGGTGTAATTCATGTTGGGTAGGGCAGCGTTAGACTCGTCTTTTTTGAACCATATACACAATGATGACCAAGGTCAATCGAGAGGCTCGCGCAAAGAATCGTGGTAGTATTAACGATGTGATCTCATTATAGCAAAGCATTCCCATGTACACTTAGAAGCAACCGTAAACTCCGCCATCAGCCCTGGTCCATATAAACTCCATAACCCCCATTCATCGAAGGGCTGGCCTCTTTATATAACGTCATGGGGGTGGGGTGCCCCCGGGGAAAATAGAACATTCATCAAACCACAACATGAGTAGACAGGTGCTCGACCGCTTCCTTGATAGAACGTAGCATCCGCTGATTGACGCAGAAGGGGCACCGTACCGGTCTATCATCACGAGTGGGAGCCTCAGAGGTTATCGGAGTCAGTGTGAGATCCGTGGTCAGTTCGTGCGCCGGGGTCGAAGTGTAACGGTGAACAGAGGAGGCGCGTCCGCTGGGGGTCGTCATGATGGTACCTGTTGTCGGGAGCCCAGCAGCTCTCTCTGCACGGTCGCGCTCCTCGCGCACCGCCGCCGCCTGCTCTTCAGCGGCCTGCTCCTCTTGTTGAAGCTGGCGCAGGGCGTTCTGCAGGACAACTTCAGGGTCGTCATCTGCGTAGATGGGCTGGTCCGGCTGGGGTGGGGGGATGGATGGCGGATCAGCAGTCACCATGGGAGGGGGGGGCGGCGGTTGAGGCCCAGTCATTCGACGAATGATCTCATCGCGCACAAGAGCACAGGTGTTGAGGTTAGGCTCGATGCCAAGAACGCGAAGGACTTCCTCCTTGATGGCAGCAGGGCTGGTGTCAGACGCAATACTTATGAAGCGGGGGACGCAGTCGGCAAGGTATCCGATGTCTTCGGCTGGATTCATGCCTCCGTCGCCATGGCGGCGTTGCCTCCGTATCAACAGTCCGTATCGCTTCTTGAATCGATGGATCCAGCCGGGCGAGAACTCGGGCGGGTTCTCGTCCTTGTACCGCGGCAGCTGATTGAAGATGGTCTTTGCCTTCTCGCCCAGCTCCTCGTTGGTAGGCGAACGCCCGGATGCCTGGACCTGCTGGTACCAGATGAGGACAAGCTTCTCGACATCGGGCCAGTTTCCGTAGCGCAGGCGAGAACCAGACAGTTGAGGGTTGTCGCTGTCGAGGCGCGAGTACTTGGGGGACAGCGAGTGGGAGACGGTCGACTGGCTGATCTGCTGGCCGTACTGGTCGTAGAACCACTCGATGCAGGCCTTGTGGGAAGGGCGAATAGGCTGGCTATTGGCCCAGCGGCGCAGAGCCCGGCGCTGGTCGAGGGTGAGAGAGTGCCTCTCCTTGGGGGTTGTCGCAACCTGCTCAATAGACGGGACCTGGGTGACGGCCGCGACGGCCGCGACGGCAGCGACAGGAGAGAGGTCGTCCGGGGCGGGAGCGGCGACAAGGGCCGGGTCAGTGGTAGCAGCCGACATGCCCAGGACGGCTATCTCCTGGAGGTGTGGGTTCTCGATTTTGGGGGTATTGGAGATTGGTGAGGCTATCGTTGTATCCGAAGGACGTGCGCTTGGGGGGTCGTGGGATGTTTCGATTAAGGGAGATAGCTCATGGCCCGTTTGATGGATGAAATGTCGATGGCGGGGGAGGAGAATCGGTTGTAGGATGGGGTCTCACGTGACCTTATGCCAGGCGAATGCAATTCGGGCTATGCTTCGTTACATAAGCGGCTGCCTCTGAAGAATTGCACAAAGACGAGGCTGAACGAGGTGATGAAATATCTTGGATGCATGAGTGCCAATGATTGCCGGAAACAGTAGACCTCCATTCTAAGGTGTCTCTTGAATTGACCAGCAGGCGTAACACAATAGAGAGCTGTTTATAGGACTGGAAGACCACAGAAAACTTACACGCAAGATAAACCCATAACCTCGATATGGACCTCCTCGCTAACGTACTAGACTGCCTGGTAGCTTGAGCAATCCCTAGCCTTTATTTTTTAGTCGACGTTGATAGTTGCATTTGGAGATTCCGCAACCTTGACCGAATATTGCTTGCAACGGGGCGGCTTTTATTTTTCGAGACAAAAGGTCGCCAGGGATGCATGGACAAACGTCCGATCGCAAAATGATTGCTTCATGAGGATATCCATCCGGTCGCAACATTTTCCCTCTATCAGGTATTATCGGGACGTCGGTGTTAATTCTCTAATCAGGTGTGATCCGGTCTATCTCGTGCATCCCTGCTACCGGGGTATTTTCCACCTATACCTGCCACGTTCCTGGACAACCTACCATCCAGGTTTAAAAGCGGTTTATCACTCTACCTGCTCTTTCTTCAATGCTGTTATACGGCATGGTGGTCCTTCTACTCCACCGCCCTGTGCAATGAATCAGGCCATTCCCCAGCAAATTCCTCGATAGGAGTCATATCCCGACGTAGGATCCCCCCTGGAGAACTCGGGGACTCCAGCCATCTCTCCGATGCAGCAGCCACGCCGTGCGGCCCGCCATCTTGAACTTTGAAGATGGCTTGAATGGGGATAGTCGGCCGGGGGTTGGATTCCAGCACCACTCTCCAAAGTCTCCATCACGGACCCCCCCAAGCCCGCGGCACAGCAGGTTTCATTAGTGCCATTTGTGTCAGCAGTAAAAAGTCGAAAAATAGGAGGGTTGACAAGTCGTTTCCCAGTGGGTGGAGTGCCCAAGGTGCCCTTGTCGTCGCAGTGAGGGATATGTCCTCGGTTGGCAACTTTGCTGACCTCCCCCAGTCCGCAAACATGTGGCCGCGTATGTTGCGCGGGTAGTTATACCTGGTGCATTCCCCCCTTCTCACGAAGAGGGCCTGGGAGCTTGCTCTTCTTTGCCTCGAAGGATCTTTCCCTGGACAAATTCGGCGATCTACCGTGCCCTCCGATCTGGCTGATCACATACACGCGCATCTACATCGACTTTAAAAGTGCCACCATGTCGTCACAGAAGACAGCCCTCGTAACGGGCACTAGCAAGGGCGGCCTTGGTGATTTCCTTGCCCGGGAACTTCACAAGAGGGGATTCCGTGTCTTTGCGACGACTCGAAGCCCTGCCAAGGTCGAGCATCTCAAGGAGATGGGGCTTGAGATTGTGCTTCTGGATGTTGCCGACTTGGAGTCAATCAAGAAGGCCGCTGAACAAGTCAGTGAGCTTACGGGGGGCAAGTTGGATATTCTGATCAACAACTCAGGTGTTGGTTCGTTTTTGATTCCTCATGCCCATTTATGTGTGTATGGGTGTTGATCTTGAACACAGGCTACAGAGCCCCTTTGCTTGAGTGCGACCTCGCTGCGGCCAAGGCCTGTTTCGATGTCAACGTCTGGGGCGTCTTGGAGGTAACCCGCGCCTTCAACCCTATGCTGATAGCCTCCAAGGGGACCATCATCAACATCGGATCCGTGGTCGCGAGGGTTCCGATCCCGTTCCAGGGCATCTACAACATCAGCAAGGCGGCTCTCGAGCATCTTTCTCGGCAGCTACGTGTCGAGTATGCTCCATTTGACGTCAAAGTCATTCACGTAGGGGGGACTCCTTCCGAGCAAGGATCTATTTGAGTAGAGGCTGACCCCATTCTCAGGTTGTCACTGGTGGCATCAAGACACGATTCTTTGAACACGCGGGGCTTCTGGAGTTGTCTGAAGAATCGCTTTACTACCCCGGCCGAGAACAGCTTGGCCCTTGGATGAGCGCCGAGGCGCAAGAAGCCCTGCAACCGAGTAGGTCTTCCGTCGCTCCGGGGGGAGGTGGTTTATCCCTTACTCTAATGACACCGCCACAGCACCGCCCGAAGTCTACGCCAAGAAGGTTGTCGACAATGCGCTAGGGAGTTTCCCAACCACGCTTCAGTATACTGGCTATGGTTCATTTGCGACTTGGGTCTTTTCCAAAGTTCTATGGAACAATGCGACGGTAGGAGCCCTGATAACTCGTGAGGAAATGATCTATACTAACACAACCGTTAGGACCTTCTTCTGTGGCTCATGGGGGTGCCCGACCTCAAGAAGGCGGTACTTGGTAGCGAGCGCCAAAAGAAGACGGATTGATGAATACGTTACGGCCCAGTGATGATTGTAATGAAATCAAAGCGCTCTTATTGTCTCAACTTCCCGTGTCTCTTGTGCTCGTCTGTCTCGGAGATTTGCGAGACATTCCCTCGGTCGAGGTGGCATATGTTGAACGTTGTGCTAACCACGCAGTATCCTTGAACACATCTCTTACGGCAGTTTCAAGCGGCTACTTTCACCGGGTCAGAGAACAGAAAGAAGCCGGTTCAGAAGTTGTCAGCGGTTTGCCCGTCCTCGGCGAGTGTCCGTCCCTGGACTCTTGGAGAGAAGCTGGCGGCTCTGGACACCATCCAATAGGGCGAATGGTTTAGTGGTATAATACTCCCTTAGCACGACTCGTCCTGCAACAACATGGGAGTGGTCCAGGGTTCGATTCCCTGTTCGTCCAAGACCTGAGGGCATCCCAGTCGGTTGTCGACTTACTTTTTTTCTGCTGGTCCATCCAGTCGCGGCACATTTTTGCGCAAACATCCGCCAACTACCCAGCCAAACTCGTCTCTGCCATCACATAGAATGGGATTCAGCGTGGTCGTGGATAGCTCCGTTTTTAGTTTTACATCGCTATTATCGTAGATAGCAATCTGGATGGTTGATGACGGTTGTCCGACAAGGTTTTGTGGTAGGGGTGGATTGTCCAGCAAGCCCAACTTGGCACGCACTTGGACAGATTGTAGGGATATCTCCTTGACAGTGGAAAGGCTCCAGCAGGTAAATTGACCCACTATTATGCCTATAATACTTAGCGGGTTGTGTATTCTGGTTCATCCAGAAGGTCCAGGTTCTTTGCTAGCCAGCGTAGCTAGCGTCTCTGAGCTTGGATGCCCCTATCACGCTGTCGATCCTGACCTAAGAGGCGTGGGAGAAGGAGAAGGCCATAGCCGAAGATGGCCAGATCGATCATTTGTTCTAATGCTAAGTTAGCATAGGGCATAGGGTATTTAAGGGTACCTAAGGAACTTCCCTATAGTTCCTACATTAAGGCCGTGAGGTATATTATCTGGCCTTGATCGGGGTTGCGAGCTATGGCAGCGATATCATCGTTGGTCTATAGCTCTTAGGTTTGGTCCTCGCGGACGATGGGATTATCAGCGCCTTGGAGGACGCTCGCTCGTTGGAAGGGAATAGCCATTTCGACGGGGCTGTTGACGATGATGTTATTGTTGTTGTTGGTTTTTGGTTGTGGTTGTGGTTGTTTAGAGGTCTTCTTGTCGGTTCAATGTTGATGTTGAAGATTGAATTGACTGGGAGCCAGCGAGGGGGGGCAGCAGGTCGGGATTTTTTATACTGCTGCCGTGGGCAAAGAGGAGATGTGTTCATCTTGAACTAGGCGATGCGGCTGTTAACCTTACTGCTAGATTTGGTTGCTGGGCTGCGAGGCACTGGGTACGGTGCTTTAACCTTAACTTGTGATCTTGCTGTGATGCTTGCTGAGCCACTCTGATCCCCTGATTGGGTTGGTATAGAGCTATCATCTAAAAAAAAAAAAAAAAAAAAAGATACTTAGCGGGTTAATACGCTACTATTATGCTTGTCTTAGTTAAGGTCTTATGATGAAGAGACTCGCCTCTTAGGTGACAAAGTGACGAATGGAAGAGGTATCCGTCAGTAGTCTCGTCCTGAATGGATATAATCCTTGTGAGTGACCGCACTGGAGTCAGGTCCGAAAGGGGCTATCTCTCTCTTCGTTGTTGGAAGATCAGTCCTCGGAGTCGTAGACGATCGCCCGCGACCGGGTCTTGCGGCGGGGTGTCTTGGGGAACGACTGGAAGGAAGAGGAGTTAGATGTGTTCTGACTAGGAGTTAGATGTGTTCTAACTCTCGCCCTGATTCACGTTGGTCTAGAAACTCTGCGTTCGAGTCACAACCTTCTTGCGTTTGCCCTTGGATGAATTGTATCGCTTGCTGAGGCTGAGCCCTCTCCAAGAAGAGTTCGAACGTCGGACTTAGTAATGGCCACGGTGCTTGCCAGCTTCCTACACAGCTTGTTAGTTTGAGAAGTGAATGGAATGGCAAGGGATGCTCTGACTTGATGTCCTTGGCCTGGTCGACCTGCAACTTAGTGATGGCCTGGAGAAGAGAGGCAATCTATATCGGTCAATCAGCAGGGCCTTCCTCTTTGCTTCTATTACTCAATAGAACTCACCAACTCCAAGTTGTTATGGGTGATAGTCTGGCCGAGATCCAGCAGCACATCATCGGCGGCAGAAATCCAGTGTCGAGTCTGGGTAACATCGACTGTCGGTTGGGGAATGTCATCATATCCAGCTGCCGACTGAGAATCTCCAGGATCTTCCTGAGCCGGCGCCATCGTTCTTTTTGTCGTTGATGGGTACTCCAGACAAAGTTCGAGATGCGAGATTGTTTGACGTCGTATGCTCCGAGAAGAAGGTGAAGTTTATTAGTTTTGCTCCCTATTATCTATTGTTTTTTTTTCTTCATCTTAAAAAGACAACCGATTTTTACTGGAAGAAAAACAAGGCTGCCGTATGAAAGGCAATTTGCTAATGAGTTGCCGTTTGTTCACTATTGTTTGGTCAGTGCTTGAGCCGTCAGTGAAGCGATGGGAAACCCACCGGCGGTCCGAGGACAATATTTACTAATGTCCTTCTACTGCTTGCATCCTCTGCTGATAAGCACAGTTCGCCTATTCTTCCCGTTCCAGACTCCGCTCCTCTTTACTCAACTTTCCCCTCCGATATATATCACCTTTCATTCCCCCTCTATACCCATTACCCTCTATCCCCTTCGATATCAATCACATTTCATATCCCTTGACAGTCTTCACCGATCAGACTCGTTAGAGCCGACTCGCCACGAGCAATGGCCCCCAGGATTGGCCGGAAGAAAGAAACCTTCAAGCAATTCCTTGCACGGGTATATGGTGATGCCCAAGATTCTGAGTTTTTCCAGCTCTATGAGCAGTCCAAAGAATTCAACAAGCTCGCTCGTGGGTTTCGGAGCGCCCAGCTTCGCCAAGATTTCGCCGATGAAGATGAAGATCCGCCTGAGGATGACGCTGGGGACCAGTTCCAAGAGCAGATCGACCGCGGCGAAACTGTCGAGGCCTTCACTGACGAGCTGCCGACCGGCATCGCCCAACAGGTATCCGACCTCGACTGCACCACTGCGGCACGCGCGGCTATGGAAGTCTGGCTTACAGTCGGCCTGGATACCTCTCAATTCGGGACCAAGCAACAACAGGGGGAGACGGTCAACGCCTATAAGTTCTCTAATGATAGTGAGCTTCCACGCCCGATTGCCATCACCGGAGACGTGCAACGGGGCAGCACATCTGGCAGGATCGACAGGTATCTCGACAAATTTCCGCAGTTTTTCGAGCATCTCAAACGCACTCCGATCCCCGATATCGCATCCTTCAAGAGCATGTCCTTCGATAGCAGAGGACCGAGTCCTCTCCTCGACGACTCCCGGCTATCGCGGTACCTCAAGGCTGGCGCGTCTTCGATCCCTGCACCGTTCGAGCACATGATCGTGCGGAAACCAACGCCAGGGACTCCAGGTAACCTGAGGAGTGATAAGTTGCGCGTTATCGACAAACTCGAACGGAATGCCGAGAAGGCGATAATTCCAGTAACTGTGGCAGCCACTTCTCGCTGACGACGGTCAGTTGTCGACAAACACAGAAGGCGAGGCTCCTTCTCATCTCTGACCCCTTTTGTCTTCCATCTACCACTTCACTTGCTATTTTTGTTTCATTTCTTTCTTTCTTCGACGCTATCTCGTCAACCTAGCCAACATCCGAGGTATAGGGCGTAGTATTTTCTAGAAGTGTTGAAAGCATAACGACGGGATTGCTTAGTAGAGGATAATCGGGCAATACTTGTATATAGAATGAATAATGATATTCACTATGAAGCTTGATAGGTTCGATTCCCTGTTCGTCCATTTGAGGTGGTTAGAATCCAGCCCGATAGAGCAGAAAATGGATCGCCAGCCATTGTAGTCATTGGCGGTTTCGTCCATGCAGAAAGTAGCCTAGAAAGTTAGCAACTGAGCCAAGTGTTAAAGCATCTCGGTGTCGTTCGGATGCATGCATGCCTGATAGAGCCAACGCGTGCCGAGTTTCCAGGAATGATCCATACAGAAGAACCGGTGCTAATAACAAGCCATCACTGCTGCCCCTGAGCTTGTCATTGGGGCATGGGAACTGAATAATAGCGAGGATAAAGCATCACCCGTGCTGGTGGCTGATCCGCGTTTTGTCTTGATCGGGAATGTCAAATGGGACCACCACCCTACAGGATTCGAGTCATGTCGAGAACAGCATCCCCCACTTCCCCGCAGAGCAGGAGTTGGAGATGCCTGAACGATATTTATTAAAGAATGTACTTTTTCGTTCTGGTCCCATTCCAACTGCCTCTTTCGACTGTAATCCACTGGCTCTGGTGAGCACGAATGGACGATGCTGTTTCCTTGGAGTCGTCTCTTGACCCTTGACAATGCCACGCAAACCCCGCCCTTATAGACCAAAAGTCAAAGGTCCGACCCCATATCTGCTGAACTTGAGGGATCTTAAACAAGCGCTGACCTTTATTTTGGTTAGGTTGTTATGAGTGCTCGCAGCGCCGTGTCTCATGCGACAGGGGCGAGCCTCAGTGTCAAAAGTGCACCTCAAAAGGGTTAACATGTAGCGGCCTTGACATCCGATATCGGTTCAGCAATGGCATTGCTACGAGAGGGAAATGGGTAGGCAAGACTATTCAAAACGTTTATGCGGAGTGAGAACCTCTGGCAAACCTAATGTACGGTTGGTCACTGACCATGGTAGGCGTGAGGAGGACAAGAAACCGAGAAACGATTCAGGTGTCAGAGGACTCAATGCCATTCAATTTGAGAACGTGCAAACGGCCAAAGAGCCGCAAAAGACATCCCCAAAGGCCAGCAAAGATGCTGGCTTTCGAGTCTTGGACTTTGGAATCGACAACATGAGAGCCGAAAACGGGATGGGAAGAGTTGAAGAGGAGGGGAGCGTTGCACAGCGAGATGCACATTCTCAGACTCCTGATTTAATGCCTTCCAGTTGGGAATATCCGTGGCCAAGCGACGCTGAAGCCATACAGGGCTTGCTGGCGACAGCGGAGGGCATCGAGCTGCCAGAACATTCTTCAAGTGATTGGAATGCGACTGAGGGTCTGCAGCCGCCTGACAATGAAGATGACGTCGAGAATATCTATGAGGGCCAAGAATTACTTTGTTTCTCGGACACTATTATGGACTCCCCAGCATTGCCCAGTCCTGCCTGTCAATTACCGTTTGAGCCTCTGCCGGATAACATTCCATCCTGGAAGAGACAACTATTTATGCATTGTGAGTTTCTTCATGTTCCCCGGCCTTCGACTTGCTCAACTCAAAATATTACCTAGACTCCGAAAATATCGCCAGAGAGATGCTGGCCATCGATGGGGTACACAACGGCTGGCGTCACCTGGTCCTCCCGATGGCACACGCCGACGAGGTAATCATGAATGCAGTCCTGGCAGTCTCGGCGTTTCATCTGTCCTTGAGAGACTCGAAACGAATAGGGTCCGAGGACAGCGTGCCGACCACGCCCCGTCCAACTACACCTCATGGTTGTCCCAGTGCAGAAGTGTTATATGCACGCACGATTCAGGGGCTGCAACACCGACGGGAGTTGGAATGCAGCAATCGCGCAGCCAGACAGTCGGTGCTGCTGGCTATATTGGTCCTATTGATTGCTGTGATGGTCAACGGCCGTGAAGACTTCCCGATCCTGTTCAGCATGTTGCAGTCGGCGCTCGAAGCAGTAGGGGGCGAGGACGGTGTTGGCGGTGGCGAGCTGGGTGAGTTCATGATCCGACAGATACGAAAGTAAGAAAAAGGCCCCAGTTGCTTGTATCGATTATGAAGGGAGTTTAACTGACTGACACAACTGGGAAGGCTTCGCGTCTATGCAGCGCCGCTTATCAGCGAGCAGAGCGGCGTCGAGACGCTTGCTGCTCAGGCTCACTGGGTTCACATCTTTGACTGTCTGAACCACTGTTCTCAGAGCCAGCCGGAGCATGCAGCAGCAGTTTCCGCCATAACAGACATTGTGCAGCAAGCACACGACATTTACATGCGGCAGGCCATATCAAACTCCTCACAAACCCCTTCGGCAGACACTATTGCTGCCTCGATTCATGGTATACAGCGCTTCATTGAGACAATTGAAGCGTTTCCAAGGGATTCTCCAGGCCAGCATGTGTTGATATGGGCCACTTTCATAGCAGGCCCGGACTGCATCTTGGAAGAACACAAGGCCTTCTTTGAGAACATGCTGCTGCGACATTATGCGAGGAATGGGTTCTACAACGTGATGAAAGGGCTGCAGCATCTTAGAAGCATTTGGGCTAGGAGGTGTCAAGGGGACAAGTGGACTCGTCTTCTGCCGCAGGCACAGGTCTTCCTAATGTAATGGATCTTAGTTCTGAACCACGGGAGTTAATAGGGGCCCTTCCGGTTAGTACTCTTTTTTGAAGCCTTCCGCTTCCTGGCTCCGAAGTTACTGATCACCACCACCCGTGCCGTGGCTCTTTGAACGCTCTGCAAGCAAACTGTCCCCACACGTCATGATGAGACAAGTCAGCTCTGAATGAGTGCCATTGAACTTGACGGTGGTCCCATTCAACCTGCCCAATTTGGCTGACCCTCTCCGAGGGATGATGGTGGGTCAACTCCGAAGGCCGGCGCGGGATCTAGATCGATGCCGCCGGAAGCTCGAGACGAGGAACGCTAGAGTCATGAGGATGCCCTTCGACGCTTTGAAGAACCTATGAATAAAAGCCCCGCAAATATCTCATTCTGCCTTCCGAATTCAAGAAATCGATCGGAACAGAAGCCGAAGGACGATGTTCCTCGCCCTTGTGCAGAGCCAGATATAAACCATGGCCAGACCCGTGAGGCACTCTTGACTCCAACCTTAATCACATCCTCTTGAATAATCCATTCAAAAATGTCTGGCGCCTTGGAAGGAATCTATGAACCTGGGGTAGTCGACCCCGGGTTTCCAGTCTCCAATTCGACAAGGTCCTTCTGGCAATCCTCACCTCACCCGCGAGCCAACCACCAGTCGCCATGGCCTACTGAACCCGCCGACGTCGCCATCATTGGATCCGGCATCTCTGGCATGAGCCTGGCCCGCACTTTGCTGTTAAGGAAGCCAGACCTGCGTGTCGCTCTGCTGGAAGCACGAGCTCTCTGCTCCGGCGCCACGGCCCGAAACGGGGGCCACATCAAGACCATGACGTTCCTCATGTGGGAGGAGCGCAAGCAGCAGTTTGGCATCGAGGAGGCCGTGCGGATCTCGGCCTTTGAGCACAGCCACCTCGAGGCCATGACGGCGGCTATCAAGGAAGACGGCGTCGAGTGCGACCTCGTCTCGACGGAGGGTGTCGAGGCGTTCTTTGACAAAGAGCTGTTTGAGAAGGCAGTTGCGGCGCTTGAGGACATGCGGGCGCATGCTCCTCACCTGGCGGGAAAGCACAAGATTTATACGGACAAGGACCATCTTCAGCGGGTCATGAAGTTATCGCCACGGTGTGTTGGTGCTATTACCGTCCCGGCTGCATCGGTCTGGCCGTATAAATGGATCACCCGGGCCTGGGGAGATATGATCGACCAGGGAAAGCTCAACGTCCAAACACACACGACGGTACGGGCGATCGACGACCGAGATGGAGACGAATTTGCTGTAGTCAAGACTGATCGGGGAGATATCAAGGCTCGAAAGGTTGTGCACGCCACCAATGCCTGGCTGGGCCACCTCTTGCCCGAGCTGCGACCCTTTATATCCCCCGTCAGAGGAAACGTGGTGCACTATGGAGGTGTCGACGGAGAGTCCTCGGCCCTGGGCTTCGATCCTCGGTACTCAGTGTGGCTCCGGTATGGCAAGAAAGACTACGACTACCTGATCCAGCGCAAAGACGGCGGCGTCGTAGTCGGCCGAGCCAACACCGGACGAGTTACCACAGGCGACGACGGCGAGACGGATCTCTCAGCCATGGCCCACCTCCGAGGCTTCCCGCAGGAGGTGGCTGCTCACCCGGTACCGGGCCCGTCTTCGCATATCGACTTTGCTTGGTCTGGCATCCTGGCCTTTTCCCAGGACGGACTCCCGTTCGCCGGCAAGTTATCAACTCCTGGTCGGAGCCACCAGTGGGTCTGTGGCGGATACCATGCGACTGGCATGATCAAGGCGTTTCGTATGTCGCAGGCGGTGGCTCAGATGCTGCTGGGGGAGGACGTGGGGGAGGATTTCCCAAGGTCCATGTTGGTGACGGAAGAGAGGATCAGAGAGCTTGGGAGGTCTCTGGATCGTGGGAATGCCCCTAGTTTCCGGGCGAAGCTGTAGTGACATTGCGCGAGTTCAATTGTTGATCTTGGAGGCAAACCTTGTGCTACAGAACTCAATCATGTATGAGGGCCATGGCATCAAAATTTCAAGTCGTGTCCAAGATTGTAGGGAACACTCTCTCCGTTCGTATTGTTCCCTTCATGACGAGAGCCCTAGATTGTCCATGGCGTTCTTGGATCCATGGGCATGTGCTGCAGGGCTTCGGTTTCCAGGACAATTTAAGTGACGGGCTTTGAAACGTGATGATTGCAGAGACATACAAGTCAAATATATATGCCTCGGACTTCCTCGGAGTTGGGTACAGTCCAGCCTTACCAATCGACAATTGCTGCATGTTAGTCACCCGGCAAGGAACATTTAGCTGGGTTAAACCCCCATTGGCCTCTCGACAAAGGCCGCAAACAACGGGGTATCACATGGTGCGAGGCGTAGTCGTTATGTTAATGAGCTAGCCACTAGCGATTGGACTTCTTGGGTGCATGTCTGGGCCAATTGACAGAAGAGAGGTAGTCGGATATAGCTGAGGCAAAGGGGGGCCTCCCTAAGCTCGTGGATCTGCCGTCATAGAAGGAATCAAGCGATCGCGAATGTTCGACATCTCACAGCACTGGAACGGAAAAGTTCTCTGAGGTCGTTATGCCGCGAGTGGTGAACCCGGCTTTTCTTGGTATCTGAATTCGGCTGTCCGGCTCGATGGACAGCTCATGTCTCCATGATTGATAAACGTACACCGCGTCCAAATAACCGCAAAACCATCGTCTTCGATCCGACCGCCTAGTTCTTCTTCTCCTGCTGGTCAAGGAAGTTCCTGTTACCCGGTTAGCCGTCGACGGCTCATCCGCAGCCGTTGAATTCGCGCACTTGATGAAGTCGGCCTCGTCGGAGCTGGAGGCGTTGATCGGGGGAGTCGCGGTGGCGGTAGGCTTGGAGGAGCTGCCAGAGGTGGCATACTTGACACCGCCGTACATGGTGGCCAACCAGGCAATGGCCAGCTGTTGATGTCAAGGTCAGTCTCAACCGACGTTTCCCAGGGTGGATGCGATTGCGGGGGAACGAACGTAGTGGCCAGCAACCTGCTTGCCGGCAATGGTGTAGTAAGCGACGCCAGCCATTGTGAATCAGTGCACGAGACCGGGATGGGCGAATTGACTGGTGGATGGAGGGCAATGGGTGGATGTTCAGAGTGTTCGCGGTTGGGATGGTTTGCCGAAGCTCTCAAATTCGGAGCTTGTGCCTGGAATTGCAGGCCCAAAGGGAACGAGGTCGGAGCCGGCGGCTATTCTCCGGGAGAATCTTTATTTTCGGAATCGATCGGATCTACAGCAGCGACGTCACCGAGCCGGGGACTCGGGAACTAGGTTGTACCTGCAACGGCTGTGGCGGCCGTCAAAAGGCTGCGACTTCCCGCGTGGCCGCCTCGAAAGTTGACTTTGTGTCCTCTACAAAACTTCAGATCCATCCAATTCCACTTTGGTCATCCCCGACTCTTGATTGCGATGCCTTGGTGGGGTAAATCTCAAGACTCCAAGCCGGAGCAGCAGAAGGAGGCTGCTCCAATCAAAGAAACGATTGCCGAAAAGCTCCCCGCGACCGAGCAGCTCCCCAAGACGCTGCAGCGAATTGTCGACCATGCGGACCAGAACAGCAACTTTGTCGACGAGATAACCGAGGGCTAGTACGTTCATACGTGTGCGACAATTCTGGCACCTGTTAATTGGATACCAGTGCCCCCGACTCTACGGATACCAACCTTCGCTATGCGGCTTACGCTACACGGATACGGACGATCCTCCTCTCGGCCCACCGATATGTCGCCTATACCTCCGACATTGGCGAGTCGTTTCGACCGGTAGCTCATCCGAACCTCGTTCGCGCAGCATATGGCGTATCTTGGATGTACCTCGTCGGCGATGTCTCGTATGAAGGCTACAAGGCATATTGGCACAACCAGCGGGTCCTGAATCCAAAGATCCTGCTCACATCGCGGCAAGAGAAGATCACTGGCCTCCCGGCTACTGAGACGCGCGCAGTCCACCCAGGTGTGGTGTCTCCCCTGGAGGATTACCGCACAGTCATGGCGCAGCGCGCAATCTTCCAGAGCGTCGCCAGCATGGGACTGCCTGCCTTCACGATCCACAGCATCGTGAGGTACTCTGGGCGAGCCATGAAGGACATGAAGAACAAGACAATCCGGACCTGGGGACCAATCGGTCTCGGCCTTGCGATCGTCCCCTTCCTCCCTGCGATGTTCGACGAGCCGGTCGAGAATGCCGTCGAGTGGGCGTTCCACAAGGGCTTCGAGACGTTCGGTGGGAAGGCTGCTGTAGGAAACGCACCGACAACAGGCCGCGAAGATTTGCTGGCGAAGAAGCCTGCCAAGGAAAAGGAGCTGTGATATTCTGAAACGGAACTCGGCGTTCAGGAAAGGTAGAAGGCGCTCAACTCATGATTAAATGTACCAATGTAGCAAAGGCACATGGTCGATTCAAATATCGCCTATGCAATAGACCAACCCTTGTCTAATATCTGCAACTTGAGCCGTGGTGACCATGGGTTGGAAATTGAGTCCGCTGCGTTTGGTGGGGTGAGAAGCAACCCCGCGATTCACGATCCTTGGATGTCTTGGAAGTGGCTGTGCGCCCGGTACATTAAGTGCGAAGACCTCCTTTCTCCTGGCCAAACCACCGTAAACTCCCCAACACTCGAACAAACCAAAGTTGCAACTTGGACGGAACTCCCGCGCGGGTCTTCTCCGAAATCAGGTTGTTCGTGGCGACAGTGTCGCTCGTACTCAGCCAAGCTCGGTCAGACACGGACGCTTCCAGACGCTTCCTCGCCGCCGCCTCGACCATCTGTCATCCATACTTACGAAGCCTTGCGACAACACCCTCTGCCTACGAGCCACGCAACCAGCTTGACGGCTTTAAAAATACACCAGATCCTCACCATGGCGTCATCATCAACCCCAGAAGCTCAAGACACGAGCTACGTCGAAATGGACGACAAGAACGACGCCACCCTGATTGGCAAGCACTGCGAATACGACTACTGCAACCAACTCGACTTCCTCCCCTTCTTCTGTCAGTCCTGCCGGAAGACCTTTTGCCTCGACCACCGGACCGAAACAGCACACAAATGCGCAGAGGCGGGCGCCTGGGCGGAGCGAAAACGGCTCAAGCAGCTCTCGCAGCCATCCATCGGCCAGGGCAGGGTTCTACGGGATAAGGTCTCCCAGAAGCCGTGCGCGTCGCCCGACTGCAAGACCACAATAGGGACGTCTCTGACCCCCGGCGTGCACTGCCAGACCTGCAACCGAGACTACTGCCTGAAGCACCGACTCCAGGAGGACCACGATTGCAGCAACCTGGTGCCCATCGGAGCCCGGCCGGCGCAGTTCGACGTCGGCCAGAAGACGAGGTCGGCATTCGACAGGCTGCGCGCCTGGGGCTCTGCGAAAAAGGAGCAGGCGGGGCGGGCGCTGCCAAAGCCTAAGCCGAGCTCTGCGACTGCGCGCCTCGTGGCCGTGAACAACCTCAAGAAGACGGCCAAGGGCGACGACAAGGTGCCGGTGGAGAAGCGGGTGTACATCTACGTGGAAGCCGAAGCGGAGACGGCAAAGGCAAAGTTCCCCAAGGGCGAGTTCTTCTACAACAAGGACTGGGTGGTAGGCCGGGTCCTGGATGCCGCGGCCAAGAGTTTGCAGGTGCAGAACATCAACAACCAGAGTTCGGACGAGAAGGACAAGCTGCGGGTGTTTCACGTAGAAGGCGGCAGGATCTTGGAGTTTAACGAAAAGGTTGGGACGGCGTTGCAGAGTGGGAACACGGTGGTTTTGTTGAGAGGCGTTGGGCCAGCTACGCCTGACTTGATTGAGCCATGATGTTGGAGACCTTTGTTGTAGAGCGATAGAGATGCATGATTTGGCGTTGTGAGCAGGTTTAGTGATACCAATACAATCAAGATTGGCAGCGAGATTCGCCATGATGAACTTGACCCTGTTCTTGAAGCATCACCAATCACCATGAGTGCCTGGTGGAGCCCGGGTGTGCAGCGATCGGTTAATTGCAATTCGGTTAAGTGTGTCACGTGCTTTCGTGTCTTCTCGCGCCCATGACGGAGTGAATCGCCCGCGAAACCTACCGAGTCCCCTTCACCAGGTGCCGGATAATGCGGCAGCTCACATTCCGGAGACACGATGCCTCCTGTTGTACCGCGCAAGCGATTGCGTGAGTCACCTCCACCAGGAGAGGCGAGGCCGTCAAAATCAACCAAGGGGAAGTCCAGCGCAGCACGGCGCAAAGCAACGCTCTATGACGACCTGGATGCGACTGCGACTCCTCAGTCTTCAAAGAACTCGAATTCAGTCCTTCACGGTTTTGATGAAGATGACGGGCAGAGCTCTCTGACGTCGCTTTCGGATGAAGAATTTGAGGATGCTGTGCCGCCAAAGGAGTTGGAGGACGAGGGCGAAGATTCCGAAGACGACGAGGACATCGAGTTTGAGGACGTCGAGGCGCCGGCCGTACCAGCACCGGATGCTCCAGCACCATCGGGGGACTTGGAGTTGACGCTCAACAGAGACACCCGGATTTCACTCACAAATGCCTTTGATAGGAAAGGCGGTCCTTCAAAGCAAGAGAGGAAAATTCGCCACGCCACTCACTGCGTCCACGTCTTGCTGCTTCTATGGCACAATGCTATCCGGAACTCGTGGATTTGCGACCCCGAGGTCCAGGCGACAATGATTTCCCATCTTCCCCCGAGGCTCTGGGATGAGGTGGATCGATGGAAGCGAAACAGCGGCCTTGAGAAGCCACCCGCAAAGAAGGCGGCCAGCGCCAAATCAAAAGCCAAAGGTAAGAAAGCCCAGGACAAGCGATCGCGCGACTGGGGAGCAGAGGCGGAGAGACTGGAGGAAGGTGTGGTCGATATGAGCCACGGGGATCCTCTCTTCCGACTCATGCAGACATTATCCGCTTGGTGGAAGCAACGATTCCAGGTGACGGCGCCAGGACTCCGGAAGTGGGGATACATGGCCCTTGAGCGGTTGGATAGACTCACCAAAGCACAGAAGGCGGAACCTCATGACCCTGAGCAATTCGGGGAGAGGATTGCAAGCCTAGAGGACTTCCGTCATTGCGCTCGGGCCTGCGAAGGTAGCCGAGATGTTGGCGCTCAGCTCTTCACGGCCTTGCTTCGCGGACTGGGCTTGGAAGCGAGGATGGTTGCGAATCTTCAGTCATTAGGATTTGGATGGAATAAACTAGAGGATGCCGAGCCAGAAAAGGGCGACAGCGAAACACAAGCGAAGGCGACACCAGACAAGAAGAAAAAGACAACATCAAAAGATGGAACCATGGCAAAACAGCAAGCGTCAAAAACAGCGAACCAGAAGACAATTTCAGCAAGAAATGCAAAATCAAACGCAAAGAGTGCAACAGAGGCTCTGGGGGACCCGGATGAGCTGAAGCTCGAGTACAAGGATACTGATGATGAGTCTGTTGTTGAGTTGGAAGTCACGCCTAGAAAAACGGCAACTCCGAAAAAGAGATTCGACGGCGATTTGGACTTTCCACACTATTGGACTGAGGTCCTATCTCCGGTCACCAACAAGTATCTACCTGTTGACGCCCTGGTCAAAAGCGTGGTTGGGACCAACCGCGATCTCGTCGAATCACTTGAACCACGCGGGGCAAAGGCAGACAAAGCTCGCCAGATCATGGCGTACATCGTTGGATACTCCCACGATGGGACCGCCAAGGATGTCACAGTCAGATACCTCAAACGGAACATGCTTCCCGGCCGCACAAAGGGCGTGAGAATGGCGCCCGAAAAGGTCCCCGTTTACAATCGCCACGGGAAGGTCAAGCGATACGAGCAGTTTGACTGGTTCAAGACTGCCATATCTGGGTACCGGCGAGGAACGAGGAAGCACCCCATTACCGAAGTTGACGAGATGGAGGATGCAACGGAACTGAAGCCCGCGAAGCCAGAAAAGAAGGAGGTCAAGGAAGGCCAGGAAACGCTGCAATACTATAAGCAGTCGAAAGAGTTTGTCCTTGAACGGCATCTGAAACGAGAGGAAGCCTTGAAGCCTGGAGCAAAGGCCGTCAAGGTCTTCAAGAACAAGGTCAAGGGCGGCAAAGTCGAGGAGGAGGATGTATTCCTTCGCAGCGACGTCCTCAACGTGAAGAGCGCCGAGACATGGCACAAGCAGGGCAGGGCGCCTGTGGCTGGAGAGCAGCCTCTGAAGAGGGTCCCCTACCGCGCTGCCACCTTGAATCGACGGCGCGAAATCATGGAGGCAGAGGCTGCGACAGGAGAAAAGGTCCTCCAGGGCCTCTATAGCCACGAGCAAACAGACTGGATCATCCCGCCGCCAATCAAGGACGGCGTCATTCCCAAAAACGAATATGGGTACGTGGCCCCCGGTTGTGAACTTTCTTTTTTCACGCATGCTAATAGCCGCCCAGGAACATCGACCTGTTTGTCGAACACATGTGCCCCCAGGGAGCGGTTCATGTACCCTATCGTGGCGCGATGCGCGTTTGCAAGAGGCTCCAGATCGACTACGCCGAGGCTGTTGTTGGCTTCGAATTCGGACACCGCATGGCTGTTCCCGTCATCCAGGGCGTGGTGATTGCGCAGGAGAACTACGATATGGCGATGGAGGAGCTGGAGAAGGACGAGGCAGAGCGGGTGCGCAAGGAGGATGAGAAACGGCGCAAGGCTGCGCTGGCACAGTGGCGCAGGTTCCTCATGGGCATGCGCATCGCGGAGAGGATACGGCAGGAGTATGGGGAGATTGACGAACAGATCTCGGTGTTTGGACATGCTAGAGATGCACCAAGCTCCAGGAAGAAGCCGCAGGAAGTTGATGAGGATATGGCCGGTGGGTTTCTCCCTGAAGGCTACGAAGAGGAGGAGCCAGTGGAGGAGCCAGCTCATCATACGTCGAGTTTCTTTCCCGCGGTGGACGAGGACGACGATGGCGACGATGGTTTGGTCATGGAGGAAGACCACGGGTCGGCGCAGCGGCAAACAGAAGTCCAGATGCAGGCCGACAGTGGACCAGAGGCGAAGGACGAGTCCGAAGCCGAGCCAGCACCGGAATCAGACTCCGACATGGTATCAGAAGCAGAATCTCAGCCACCGCATCCAAAGGCGAGATCAAGAAGAGGCCCAGCGAAGCAGACGAGAAAGAAGCAGCCTGCATCCGAACCGGCAACCAGACGATCAACACGCAGCGGGCGAAAGGTTATTTCATATGACGAAGAGGCCTACGCCGAATGTAATGAGGATTAATAGGCATCGAAGCTGGCTGAGAAGTGAGAAGCTTTGGCCAATGTACTATCATTGTTGGATGAATGAATGATGATCCCTGTGGCTTCATGAATAGAAGAAATACACACAGCTCATTGGCTGCTCAGAAGAGTGTCAGGTCTTCTGCCTACCTATTGTTGGTCACAGGTCGATGAGCCGACCGGTGTGGAAAATCCCGGCCACCTGCTTTCAGCCGTCTCTTGACTGCCGAGCCGAACAGTTGGGAAAAGCAAAGTTGGGGGTGATGTTAGATTTGAGAACTGTTTCCGAGAACCCGGTAACGTAAAGTTGACCCGGTGTCTCGGTCCCATATTATGCACAAACTGCCACAACAGCCTGAAGCCTTGAATCTTTTCCTGCCGTTATTTTTCGGCTTGTTGGCTGCCCGGGCATGTTCCCCTCCAACTTTGTGACAAGTGACAAAAGCCGACCCCGTGAGCCTGGACCTGGAATAATAAAGCAACGCCTTCCGCCGCCGCCTGTGCTCCTCGTATCTACGGCTGACACGCTGTCGACCCCTCATCGGCCATCCATCTCATGGTCCCATCCAACAAGCCACAAACGCCCTGGTTCCTCCTCCTGCCTCCCGCGCTGGGTCCCGAAATGGGATGCCGCCGTCGTTGGTCGGGCCTGGTCATTGGATACCTGTACATGACACACTCGGGCTTGGGTTTATCATGGGCGGACGTCGTTGGCGAAACACCTTGCCATCTTTTCCCACCTTTCGACAGCATCGTTTGTTGTGCGGACAAAGAACCCAAAAGAACGAGAGAATCCAACGCAGTCGAAAGGCTTTTCCTTCCTCCGAGAGTCCCCTTTCGTGAAACCGGCTTCTTAAACTTTTCTGTCCCAGACTTTCAACCTCTCCGCTCGTGCCTTTTTTGTCCGACTCCTCGTTCTAGCTGCTCAGGCGAACCTGGTTGTACCATCGACTGCGTCTGCGACAGACGAGGTTTATCCCATACTGCCTTATTTTTCTCAGCGCAGGCGACAAACGTACCGCTCTGGACAAACTGTCCATCGACTTCTGCTTATATATACCCCCCAGGAGGGATCGGTTCAATATTTGCTTCAACCCTCCGTGTCGCTTCTCTCTCCAACTCGCCCGAGCTCAAGGACTGGCATCTTCCATAACCTGTCGTTGGGGAAGAAGGGGCCTTGAAATGAGGCAACCTCGTCAAGAGATGGAAGGGACTAGGCACCGAGCATTCATCCAGCCCTTTATCACTTCCATCTGAGAGACATCGCTATTTTTGGGGGGCTTCCTAACCTTGCCTACTTCACGACGCCTACTTCACGACACCATCACCTACCTATTCCTAAGAACCAAAGCGATATTTGCCTACCCTCCGTCCCTGCTCGTCGCAGCAAATATCCCGAATTGTCGTGTACATGATATCGTCTGCGTCAAGCGCATGTGCAGCCAGATTCGACCGAGCATTCGTCCTGCATACGTTGGGTGCATCAAAGCGCGAGGTAAGTCAGTTATCAATAACGAAAAAAAAGTCATTGCTGCAGCAGCAGAGGGGGGAAGATGCGATGCTGCGAAGTCGCAGTCTATTGTTGCAATGAACTGGGATCTATGCCATCATTCAGAGTTCATGACCAAACCTTATGGTTGCAATCATAACAATCCCTCCAATGCTGTTCATCCCCGAGGCCATGTCGTCATGATCATCACGGTCCTGCTTTTTGTTATCGCGGCTACTCTACATGAAGAGGGAAAGGGACGGGGAAAAAAAGAGAGAGAGAATCGACACTTGTATTCTATTCACTTCAATCATGCTATGCTTTTCCCCCTCCAGTGACGGGGCGTGCATGCTATTATAGTTGGCCTGTGGCATCATTCAAGCTCTAGAGTTCATGCATGCTCGCAAGCACCGCAGCCATTCACTTCTGCTGCCTGCTATTTACCTCTATTGTTTATTTTTCATCTGCCACTGCCAATTTTCTCCCCCCTTCTTTTCATCTGGACTCCCCCCCCTTTTGTCATGACCTCAAAGCAACAATACGCTCCTGCCCCTTTCCCCGTGTTATTATTCCCCTGCTTCGATTCGGGAGTGACCACCCCCCAGCGTGAATAGCGGCAAGGCAGCCCGCCGCGCACAATGAGGCCCGCAACACTCTGGAGGAGGATAAAGCCTCCTGTGCCTTTGGGTCCTTTCCTCCTTCCTTCTTCTAACTCATCTCGAATCCAGATCTCATCCTTGAACATCCATCAGACCTCCAAGAAAGTCGAGGAACCCCAGGAGATCCTTGCTGTCAGCCATCACCTTACTCATCGCCTGGCTCATTGTATCAAGCGACTCATTCGGAGGCTGGGCTGCCGACTGTTGCCATCGATCATGGACGACACGGAACAAGCCCTATGCCAGGCAGACCAGCTGCAGCAGGATGCCTGCATCCAAGCGGTCACGGCCCTGTTTCCTGACATTTGTTTGGGATATCTCAACGACATCGCCGCGCCCCTGTCCTTTGTCTCGGACGATGTCATCAACCACATCGTCGACCTTCAGGAGTCGGGCAAGGCATACGCCAAACGAGCCAACGACTACACTCGCAAGAGAAAGCGCAACGACGACGATGCTGATGATGACCCCGCTCTGAAGGCGAAGCGCAAGTACAACAACCCTAATCGGCCTGTTCTGCCAAAGAACAGCCCTCGTGTTGGCATCATGCAAGTCCCCCTCCCCTTTGAATGCACGACTGCACCCTTGTGGGTAGAGTTGCTGCTTTGACTGTAACCTAGTGTTCCGGGCCAAAAGCTAATAACTTTCTCAGTAAGAAAATGATTGCGGGTGATTTTCCACTCGTACCTATGAAAGCAATCCAACAATTCCTTGCCCAGCACGGCCAACTTCTTCTTCCCACCTTCCTTGCCATCGACGACGCCCTCGTCCAAGCATGCAACGGCGGCCCAGAAGTGCCTTGGAAGGACAAGAAGTGGCCCTCTCCGCTGCCCAAGCGATACAGCGCCGATCACATTACCCGGAGCATCGCCTTTCCTCAGGATGACGCTGAACGAGAACTAATGGAGGAACTCCAGGCTGCTAGATTGGTCATGGCTTCCATGTCGCGGGCGCGGCAAGCCGAGACAGATGCTAAACGTGCCGAGCTCCGGAACTTCGAGAGAGCCAAGGCCAGCGGCGAAGTTGCTGAGTGCGAGTGCTGCTTTGCAGAAGCTCCTTTGAACCGTCTCATCCACTGCGACGCGGAAAGCGTCCATGTAAGTCGATTCTTGAAGCTTCCGCGTTTTGATCGCGACTGATCTGGCAACCAGCTTTTCTGCGTCGATTGCGCCCGTCGAAACGCCGAGACACAGGTTGGTCTCTCCAAGTACGAGCTGGAGTGCATGTCCACAGAGGGATGCAGCGCCGGCTTCTCTTTTTCCGAACGACAGAAGTTCCTCGACGACAAACTCATCTCAGCCCTGGACAAAATTGAACAAGAGGCCGTTCTCCGCATGGCTGGCCTCGAGGGCTTGGCCAGCTGCCCCTTCTGTCCGTTCGCAGCAGAGTACCCGCCAGTCGAAGTCAACAAGGAATTCAGCTGCCTGAACCCGGACTGTGGGATCGTGAGCTGCCGTCTCTGCAACGCGGAAACGCACATTCCAAAGAACTGCGAGGAGGCGGCTCTTGAAAGGGGCATCGATCTGAGACGAGAGGTCGAGGAAGCCATGACGGCGGCCTTGATCCGCAAGTGCAACAAATGTGAGTCTTTGGTCCTGGCGGTTTTGAGGATAACGCAGCTAACCTCGGACAGGCGGAACCCCTTTCATCAAGGAAGCGGGATGCAACAAGATGACCTGCTCTCGCAAAGGCTGCAAGAACATACAGTGCTACGTCTGCTCCAAATCCTGCGACTATGCGCACTTCAACGACCGCAACAGGGGTGGCCAGCATGGCAACTGCCCTCTCTTCGACGTCGTCGAGGACCGCCATGAGAAAGAGATCAAGGCGGCCGAGGAGCAGGCCATACAGGAGGTGTTGAAAAGACATCCAGGCCTGAGCGCTGAACATCTCAAATTCAACATGTCCGACGTCGTTGCCCAGGATGATAAACAACGCAAGGCGAAAGACCCCTACGTGAACCAAAACGAGCTCGTCATGAACGGTGCCCGAGTCGACGACCCAGATTTCGCACGGGTGCAGGCTAACATTCTTGCCAGAGTGCGAGAGGGAGGTCAGCGAAGGGTTCGAAGACAGCAGGAGCTCCGCCGGAATCCCATCCTGGGGCCAATCCAGCAGCCTCAGGATGTCCCTGTACCACAGTTGGGTGTGCCATTCCCGATTGTACAGCAACGGGTTCCAATGGTGCCCATGGCAGTAGACAACCACCAGAGGGCGATGCAACTGCACCAACAACAGGCGGCGCATGAGCACCTTCATCGCCAACAGCGCCAACAGCCGCAGCAACTGCATCTGTTGCAACACCAGGAGCAGCAGTTGGTTCATCAGCAGGCTCAGGACAACCTTCACGCATTCGCCCAAGATATGGATCAGAACCAACAGCAGCACGAGCAGCCATCGCCCCGACGTGGAGTCATCGGCCGCCTTAGGGAAGCGGCTGAACGACTTCCAGGTTTCCAGCGAAGGCCTCACCAACCTCAACAAGAGCAGTTTGCGGGCATCGCTCAGGAAATGGTACTCGCTCGGCGACTTGTTGACAATGCTGAGTGGATAGGGCGCCTACGAGCTATGGATATCGGCAATGCTCAAGGCGAGAATGCTGCACAGCCTCCTCCCATCTTTGCTGACCCGTTCGGCTTTAACAATCCTGCGATTGACGCCTACCAGCAACTTGGTCGACAACCTGAGGCTCAGCAGATGGTGCAGGAGCCACAGAACCAAAACGCGGCGGCTATGAACCAGGCGGTCGGCAATGCAGAGTTCCAGTTCGAAGGCTTTGGCCGGCAGATGCAGTTCGGAGCCAGGTATGGTTTTCTCGGGCAAGGTCACCCACAACCAAACCTGTAGCGTACTGCTATTACTACCCGGTGGAGTCCATCTGTGTTGAGGGAGTTGGTACTCTGGTCGGAGCGCTGGTCGCTGAAGGAGGATTTTTTTTTTTTTTTTTTTAGACACGGTTGTGTCGTTGTGATTTGAGATCAAATGTGAGGCAGGGCGTCCTCGGTCTGAGCTTGAGATCAGATTTGCCGGCATCGGAAGGGAAGTGCATATGAGCATCGGCGCACAGGTTCATGAACATGTTGTTTTTCTTTACTCTTTCTTTCTTTCTTTCTTTCTTTTTTTTTTTTTTTTTTTTGATCCGGATTTGCTTTCATTGTAAGCGAGAAGGTCGGCTTGCGTCATTTCTGAGAAGAGCACATCGCCTAGTTAGCGTCTGAAGAGTAGTCGTTCTCGAACCCGATAATAACAAGTTTTGACAACCAGCACCGTGCTGTTGACAGCTGCTCCCAATCCTCAGGATTAATGCTGGGGCACTCACAGGAAGATAGCTATGCCGTCAGTTTACCTGTTCCTCCCGAATCGCTCGTGCCACTTGCCCTTGCTCCCCGTGTTCTTTGGAGCCCCCGCCGAGGCACCGGCGGCTTTGTCTGGAACAGATTCCAGCTCCACGGTCTCGCGGATGGTGGACACGATGGAGATGCCTTGTTCGGGGGACTCTGCTGACAACGCAGGGGAGAGGAGCATCAGGGCATTGGAGGTGTTCTTTTGGCGGAGGGCATATGTCTTGGAGGGCGTTTTGAGGATGGCGGATGTGTCGGAGGACTCGAGGGTAAGGCTGAAATAGCGATCAGGTGTCTGATAACTTCTCGATTTTGCTGCTGCTGAAGTGAGGTGGAGAAGCACTTACACGGGGGGAGAGTCGGATTCGAGAAGGGATTGCAGATCGGGGGGAAGCTCGATGAGGCGGTAGTTTGTCAAGGAGGGGTTGTGCTGGATGGAGATGCCGCGGGATTGGCTTGACATGGTGACGGCTTGGGGGTTGAGTTGGCGATTGATTCGGAATTGGGCGTGGAGGGATGTGGTGGTGTTGCTCTCGAAATGTGAGGTTCGTGTTTGAGGGTGGGAGGGTGACGTCTGTGCTAAC
Source organism: Fusarium nematophilum (assembly GCA_033030565.1). Classification (NCBI taxonomy): domain Eukaryota; kingdom Fungi; phylum Ascomycota; class Sordariomycetes; order Hypocreales; family Nectriaceae; genus Fusarium; species Fusarium nematophilum. Next base: position 454,556 of record JAVIXY010000006.1, read on the forward strand.
CTGGGTTGTTTGTTTCGCGACCAACTGGGTAACGTGGGGCACGGCCGTTTACACGTGAAAAGACGACCAACATTCCCAGCGGGCATTTCTACACCAGGACATCATCCAGGGACATCATCCCAGAATGAAGACTAAATAATTTATAGAATTCGGTATGTATTTTATGTAATGGGATACTTTATAATCTGTAATCTACGGGATTACAAAAGTTTTTTCGGTCGAGTTCAACATTTATCTTGTGACACCGGAGCTTTGACCGCTGCCTTTTCCGTTGTTGATACACAGCGGGACTTGACTTACACCAAGAGTCGAGTGGAGAGGCAATGTTATTGCGGTGTAAAGCCGAGTGGCCACTAAAATCTAAGGAGGCTAAATCGTTCGTTTCATCTATCAAACAGTTGGAGTAGTAGCACATCATCAGAAGAGGCGATGATGCTTCTGTTATTCAGAGCCATCACCTGCGATGCCTCCACTGCAGAAGCACTCTTTCACAAGCTTCCCGAGCTACGATTGAAAAATCCCTGGTTCGATTACCCGTTTCGGGTGCCATCCACCAAGTACTTGAAACTTCCATACCTTTAGACTTTTAAACTTGTAAACCCTCCGTCTATTTACGCCAGAGCGGGGCGACGAGTGCTCAACGCGTCAAACGCGTCTAGAGCTTGGGGCTTTTAATGCTTCAAGCGGGCGGGGCCGCCCCAAAAATTCAGCCCTCATTGCACTGGAAGGAAGCTCCCGCTTACCCCATCAATTTTTTTTTACCGCTGTTGTTGTTTCTTGACAGTGGAGAGGTTTCTGCAAGGTCCCTTGTCGTCTGGGCCAACCAAGTCTTCTTCCTTGTCTGCCATTCTTCAGCACCGGATTCCAGAGACGGAATTTGGGTCATCGTCTGGACTGAACTTGTACAGCCATAATTCTTTTTCAAGGCATTCTTTCTCATCCCAGCTCTTTTTTTCGGTACTTGTTTTAAAACCCGGCTTTTAACTATCACGTGGGTTTGTTGATCTGACAAACAAGCCCGGGGGGTGTGTGTTGACTGCAACCTCAATCAGTGTGACGCGGCGATTGAGTTGCATGTTTACTTTGCGACTGACGGCCCACTTCCACCGCCCGCTTCCGTTTCCGCTCCCCGACGACGACGAGTCTTCTCTCGACCTCGACCTCGATCTCAACCTCAACCCTCGTCCTGACCCCGGCCTCACTTCGCCCCCACGGAACCCCATCGCTCGCATGCGTGAATGTGAGCGTACGTGACGAGGAGGAGGGGACTCGTTCTCGTTTGCGCTCCTTGTCTCTCGTTTTCGGCGCCTGATCTTCCGCCACCCGCTCCCTCAGGTCGAATCCCCCAGTCGCTCAATCCCGATCTGCGGCCCGACGTCGAGACCGTCAACACGCCTTCCCGAGGGCCGCCTCAGTGCCGGCCCATTGCAACGACGCCATGGTTCGCGTCACCGACGAGCTGGCGCTCTCGCCCGATCATGTCACTCTCTACCACGCTGTCGACCCCTTGCTCGGCCATCTTCCCGTCCTGATCTTCCACGGCCCTTCGACCACCGCAAACTACACCCTCAACAGCTCCCGCGTTCAGGTCCACGTCTTCTCCCCGGCCGGCTTCCAGTGCTTCCCCAGAATCACCATCTCGCCCAACTCGGCATTCTACAGCGTCGTTCACTTCCTGCCCCGCGAGTTCCAGGGCGATGAGGTCTACCGTGCTCTTGCGTTTGGTCTTTTCAAGTACTTTTCTGAGCTGCCCGACTACGTCAAGGCCTATCTGAAGAACCTTTACCCGACGCGAGGTCGACGGCCGGGCAGTGCTCCCGCGCTCTTCAGCGAGCAGCATGCTGCCGACCTGGTCAAGGACATGGTCCGGAGCGACCACACGCCGGACATCATTGAGACCTTGCAGGATGCTTTGCAGACGCAGCACATGAGCAACCTCGACCTCGACCTTGTGCTTCCTCCTGGCGCCATCGTTCCGCTCCAGCCCGACGATCTGGAAGACGTTCCCGACGACGAGGACGACATTCTCGACCCAACCCTGCGACAGTACGGAGGGTACACTCCCTTGGTCAAGCTGTTCGGTGAGCCAGTGTTTCTGCCGACTAGCCGTCTACGAAGAGCACCCTCGAAGCCGTCTGCGCTGAACCGGAGCAAGGCTTTTTCGAAAGATCAAAAGGTGGAACTGCGCATGAAGCTGGCCGAATTGGTGTACACGGAGGAGCGCTATGTGGCCAAGGTGAGGGAATTGGTGAGCCACGTCGCGGCCGACTTCCGCGAGAGTGCCCAGGCGCGTCCTCCGGGCAGCCTCAGTCCCTCCGAGGAAGAGCTGGAGAGGTTGTTTCCCCCGTCAGCAGATGGGATCCTGCAGCTTAACTCGGGCTTCATGGAGGAGATGCGCAGGGTCATGGACGAAACTGAGGAGGAGGCCACCCGGGATATGGAGACATCTACAGTGAGCTTCACGGGATCGAAACTGGGCCGCACAAAGGACCCAAGTGGTGCTCTAGCGATTGCGAGGCTATTCCTGGAATGGTTTCCCAAGTTCACGAACTGCTACCAGGATTACATCAAGGCCAGCCAACACTTCCCGACATTGCTGAACTCCTTCCTCGATCAGCAATCAAGCTTCAAGCAACGGGTCGCCCAGGCTGGCGAGCAGACCATCCGCTCCATCCTCATCGAACCAGTCCAGCGACTCCCTCGCTACAGCTTGCTCATCGACCAGATTGTTGGCTGCATCCCAATCACTCACCCCGCTCTGCAGCCCATGCTGAAAGCGCGAGATATCATCACAAATATCTGCTCCATGGATGAGCCCCTGCCCGACAAGCCGCATGTCACCAGCCGACTTCGAAATATGGTTGAAGCCTGGCCTTTGGATCTCGAGCCGCAAGGGCGTCTCATTGTAGCAGCAGACTTTGTCGAATTGGCGCCTCCATTCCAGCCTTTGCTCAATCAGTCGGACAAGTCTGGCGTCTTCCTCCTTTTCTCAGACTGCGTTGTCATTCTAAAGAAGATGAGCGGCAACATGACTGGACGTGATCTTTTGCGCGAAATCGAGAAACCATCCGCAGCTGGCTTGCTCATCTCCATGACGAATGCAGCAGGTGGCCCAGCAACATACGAGTTCGTCTTCACGGGATGGCATGACCTAGCAGACGTGCGATTCACCGAGGCAGTAGACGGCACCCTTTTCTGGATGACATCCACGTCAGAGATGAGGGGAGCTCACCCCGGCGAACATAGGATCAGCAAAGCCGTTACCTCGCGATGCTTCCTCCTCCAGGAGACCTACGAAGCAAGGGCTTCGAAATGGGGAGAGGATGTCGTCAAGGCCCGGGTCGAGGCGCGATTCTCCGAGAAAGAGCGAGAAGATCCGACTTGGACACTTCGGTCGGCGCGCATGCCAGATAGCAACCTGGGCCTACACGCGGCCGTGTTCCAGGAGGGGGCCGACCAGCTGATTGAGGGTCGCAAGGAGCCTGCCCCGATCCGAGTGGTCGTCGACCATGATAGGGGCACTAAAGGAGCGCCTGTGGGCCATTACGGCGTCGAGGTTGTGGTGAATGTGGCAACCAACGACATGAGGCGGGTGTCGATTCTCACAGTTGGGCTGAATGGGAGGCAGTTCCAGGACGACGTTGCTCTGGAGGATTTCCTCCCTACAATGTCACGGCGACGTGAGTACCCCAGTATGAAGCAGCGGAGCGAACGTTGTACACTAACAAGATGCAGTCATCCAATTGCTAAGCACACAACACAATGTGTCCAACATGCAGCTAACGGCGCCACTTGTGTCGTACTATTCCAAGACGCTGCATGGGCTCTCGCTTTCGACAAGGGCTGAAAAAACACGGTCTTTCCTGGGTTCTTCTCCTGTTAAGCTCCTCTCAAGCTTCTGGTCCGGAAGCTCCACCCATGTCTCTGATTCCGCGAGCTTTAGCTCAAAGCACAAGCAGGTGCCATCAATTCACCGAAACAACAGTCAGGCATCTGTCGTCAGCTCCATAAAGGGGGGCAAGGACAGTGTGTCTCAAGAGGAGAACCGCCCAGAGAACCCGTTGGTGCGCCTGGAGCAGACATTTACCGGATATGTCGCAGCCTTCCAGTCCCGCAAGGGTCTCATTGTGGGCCGCACATTGCTCAACCGCTCCATGGTTGACGAGCTATCAGTCAACGATCTATACAACAGGCTCATCGAGAGTCCTTTCGATTTTGAAGCGGCCTCGGATTTGAGCACCGAGGTCATTTTAGTCGCGTTTGAGAAGTTCTTGCGCATCGCCTGGGCCGAGCAGATGGGCCCGGTCATGTCGATGCAGTCGCTCGATACCCTTCAGGAGCGCGTTAATAAGAGAGTGCCAGGAGATTTTGCAGATTTCGTCAACTTCCTGTTTGGCGACATGGCACCGCAGAACCGCCGGGCCTTCACGGCCCTCATCAAGCTGCTGGCCGATCTGCTGGACGGATGCGGCAACGACGGCGACAGGGGTGCGTTGACACTTGCTTTTGCCGAATTGCTCGTGTATGACGGAACGGCACCCAACTATATCAATCTGCTCGATCGCCTCGTAGAGGATTGCCATCGAATTTTTGAAGAGCCCAGCTTGAACCACAGCTTCAATCTTGATAGCTCGACGTATGAATCCATCAACTCGGCTCTGCGTGGAAAATCGTACGCTCCGTCGCTGGTCTCCAATACATCCTCGCTACGCCGCAAATTTGGCTTCGACACGCTGCTGCGGCAGAACAGCAAGGACGAGCGATCGTCGGTCTGGCGAACGATCAGCAAGCATCGGAATCCCGCCACCGGCGAGTCTCAGAGCCTGTCCAAGGCATCTCTGGGCCGCTCTCGGTCCATCGACGACAATACTCTCCCCAAGAAGTTGCAGCGGAGGCCCGGTTCCAAGGACCGTCCGCCCATAGCAGGGGCGTTTGATGACGTACAGAGACCTGGCAGCTCGCACCGCGTGTTGGAGACGATTGGAGAGCCAGACACGGAGCGGCCGCCCGCTCGGTCGCCGAGGAAGAAGCGGCGCAGCTCATTGTCGGACCTCAAGAGCCTCATGGCAGCCGCTTCGCTTGACGATGACGAGCCAGTACAGCCGCTCCAAGACGCGAAGCAGACATCGGAGAAGGTCAATGCGAGCCCCAAGGCGACGACACCGTCTAGAATACCGGTCAGTCCCAGTGTGGCACAGACGCTGCGTATCTCGAGACAAAAGGAGAACGTCGCGGATCCATTCCAGGAGGGTCCACCAGAAGCTTCAGAAGAGACAACAAATAAATCGAGCTCTCCGACCAAGGGCCACAAGCATTCCAGGACACTTTCAACAACCAATATCCCGACACTACGTCCGTATCGTTCAGCTCCTCCTGGATCCGAGTCGCCCACGCGTCGCCAGAGTGCCAGTCCGACGCGGCCAGGAACCCAGAGGCTCCGCCTACAATCGCCGCAGAAGCTTCGAGAACGCCTGCAGACAGAGAAGCAGGCGGTCGAGGGCGTGGATGCCTCTCTGCAAACTGAGCTATCCAAGATCGGGGAGGAGATGGCGCGCGTCAACAGCACACGGCCGCCGGGCTCGCATTCCGTTGATATGAGACGACTGGGCGCAGCCGTCCGGCAGCTTGAGGACCGCATCCCCGTCGTGGTGCAGGAGCTCCAGGAGAAGCACGATGCGATCCAGCACGACATGGAAACCACGGTCAAGGCAGCCGAGGCCAAGGTGCGGGCCATCGACCAGCTGTACAAGGAGGCAGTGGCGGAGAACGAGCTGCTGTACGAGAAGTTCAACGGGGAGCTCGGCAAGATCGTCAAGGCGCTCAAGGGGAAGGGCAAGGAAGAAAAGGAAGACCTGATGACGCGGCTGCGCGACCAGAGCGAGGAGACGGCGCGGATGAAGAAGGAGAACGCGCGGCTGAAGCGCGAGATGGTGAGTCTGCGCGCGGCGTTGAAGGGGACGACGGAGTAGGCGATGCTGTCCTCTGCGAGGCTGGTTACAGGGCTGCTCGGGCGTTTGAAAGGGATTCTGGCGGTTACGATGCGAGGATTTTGTCACGGCTTGTCGGTCGGGCTGTACATTACGGGGCGGGCTCTCGGATTTGTCGGAGTAGGGAGCAGGGCCGTATGGTACGGACTGGGCCAGGTCTGGGATCATGGTCCAGGGAAATGGGATTGATGTCATGTTACGCAAGAGGTATTAACTAGAGAATATGAAGTGTCATGATGATGACGATGATCTCTATTCGGAGGGGTATCATGTTTATGGGAGACCTTTGAGGGTGTCATGAGGCAGGGCTCTGCTCGATCCAGCATTCGAAGAAGAGAGGGCCAGCTCGCACAGAACGGATTGGCGTCGTGTTTTGGCCGCCGAGTGACGAGCCCTGATTTGGAGATGTCTCGGTTGGTGGTTGCAGGTTGGGCTGGGAAGGGATCCAATGCTGCGGATGCTACAAAGAGAAAATCGTCAGCCAAGGGGTGCCAGCCACATGATGGACAAGAGAGATAACCCACCCCTATTGGCGCATCTGCTTCGTCGCGCAGCTCAACAGCGAGCGTAAAGGTGCTCCCCTCTGGCAGAGAGGGCATCATCTCAGCCGCGTGGGCAACGCGACGCAGCGCACCCCTCAAGGCCTCATTGACATCGGCCCAATTCACGCACTCGTCGACTCCGCCCTGCGCAGCCAAGACTCCCGCAGCCACGGCAGGGTTATACGTGCCATCATCCTCCTTTCCCGCGTCGCCCCACGCCGGAAAGGTCTCGACGTCAAAGACCCAACGCTCGAGCACGTCAAACGTCTTGGCGGCGTGCATGGAGACGACGACGCGGCGCACGGTGCCCCTGCGCAGCTGCGCGGCCACGGCGGACACGGCGTCGTTTATCCACGCGCATAGGCCCGGGTGGCGGGACTGGTGGACGGGGAGGTTGAAGGCGCGGGCGGTGAGGAAGGTCCTGGGCGGGTAGAGGCCGCGGTGGTAGAGGAGGGTGTGGAGGGTGAGGGTGAGGAAGGTTGTGAAGGAGGAGAGGAGGGCGGCGGCTTGGGTGGAGGGGATTGAGGGGCCTTCTATTGACATTGGTGTGGTTGGGCTGGATACAGGTGGTGATGAGCAGGGTTGGTGGTTTGGGAGACATGGCGAACGCGTTCATGAGCAAACGCGATATCACGTGACAGCTTAAGCACCCGTTCACATGAGGAAACCACCTCTGACAAAACAGAACATTTGCGATTTTAGCAATTAAGGGGACCTTGCATTCCATCGTATCACTGAGGCCTCATTCACGGCCCAATTACACCCAATCTAGGCAACTGCAATGTCATCCCTACCCGACATCATCAGCACCGCCATCATCATCATCACCCCGCGATGCCCAAGGATCCACATATAGGGCTGAGGCAGCGACTTCATGACGCATCTCCCGAACCTCAATAAGCCTCCCCTTTTCATCATCCCCAACCAACGCCTAACGTACCTATTAAAAAGACCCCCAAGTCTCCACCGTTGACAGCGACCGGTTCCACTCTCCATCAAGCCACCTCCAGCTACTCCCTACTGCACACTTCTGGTCAAACCAAAAAGAAAAACAGCTTGCCAAAGATAATTATCCATCATGCCTGAGCCCCTCAGCGTCGCCGCCATCCTCGGCGGCATGGCCGATTCGCTCCCAACGCATCCCGCCGGTGACGACTCGTCCGACCTGGCCTCGTCGTACGAGGCCATCGCGCTGCTCATCCACTCGTACCTGGCCGCCCTGGGCTTTAAGCTCTGCGGCTTCGACGAGGAGAAGAAACTACGTTTGTCGCTCCGCGAATTCATCCCCCTCTTGTATAGTACAGACAGCTAACATACAGCCGCAGCTGAATGCGAGTCCCTCGCCCCTCGTCTGCCGCCGCAATGGAATTCCGGCTTCGGCTCCTTGAGCTTCGTCTACACGCACAAGCAGTCCTCGATGAGCTTTGTCGTCCGCGTGGATCGCATGGGCAGCAAGGTTGAGATCCGGGGACTGGCTGTTGGCGACGACAACATCTACCGCTTTGAGCGGGCGGTCCGCGACGTCGTGCAGTCCGGCGGCCTGCCTGTGCGCATCACGATGAACGACAAGGAGGAAGATCGGAGCGATCTCGCCGACAAGCTCCGTGGTGTCTTTGTCTCTGAGCAGGCCATCGCCGGTAATGTTTCTTTTTATCCCACATATGACATGATGTGCTGACCAACCATCTGCCAAGATATCCTCCACGACCTTAAAGTCAACATCGTCCAGAAACTCATCCCCAAGCTCCAGAGCGAAGGCTACGTCGAGACCGCCGAGGCCGAAGCCAACGCCCGCTCTGAGCGCCGCGCCCAGGAGGCCCAGGACCCCAACCGGCCCTTCCGCGGCGACCCCGTGCCGAACCCCAACTTGCCTCCCCCCGCGGCGAACCCTCTCCCGGAGATGGCCCGCCCACGACCGCACCCCGTGGGTGACTTTCCGCCTCCCGGCTTCGAGGATGAGTACGAGATGAACCGCCCTCCGCGTGGAGCGCCGCTCATGCCTGGTCGGTCGCCGTACAACATCGGCCACGATGACCTGAATCCTCCTGGGCTCGGCCCTCACGACCCCCTTCGCGGTTCCTTTGTGGGCGGCGGGCTGCCCCGTCCAGGCGGTGGCTCGGGGATGCACCCAACCTTTGACGACCCCTTGTTCGGCGGTCCCGGCGGCGGCGATGGATCCGGCGGCTACGATCCTCAAGCGCCGCCGGGAGCACGGTGGGATCCCACCGGTCCCGGTGGCAACCCAAGGTTCCCAGGCCCCGGGAGTGGAAGGGGGAATGATCCATTTGGTGGGTTTGGGGGAGGGTTCGGCGGAGGGTTTGTCTGAAGCAATCAGAGGTTGAAAACAAGGGAGGCTGTATGATTAGAGGACAACCACTGGTGGGCGTCCTATGAGACCCATGAACAGAATGAAAAATACGTTAATTTAACTCTTACGCGCCTCGTTTACTGGCGTGCTTCTTTTTTTTTTTCCTTTCCGCTCAAGTATCTCTCAGGACTCCAACAAAAGCCGTAGCTTTTTAGTGAGACAGGCCACCCACATGTTCTTCTAAGTCTATCTACAGTTCGCGTCCAGTCATAAGGAGCAGCCTGGCTGGATATTCTAGATATCAGTCCAAGGCGCTCGAATCTATCTACTCTCGGTCGCCCAGGGAAAACAAAGGTGAAGTGTCTTGTCCCGGGTCCCGCTTTCATTTTCCCATTTTTTCCTCCACTATCCAGCCTTTGCTACACAGGTCTTTACTTCCAGAGTTGCTTTTGCAAGTTCCTCTTCCGAGCCGACCCCATCTCCAGAAATTTTGGCTCCTGCGAGATGTCGACGACGCAACTTCGAGGAGCTTCCTATTGTCCTGCTGAGTTGGCCAGTTCGTTAAGCTTGCCCTTCTCCTCCTCCGTGAGCATGTTGTACCAGTCCTGGAAGTTGGCAATATTCTCCCGGCCGCAGCGGATGAAGAAGTCTGTCAGGTACGCCTGGGTCTCGTCGTCTCGCTGTCTCTGACCACCCTCGATGAAAGACATGAGGTCGGCCTTGGTGGTTCCGAGGCTCAGGTCAAGAGTGTCGTCCTCATCCTCCCAGCCCTCGTCGTCGTTCTCCTCGTCGTCATAGCTGGCCGACGCAATGGCGGCGGCGGCGGCGTTAGCAGCAGCACGCTGGCCAGATGCGGACAGGAGCTCCTCGATGAGCACCTTGATTATCTTGAGTGACGCAGGAACAATGGTGTACTGGTCGGGGTCTGTTGACGGTGCCGGTTCATTAGCGTCTTGAGCTTCCACATACTGGACGTAAAGACGATGTAGTAAGGGGATGGCGGAAGAGTCGCCATTTTCTGAATACGTACTCTGCTTCGCTTGCGAGCGAGTCTTGATGCGGCCGTCGTTGGGGTTCACAATCAGATCGCCCTTCACATTTGTCTGCGCAAGGCGGGCATCGTTCAGGGAGTAAAGTTTCGACAGAGCAATCACACTAAAGAGGTCAGTCAAGGTATGTGTTTCCGTCCCGCAAATACCTACTTCTGTCGAATCTCATCATAACCGGCAAAGTTGACCGAGTTCTCCAGCCACTTGGCCAGGACAACTTGGAGGCCACTCTCACCGTTGATTTGAATCTGACTCAGGAACTCGACCACGTCGCTAGCACCAGAAAGAGTGAGGCGAGCAAAAACAAGGATAAGGGACTGGATGAATGCGGCAGCTTGCGCGGTAGCAAGTCGGTTTGCAACGGCTTGAAGTAGCTGAGGCAAGAAAGGACCAAGCCGCTCTTGGCCAGCCTTCTCAACCAGCTCGGCAGCCAGACCGCCAACCTCGGAAGCCGAGTTGTCCTCGATCGAGGGACCAAGCAGACGATCGATAATGTGCAGACACACCTCCAGGCCGGATCGGCCATTGGCATCCTGCCAGGCGAGAACCTGCTGGTGGTCGTGCTGCAGAATCCACTTGACGGTCTCTGATCCGGGTCGGAGAACCTCACCCTCGGTGGATTCCATGAGAAGACGGTTCAGCTTGGGGAACGTAGCCGCAACGAATCCAGCAGGGAGGGGTTCGGATCCGTGCTCAGCCAGGACGGCCAGCAGCTCGGTAGCAACCTAGATCTGGTAAGTTTAACTCAGACATCGCTTAATCCTTGTGCATACCGTAACAAGAGGGTTGTCCTCTGTAAGATTAGCGACATCAAATGCACCGGTAAGAGTAGGCAGAATCTTGCTGCAAAGGGCAGTATAGGACTCGGGTTCTGACAGGCTGCCGACAATGTCCTCGAAGGCTTCGGAGACCATCATGGTGACTTGGAAGTTGCTAGCACCCAATTTCGCAAGCATGAAAAGCAAGTCGACAGACTGGACTTCGTTGGAGAGGGCGATCCGCGTCTCCATGGTGATGGCGGCGCGAAGGGCCTCAGCGAGTGTGACCAGGAGCTCGTCGGCATCTTCCATGTCGGCGGGATCCTTTCCGTTCATATAAGTCTGGATGGAGTTGATGATGGGAACCTGGCGGTCTTGAGTGACACGTCCGGCATTGATGAGGCCCTCAATAGCCTTGACACAGGCAACCTGGACGACCTCAGACTCCTCACGCGTAATGGAAGCGATAATGCGGTCCAACAGCTCCACAGGGGTCTGGAAGGCTCGGCAAAGGATGCCCGCGACCAGATAACCCCTGGCGCGGAGGAGGGGTTCCTCGGGTCGGTTGATGGCAAAGTTCACCAGCTCCAGATAAGCGTGGGCCACCTCGTCGGGAATAGGCTTGCTCATGTCCTGGAAGTCGCTGACCAGCATGACAAAGAGGTAGAGAGCTGCTTCCTGACTGCGCCAAGAGGAGCCGTCGGTAGAGAAAAGGGTCTTTGTGTAGCCGAACAAGCCGTCGATGGTCTTCTGGTTGAACCACTCGCCCATCTTGATCAGCAGGTCGCCAGCAGCAGTTCGCGCAGTATAGTTTGCAGTTACAGACGTCTCCTCGGCAAGGTACAGGGAGCAGTCGATATCCCACAGGTCCTCCTCTTCCCGAGTGACACGAGAGTATGCAACGAGCATCTTCATGATCTCCATCATCCACGGCACCTCGTGGGCCGAGGCATGGGCGTTCAGCTGGCCATCTAGCTCAGCCTGGACAGGGGGAGCCCTGAAGCACTGGTTCAAGAAGTCGAGCTCTTCCAGAATGAGGAAGTCCAGGGTGTAGGGAAGGCTGTCCGAGTCCTCCAATCGTCCCTGGGCATCATGGTTGATGTAAAGCTCCTCGTGGGGACCTTGCATTAGAGAAAGTTCCTCCCACACGGCACTAAAGAAGGTGGTGCTCTGGGGAAGGAGAAGGTTGGGGAAGACACGGCGGATTCTCAGCAGGGTCTTGACAACCTGGAGCTTGAGGGCGATGATGCTGTTCCACGACTCGGGCTGATTGCCCGTGGTCAAGTCGGCGTCGGGGAGACGACTCTTGAGCACATTGACAAAGAAAGGGTTCCATTCCTTTAGGAGCTCGTCCGCAAAAGCACGAACCTCCTTCGCGTGGTCCTCCTTGATCATATTCATGAGGTCGAAGCAACCTCGGAAGGTGGAAATAGCGAGCGCTCGAAGCATGGGTTTTCGGTTCTCGTTGAGGGCGACTTCGGTCAGGGCCTTGGCGATATCGCGAGCCATGGAGAAGAACTGGTCCTCGCTCAGGCTCTCCTCGATGAGGTCGTTGAGAACCCTCAACGCGCCGTGGAGCTGGGCATCGGTGCCTGTAGGGACGACGGCGAGGATGGTGGGAAGGAGATTCGGCCACTGTTCGGGGAAGTCGTGCACGGCGATTTTGCCTACGGCATAACTAGACGAGTAAAAGGTGTGAGCATTGCAGGAGGCGTCCAGAGAAGTTGGTAGAATCTACGCACCTCGCCGAGATCTTGACCTTGCGGTCATCCTCCTGGCTCAGAGACAGGTCAAGCAGGACCTGCTTGAGCTGGCCCCTGACCTCATCCGAGATGGGGATCTGCGGCTCATCGTCGAGCTCCTCGATGCTCCAGTTCTTCTCGATGAAGAGGCGCAGGTTGCTGAGGGCGGCCTGACGGATGCTGGTGTCAATCGAGGTGTGGGCGGCAATGTTGGCCAGGGACAAGGGAAAGGCGGGATTCGTGCGGGCGCGCTTCAGCTCGATCTCGGCCTGCTGTCTGGGCGCCTGTTCAGACTGCTGGGTGTTGGCGAAGAGCTGAACCAGCTGGTCCTCCATGATTGCAGCAGATGCCTCAACGCAACAGCAACAGATGGAGGGGGGCAAAGGTGAAGGGATTCAGAGAGCTTTGGAGGAGAAGGTGAAAGCTGGCGGGGGAGATTGGTGATGGTGATGGTGGGGTGGGAGAAACAAAAAGTGGGCTTTTTGTGAATGGCCAGGCGCGTTTGGTTGCGTCTCAGTTCCAGTTGCTGCCCAGCAGCGCTTGCACTGGAGGGCTTCCAGTTGGTGCGTGAAGAATCGCGGGGCAGGACCTGAAGCTCGTTCACGTGTTTTTTCCTTTTTCCTGGACCCCCTTCTCCTCTCCCACATGGCGAACCGTCACCTTGGCCTGCTGGAGCCTCAAACACTAGAGACTACGTACAGTGCAGTGCATTCCTCAAGCTCGGAGCAGGGACCGAGATGCGAGTTTTCGTTTGGTTACATGGGTAAGGTAAGTATCCGTGTTACGAGCTTGGCATTGGCTTCAGGCTCGGGTTTCTCATCATGTCTTCCTGGTCCGGAGCGCATACCTGTGTATTCCCTCCGCCGTACCAGGGTCTGAACTCGTAGTGATGTTACCCGGCCGTTCTGTATGCTCCCGTCCGTACAGCATGGAATCTTGAAAGGCGCATGCAACGTGGGCCTCCTCGCATCGGCAGTTGACAGCCGAAACTCAAGATCAAGATGGCCCTCAATTAGCTCTCGTAGCCATCTACGGGCATGTAGAGTCGCAATCTGTGAATTTTTCCTTTGCTCTCTGTGCAAGGAATATCAATGCAGGAAGTGGAAGGCCGAGGTTCCACGGATTCGCTGGTCCTGGTTTTCTCCAACGGCTGGGTGCGGACTTATCCTCGACTGAAATCTGCCACTATGGCCTCATGCGTACATGCACATCGTTCAGTGAATGGCCTGGCACCCCAATCAGCCGGCATACGGCTGGTGTTGAGGGGCATCGTTGCTCTCACACTCGGTTCAAAGCGTGTGTCACGATGTGTGAGGTCTAATTCATTCGTCGAGATGGACGAGTTCAGCCTCCGTCTAGACGACCAGATCTCCCGCACGGGTCTCATCCGCGCAGCCAGGGATGCCCATCTTCCAATCTCTCCACTGTGAGGGTCGCCATGTCGTATGAGGTTCTTTGACGATGCCTAATTGAGCGAGGTGACCAGGCTGTCCGACGAGAGAAGACCCATGGCTGCAAATGTGATGCCATGATTGCTTTGTACTGGTACGATGCGTAGCATCTGGATGGAGCTCGTATAGAGTCCTGAGGTAATAGCCTATAATAATCAGTGTTCAGAGCAGACAGACATTTCCGAATCCATGATTGTATTTTTTATTTTTATTTTTTCATGTTTGGCTCGGTTGGTGAAGAATGGAGGGTCTTACCCTACGGTTGAGATTCAGACATTACCATGTACCACAGATGCTCGAAAATGTTGAAAATTCCACATCGATCAATTGTAGTAATGCCTAGGGCGACGCCTGTTTTCCGGTCTTACTTCTGAGATTGGACAAGCTTGATGCTTTGCCGAGACTTCGTTTGAGCGTGTTATCAAAGTTCAAGTGGTGCATGCTCACGTTGGCTCAAACAGGCAGTATTACACGGGGACGAAGCCCTGGAAATCCGGGAAGATTCCGAAATGACCCATGGAATTGACACGAATTCATTATACCTTTAGCCGCAGATGAAATTTTGCAACTCCGTGTGGGAGAGATATCGTCGATAACTGCGGGCATGTGCCTCATGTTCCAGCAGTCTGGATGAGATGGGTTGACTCGATGAGATCGAGTAATAAGTTTCTCTGCAGCGAGACTAAAAATCCTGGCTGCGACGCTGCATTATCTTAGTTGCATTGTTGCGCCGATAAGCACCTGGGCTGTCCAATCGTAGCATTCCATTTCCGCCCGCCCGGGGAAGCCGCCCCTCACGGCATGGCTCTGGCCTGTCCGGCTCTGATAGCGGCCTGGGGCATCTGCAGGGCATCCAGACGCGGCCACTAAAACCTTCATCTTCACTTCCAAAATGATTCCCGCCGGCCATCTACCTTGGATTCACTGGGCAAATCCCCCCGTCTCCGTATCTCCTCATGGCTGGCTGGAAGAGGTGCCGACAGACTTGATACTACGACGTCAACGCGAGTTGAACCCCCCCCTCCAGGGACCACCAAGACCCGTCGCTGCTCCGTGATCTGGAGATCCTCTGGTGGGGGTCCTCCACACGACGGCCTCACCCCCCGGTCGCTGAGGAGCCAAGCACTGGGTCTCTTTGTGGCTACAATCTCTCTCTTCAGGATGCGTACTGTAGCGCGCAGCATGTACCTTGGTCCCGTGAGTGACGGGCCAGTGGCAATATGCTCGAAGGGCTCGCTTACTGTTGACATCAGGGCTCACAAAATGCTTCGCTGACGACCACTTACCCGAAACGCAATTGGCCTTCTGGGTCGTCCTGGGGATGGGTCGCCCATCCTCCATCCGACCATCTACGCCGAGCGGCCGGCGGCCATGGCCCTGGCGCTGGTTCGCGTGCCGGGTGGTTATCTGCAACGGCCGGGTCTGGGGATGGATGATCAGACTGATAGCGGCGGCTGATAACCTTCAACAGAATGGGGCCTGTCACCCCTACCTCGCGGTATCCAGGCGTCAAGCCATAAATACCAGCCGTCACCCTCCACGACCAGACCTTCGAGAGACCAAAACAGTGGGGATTCTCCAAACATTCTACCCTTTGTTTGACAAAGCTCACCCCTTCATCACTCCCGGGTGACATTGGATCGTCTGCCAATCTCTACTGGCTCGTCCTACCACTTGCACGTCATCGCCCCTCCTCCCAGAAGAGCTACTCGGGAAGCACATCTTGTGCTCCTTTAAGCTTTTTCTAGACTTTTCGCTGCGGAACTATCCGTATACTGCACCCTCTTTGTCAATTGCTTCGAGCATCACTTCTTTTCATCTTTGTCCAACTTGTCCCCGCCGACACAATGGAAAAAGGCTCCCGGCTCAGAGTTTGGGCTGACAAGCTCGCTGTCGAGTCAGAACCTGGTTTGACGGCGACCCAGCTCATGGTATGAAGCCACACCCAGCCCTACGCTCCCGCGCAAAGACGTATACAAGGCGGTGCAATTGGCGAGACTGAGCCGTACTGAACTCCCGCGCAGCTTACGAACCATGATTTGAAACCGGTCGAGAAGGAGCGTCGTCAATGGGGTCCCTGGAACTTTGTCGGTTTCTGGGTCGCCGACTCCTTCAACATCAACACCTGGATGATCTCGTCGTCCATGATTGTTAACGGCCTCTCGTGGTGGCAAGCTTGGCTATGCGTCTGGATCGGCTATACCATCACCGGTCTGTTCGTCGCCATGAATGCCCGCATCGGTGCCATGTACCACATTGGTTTTCCTGTTGCCAACAGATCCTCTTTTGGTATCTGGGGCAGCTTGTGGCCCGTCTTCAACCGTGCTGCCATGGGTAAGTTTGAGCGTTCCCAAGCTCTTGTTGTACTTTGCTAATGCCCAATAGCCTGCGTTTGGTACGGAGTCCAGAGCTACATCGGCGGAAATTGCGTGTACCTCATGATCCGCTCCATCTGGAAGTCATACGCCAATATCCCCAACAGCTTTAGCGAATCTTCTGGAACGGATACAGCCCATTTCGTCTCCTTCTTTCTCTTCTGGGTGGGCTCCCTTCCGGCCATTTGGTTCCCCGTCCACAAGATTCGCCACCTCTTCACCGTCAAGGCCTATGTTGTTCCTGTTGCTGGCATTGCATTCCTTGCCTGGTCTGTTTCTCGTGCTGGCGGTATTGGTCCCATCGTCAAGACGGGCAACAAGATCCACGGCAGCGACCTGGCTTGGGAGATCGTCAAGGGCATCATGTCATCCATTGCCAACTTTGCTACTCTCATCGTCAATGGCAGTGACTTTTCTCGATTTGCCGCCAAGCCCAAGGATGCTCTCTGGTCCCAGATGATCACCATCCCGATCGGCTTCGCCCTCACATCCTTCATCGGCATCATTGTCTCATCAGCTTCGGAGGTCATCTATGACGAGCCCATCTGGGATCCCCTCAAGTTGCTCGACAGGTTTATCGATGACGGTAACTCTGGCGAGCGCTTCGGTGTCTTCATCATTGCCATGGCATTCACTCTCGCCCAGCTCGGTACCAACATTGCTGCCAACTCCGTCTCGGCCGGTACTGACATGTCGGCCCTGCTTCCCCGCTGGATCAACATCCGACGAGGTGGATACATCTGCGCTGCCATCGGCCTGGCAATGTGCCCGTGGCAGCTCCTGAGGGACAACAACCAGTTCACGACCTACCTCTCCGCTTATAGCGTGTTTCTCAGCTCCATCGCCGGAGTCATGGTATCCGACTACTACATCGTTCGCAAAGGCTACATCGAGATCAAGGAGCTTTACGATGGTCGCAAAGAAGGCCCGTACTTCTACACGTTTGGTATCCATTGGCGCGGCTATGTGGCTTACATTGCTGGCATCCTGATCAACGTCGTCGGATTCGCTGGTGCTGTGGGCCAGACAGTTCCCAAGGGGGCCACCTACATCTACAACGTCAACTACTTCTGCGGCTTCCTCGTTGCCATGAGCGTGTACTGGGGCTTGTGCACGGCGTTCCCGATCCCGGCAACAAGCAGCCGCTGGATGGAGGTTGGCGAGGAGCTTGACGATGTGCGAGTTGGCTACAACACTGGAAGCCCGACATACGATGAAGAGAATGTGACGGACCAGTCGCCACCCAAGGGAGTTGATGATCTGAAGCACATCTAGAGTATATATTGGGAATTTGACGGAAATGTACATGAGCGATGTTGATATAGGAACCGGCTACTTGAATGATATCCCAGCTGTTGGTGGTTGGATGATGTTGGATGATTTGACTGAACCTCGATATTCTATGTGCGATTTATCTTTACTATAATTTGCACGATTATTAGACCATCTGGAGATATGCACTGAATTGAGGTCCTTGCAAGCTCTTCATTCCGATCTCTCCCTGGAAGCATCTCATACCAATAGATTTAAGCCCCGAGCGCAGAGCTACATGATCACGCCTAGAGCTATGCGATGTCGTCGCAAGGTATAACCTCTCCGTATTAGGTACCTCTTGGAACGTATCTCTCAGTTTTGCCGGTACGGAAATTGTGACAGTTATGAGCCTGGCCTTGCGACAGGTATTGTCTTGATGTAGAACCTGCAGTAGACCTCTGGCAAGAGCGGCATTGCGGATGCTCCGGGCAGGCGTCTTGAAAACATACGATGCTGTAGATCCACTTCGATCTCGGCGTCGCCCAGTGGAAGATCCTTAACCTTGACCATCGAGACCCAACACCAAGCCTCGTTGGCTTAGTGGTAAAGCGTATCACTAGTAAACCCGACATGATAAGATCACTGGTTCGATTCCAGTACGAGGCATTGTATTCCCAGATCAAGCGTCATCCAGGCGCTTCGCTTTTTTGTTGTTTTGTTGTTTTGTTCGTGGAGGTGAGGTGGATGGGTGAGATGATATACTTTTTTTTTTGAGGGTCGCACGGCGGCTCGGCACGTGTTTGCGGGCGGGAACGCGGGATTGATAAGGTTTTGATGCGGGATGAAGTTTACGGGGTGCAGGCTGCAAGCTTGCATGATTGCTCCTTCCGCCTTGAGAGCTCGGAATCACCTCATTCAAAGTACTTTGACGAGTTAAAGCTCCGGTGGCCACGCCGGTGTTAGTGTAGGGCACCTTGAGCAAGGTTCTGGATTAGTGTCTGAATGTCTCTGGCTGAAGATCACATTGTGACAAGTGATGTCTCTCCCGGGCTAGAAACCCCGCGTACAGCTCTCGGTGGTCACGTTCCATCCGGGGAACTGATCTCAGACAGCTGCAGCAAGCTTCGATAGCGCCATCTCTGATATCCAATCGTTCGAAACCTACTGGCCCCTTTCGGCCCTGCAGCAGCAGCCTCGGCTTGCTGGCGTTCGATCCAAAACCCCCAAGGAAAAAATACAAAAGCGCGATGCTCCCCTCTCGACCTGGTCAAGTCTGTTCCTGGCCGCATTTCACGCCTCAAAAATCCCGTCATTATGGCCCCCTCCGAGTTCTACCTCTGCCTACAGAAAGGCATGTCCAAATCTGCGCATCATCGTCCCATCACACTGACTTGAACTGTGTTTTTTCTCCAGGCATCGTTGGAGGCTTCGCCCCACCGACGCCAGAGATCGTCATCACCGTGGCCAAGCAATCGGACAGCGACTCCATCTCAGTCACTGTAGGCAGGCCGACGGCTGCTGGACCGGAGCTCCAAGAGTCGCAGAAGACGCTGCTGGCTGCGGACCGCGAGGCCCTCGTCGAGGAGCTCCAGGGCCTCTTGAAGGATCTCCCCACGGCGGACCCGCCCAACAGCGAGGACATCTACGGCTTGGACACTTCCATCGCCTGGGGCAGCGAGGAGTTGGAGTGGGTGAATGCGGGACCGGAAGGGTGCGATACGCAGAGGAGCGAGGTCCAGGCGAGTGCGGGCGAGAAGCAGAAGTTCCAGCGGGCGGTGGACATTGTATACGAGATAGCTGATGCGTAGGGGATGGTAATACGAGTTAGTGTCTAACTGGGCGGTGTTGAGGAGGCCGGATGGAGAATTCGTCTCGGTCGATTCTGGTCGGTGAGGTTTTGACTTGCAAGAAGAAAGTTGTCATGTTTATCCACTCTCTGTGCTACTATCGAATTGCACAGAGCATTGCCTGCCTTTGTGATCAGTCTTGTTGATCTGGGTTCTTGAGGTTCTTGATGGTGGTTTCCATAGACTCCGTCTCCTATGGTGGGAGGTTGAACTTGCTCCTTATGCTGGTTCTCCCTGATATATTGACATAACCTTTGTCGCCCACTGGACTAAATGCTCCCTCACATTTTGATGTCTTAGATGCCGTCAACCTTGATGACCTCTTTGGCACCGTCTCACCGCCACAGTAAGTGAACTGTCTCTCTCGTGTCTATGTACCAACACGTGTGTTTGGTTGACGCCTCTGCCGGTTTGCTGATCTTTATGCCACCGTCTCGGAATCCCATTCTCTCTTCTCTCGTTGCCGATTCTGTACTTCAGTCGGAGAAAGGGGGCCGCCGCCTCCATTGAATCCATCCATCCAGTGCTGGAACTTGACTATGCGTCCCCCGGTGTAACCGTCACGTACTTTCCAGTCGACCGATCGGCTGCGTAGGCGAGTGCCCAGGTCACCGGTATGCCTTCTTTTCAGGAGAGTATCCCACTGGTCGGTGTATGGTACGTTGCGAGGCTCACAGACTACCGGTCTTCGATAATTCCTTTGCCAACTCTTGGCCTCTGATGGTGAGGCGGCGCAGCTGCCCCTTGAACCCCATGTTGACTAAAGGAGGTCAGATGGCGGAGAGAATCTGCCTATCGATTCAACTTACTCGTCTCTTGCCGCAAGGCTTTGATACCATTCGCAGCCGCCCTTTGTGTCTGATGTATATATAAAGATCCAGGTGGTTCCGTCTTGCTCGTGGCGATATCTAAATGTGTCCGTGCCTTTTAAAGTTCATAGCAGGGAGGGGTTGGAACCTGACTTGTTGCTCTGGTAGATGCTCGAGCTTCTCGCCCGGTTCGTCCTCCTCGAATGATAGGCGTGCCGAAATGCCTGCTTATATAAAAGGGCGTGGTGCCGAAGAGGTGGCTTTGGCGAAAGTGGCCACGACTGATGGAAACTCAGACACGATTGACTTCATCCTTGTTGTTGGGCCCAGGTCCGGCAGAGTCGTTGGGTTGCCGGTATGTTGGGCTTCAACCTCTCTCGTTTGATGGCGATTTCGTCCCCATTCTTGACTCTCAGCCCTCTGTAGATGACCGGATGCTGATCCACAAGACACACAGCTGAACAATGTGGGAACTGCAGTTTCGATACGATGGACGAGGGATATAAACCAGTCGTCTACCTCGCCGTCCCGGAGCCGAATTTTTGGGCTCTGTATCGGTCGGCGCGCAGTACTGCGGAGGAACCCGTCCACACCAAGATGTCATGGCCCTTGGGTGCGATGGGAGGCATTGATAAGGCCTCCTCGACGATTTCCCATCTGTCAACCCCGGGAAGTGGTGAGAATGGACAAGAAGTGGGAGAGTAATTATATAGGGAGGTGATAATTGAAAGAAAACTCAAGATCTTTGAGTCCGAAGCACTTGATAGTATGGTATAGTATGGTCGGAGAGAGCCCAAGCAGGCGAAAGGAGACGGTTCGAGATATTTGCTTGTCGCTAATCTCATCTCAGCAACGATGACGGCGTCACGTTCGATTCCTCCGCTTTCTATTCGAAGCCTTTCGAATTTTGACATATGCGGAGACATTGGCATCCAGACGTTGAGAGCCCCTCTGGTTCCGGATTGGGCCCCCCAAGGACTATATATATCATATGGCCGAGGTTGAAATGTCTTCTTGGGTTGCAGTTATGGCCGTTGGCTGTAACCACACGCAGGACCAGCTCCTGAAGCTCGAGCGGGCCCCAGATCTTTCTTATCGGTGGAAGAGGCCGTCCCTGGAGTGTGGTTCCGTATCCCTACAGAGAACGACGCTCTCTGTAGTCATCGACTTGGACGGATGAGCCTCCTATCCAAGACCTGAGCGGTGCGGAGATGTTGCCGTGCTTGGCCGAGATCATCATGGCGGAGGACTTCGAGTGTGTATACCATAGGGGTCACGAGGTGGTACATGTCCCTGCAGGTGGCCGCGATGTTCAGGGCATCCCTTCAGACCCAGATGTGGTCAAACACGGGTTTCTGGCTCTACCCACGCATTCGAAGGCATCTGGATGGGTATCTGGGAGGCCACCTCTAGCGCCACGCGCCTGATGTCAAGCCGTGTCTCCATGATGTTGATCATCCCGCCTGCGGGCAGGGACTATTGGTAGTGTATATAAAGATATTGAGCATGTCTTCCGTGATATTCGAATAGTATATAGCAATCGGGTATAGAAAGAAGATGGGATCAAGACTTGCGTTGGGGAAGATCGCCAGCTCTTTATACCTGGAGCATTTTGGTTGTTTGCTTTATGTGGATATGTTGGCTGATTGCAAAGGACAAAGTGCCTCTGAATTTGTCTGGGTTTGTCGCTTTGTTAACTTGAGCTTTGGACAGCGGGGTGATGCTTGCTTATGTCATTCCTTAATATCCGGCAAACATCACAGCTAGACTCGGCCATGGCTACCGCAGGATCGCAGCGATTCCTTGGGATCTCCGTACATGACCAACTACACCTGAGCCGTAGAGGACTATGGTGAATCAAAGAGCAGACTTGGACCGCCAGAGTAAGTGACTGGGTCATATTCTATGGTACTTAGGGAGGTAGACAACCCAGATCCTACTGGAGCCTGTACTAAACATCCAGGCCGATAGGACAGAAACATTTAGCAAGCCACGCACCTACAGCAACCCATCTCAAACACCTCCAAACCCCAGAGTAACAAACCACAATGTAAATTCCTAGGCCTAGGGGAAGGAGCAAGACGGCTACTCCCGCAAACCACGTGCAAACCCACCCAATCCGGCAACCCATCCCAAAAAGGAAATTCTGCATCGCAACACCATCGCCATCATCACCACAGCGCCATAACATCTCTCAAAAATGCAAAAGAGAATTGCGCAAAGCACAAAAAATTGAATCACTTGCCTCGTACTGGAATCGAACCAGTGATCTTATCATTACTAGTGATACGCTTTACCACTAAGCCAACGAGGCTTGTGAGGTGATTCCTCGCTTGTTGGAGGATGCTGTGGTGCTGGTGTATATAAATCCCGCATGGCATGGTGGAGATGGGTCGTGTTAGTGCGCCACAACCCCCAAGGGGAATGACACCCAATTCAGGCCAATTGACTTGTGAAATACGTGGCTCGCCAGAATAGTTTTTTTTAATAATCCTCATCGTTGGAAAATAGACAGAACATGATTGAACGTCCTGCTGTTGACCGATCCATTCGTGTACTTGGATTAACACTCCCCGTCGTGTCGGCTATGCTGCACGCCTGTCACTCAGGAGTCCAAGGCCATGGTAAAGAGCAAAACTATTGTATAATCTATATCTAAACTGTATGAGTTCCCTCGTCATCAATCGTAAATACGGCCAAACTCGCTAACAGAAATAAAATACCAAGAACTACCCAAGCAACCTAACTTTTGATGCCCATCCCATTATTTCCTCCACACAACCATAAATCATGAACGATCATCGCTTTTCCTTTTCCTCTATATATAACCCCAAATCTCAATACAATGCCATTACTCCTTGCTTTTCTCGTTGGCAACAACCTGCTCATTCAGACTCCGCTGATCCAAAGGGGTAGCAAAAACAGATTGCGACTCGTACCCAGAAAAGTCAGATTCCGAGTCAACCTGCTTCGGCTGAGCGGTTTCCGCCTTCTCGCAGCCCGCCTTGGGGAGCTTGATGAACATGTCCAAGATGAGAGCCACGCAGGCAATCCCTACCGTGATCCAGAAGACGCCCTTGTGCTGCGCCTTCATGTCCCAACCTCTGCTCTCAAATACACCGACGGCCACGGCCATGATGGCGAGGAAGAAGGCACTGGCGAGGTACGCGACTCCAAAGACCAACGCGCCCGCTAGGCCGAGGAGATGGCGCGGTAGGCTGGTGGTCATGAAGACGTTGCTGAGAGCGGAGAGCACAGAGATGCATGCTCCCTCGGCGATCAGGGCCGGGAACACCCACGCCCAGTAGTTGGGGTTGTCCGGCAAAAGGGCGAACAGAAGAACGGCGATGATCTCTGCCACTCCAGTGGTTATGAGGATTGCCTGGCCGGGGAGGATGTGGAGGAGGAGGCCGCTGGAGATGGACAAGATCATGCCGCCTGCGGCCCAGGGGGCGAACCACAGAGATGCGGTCATGGGGTCTTTCCCGAGGACGGATTTGATACTGAGGCTGTTAGTGAGCGCTCTCCAATATGATACGTCCAGTAGACTTACTAAAAATTGGCATAAAAGAGAAAGACAGAGTAGACGCCAAACTTCAAAGACAGGATGCCCAGCATCTTCGTCATGTCTTTGACCTGAAAGATCTCAGGCGGGACCAGCGGCTTGGAAGCCACCCAGCCCTCGACAAAAATGGCAGCAATTAGAAAGAAAATGCCAACGGAGAGAGTCGCTACAATCTGGGGCGCGGTCCAGCCATATCGACGACTATCCGTGATGGCATAGATGACCAACAAGAGGCCCGGGACCATGGTACCGATACCCCACCAGTCCATCTTGTTCTCACCCTTCCTGGCCTCAGCGTAGTCCCGAGGCGCTGTCAAAAGCGACACGCAAAAGGTCGGAGCCAAGATCATGGCGGCGAGCCAAAAGTACCATCCCCAGGTCAGGTACTCTTGAACCATGCCTCCGCACATAGTTCCGGAGAAGAACACCATCGGAACCATGGCGCCGTACAGGCTAAAGACAAAATTCTTCCGGGGACCAGGGCGATAGGTGCGGCCGATCAGGGAGACACCGGCGGGCAGGAAGGCAGCGGCTCCGATGCCCTGCATGGCGCGGCAGAAGACGAGCATGATGAACGTTTTGCTGAAGCCAGAGATGATAGACCAGATGACAGCCCAGAGAATGCCGGTGTGGAAGACCACGTAACCCCCGAACATATCGGCCAGCCGAGCACAGGGGAATAGAAACGACCCTGCTACCAGAGTGATGACGCTGGATAGCCAGGTTTGAGAGGCTTCGGGGATGTCCAGAGCATCTGAAATTCCAGGGATGAGAACCTGGAAACCGCCAACAAAGAACTCCTACCCAGGTTGTTAGCCAATTGTACAACGCCCATCCAGGGGGGAACACACAGCCATGGCAAGTGATGTCACCATCGAGATGACGAATCCCACCTCACTCCATGCTGACTTGAAGATTTCAGGACGCTTTCGCCCCAGCTTGTCCAAGTCAAACTCCTCTGGGATCTCTTCTACAGTGATCCGAATGTCTGCTTCTTTGGAGCTGCTGTCCATCCCTATAACTTCGATTTGCACGGTGCCGTGTGGAACCAAGAAGTAGAGATTCCTACTACTGCTGGTGGATATCCAGAAAGCCTCGAAGATGTTCACAGCGGCCTGTCCAAGTCGATGATTACAATCCCTCAAGGGGAGCTGTAGTACTGCGACCAAGAATTATGCGGAAATCAAAGAATATGAAGAATATGAGGCTCCCGGGCCGGGGAAGATTTGGTCATAGAAAGTTTTTGGAATGGCTATGCAGAACTGAACTGTCAAGGGCGTACCGAGAACCTTGAGCGATGCTTGAGTTGTTGCCGAAGCCATCGTGGCAGGCTGGAGCTCCTCTCCAGCTTTCTTATACTCGTCCCTGGATCGCTTGATCTGGGTTTCGAGATGGCCGACCTCGCGATATCGCAACATTTTGTGGATATCTCGTCTTCTCGTTCCCGGTCTCATCAAACATCACGATGCTTTCCAAGGGCAGGCGAAGTAAAAAATTCCATCAAGGTCCAGCCATAGCGGTGAGGTCAACGCAGGAAATGCTGTCCGGTTTCCTAATTCGGGGGGCACGATGTTCTGGCCGCGCCGTCCATCTCCACCAGATGGCGACGCGTCGCCACCATGTGTCATATGAGAGAACATGGTGGGAGGAGCAAGGCGTCAACGTGTCATTGATCCAAGCCCAACGAAGGAGGAACGAGGGCGAGTACGGTGAACGGTGAAAAAATGGAACTATCGTGAAGGCCGTTGTCGCAATCGCGTGGTGGAGTTGCGGAGGAGAAGGTGGAGGTTTGATGGAGTTGAGGTCGAGGAGGGAGGAGAAGCCAAGGCTCTCCCTCGTGGGCCAGGCAAAGGATCACAAGCGTAGGCAAGGCCTGACATGCGAATAGTCCAGGCGGGAGGTGAACGACTCGCGAACTACCGAGCAGAGGCGCAACATGCCAGTTCAGTTCAGTCCGGCCCGAGATGCTGGTCGGGGATGTTGGTCGGAGATGATGGCAAAAGAGGCTGACCGGAGAATTAGCCGGAGGAGGGAGGAGTCCAGTAGGAAACTCGAGGTGCCTGACTATCACCAGCCTCCAGTGCATGGAATCAGATGCGAGCCTGTACTCTATACGGATAGAGTAGTACCATCGCCATCACGGACCATCATGGTCCACTGGTCCACCACGAAAGGCGCCATCATGGCCGGGTCAAGTCCGCTTCCCCAAGGCAGACAAAAAAAGAGGCACCAGGCTTCTCCTCATGCTCATGGTCTCATCACGCCGCCAAGTTCAAGCTGGAGCCCCATCGAGCCATCGAAGTTTTTCTAGATCAAAACATGTCGGTCTTGAGATGCGCCGAGTGACAGCTGATTTCCTCTTTGGGCGGGCGTGTCCTCTCTGGATGGACGACCGCCAGCCGAATCCACAATGACAAGCTTTCTGCAGCCTCTGGATGGAGCTGGCTGCTCCAATATCCATGATGCAGGTCCCGGAGGCTCGGCTGCACGGTATGTCTTTTCCTTACCCTTTTGGGGAGCGCTGGCATCGGCCGTAGTCGGGCCCAGCGAGGGAACGTGGGGCTTAAAAGGTTGCTGGTTGCTGGCCCGTTTGTGTGAACTGTGGAAGCGAAGGCCGATGGATGGCCTGGCATTTGGCAACTTGACGTGAGATGATTACATATGCATAATAATATCATCAGCTTTTGGACGAATGAAGTCATGGGATCTGCAACCCAATAGGCAAGGTAGGTAGCATGCTGCAACCTGCCATGACTGTAGCTAGGTGCTACATGTACCATCCAGAAGGAACGCCATAACGTGCGTGCTTGCTTGGTGTCCCTTGCCCTGCCTTTGCCTTGCTTGACTCGCCCTACCTTTCTAGTTCGGATGCTGGTCCCTTCCTTCCTTTCCTTCTCCAACTTTCTAGTACTTGCCTCACTTCCATTGTACCTGCCCAGGTACCATACCACACAGAGGCAGGTGCTATTCTTATCCGCCCCGATCTCCAAATAACTTTACCCCTCCACACGGGCATCCTCTCCTCTTCTTCCTCCCCTTGCACTACCTCGCGGTTCTTTATCTTTTATCACCACCAACCTCGGAACCCTCGTGTCTCCTCACCTCCGTGTCCCCCGCGAACTGCGTCCAACCAAGACCGTACGATTCTCCGAGACACCATGACCGTTCAGTAGCCTTGCGCCCCTCGCTGCTCCAACCGCTGCCGCCCCCCGAAAAGCGCCCGAGCACCACCCCCCAGCTACACAGCTACAGACAGCTACAGCTACCGCTACAGCTAGATTTATAGCTGTCCGCTGCTCAGTCAGCGCCCGGCGCATGCCGCCAAGCAACTCCAAACCGTGTCACAATTGCCGTCGTCGACGCCTGCGCTGCGACCGCTCATGGCCGACATGCCACAAATGTGCGGTCACGGGGCAGGAATGCCTCGGGTATGGCAAGGTCTTCGTCTGGACGCAGGGCATTGACTCCCAGGGCAACGTCAACCCGCCGCCTGGCCGGAGGGTTCCCGACGATGTGGATGCGGCTTCCGGTGCCGGTGCTGCGCACAGCGAGCACCATCACGACCAGCCACATCCCCGACCTCAGCCTGACCAGAGCGACCAGCACCCCCTCGCGCTGCTGGTCAAGCAGGCACGGCAAGCTGCTGAGCAGGCCCAGCAGGAGGCTGTTCAGCAGCAGATGAACCAGTCTCCGCAGTCCATGTCAATGTCCGCATCGTCCAGTGTTGCTGGTATGCCCTGGCCCCGGCCCGGAACACTTACCGACCCATTGTTCCAGGATCTCGACCACAACTCGCGATACTATCTAGCGCATTGTTAGTTCCAAAGTGGCGTATTTTTTCTTCTGTCGGTCAGTAGCGACGCTAACGCATGCCGCAGTTTCTGATAGGGTCTGTCAAGACCTCGTGGTGCGGGACACGCCTGAGAGCAACCCGTTTCGCGAGCTACTACCATTGACACGGAAGCATCCTCTTTTGCTGCAGATCCTCGTCGCAACTTCGGCTCTTCACTGGTCCAATGTCTTCCGCCGCGTCACCGAGATCCCAGCCGGCCTCACCGACCCGGGTGGATATCTCTCCCAGCTTCGGTCCAGAGACCTCGTGACCCGGCAAGCCCTCATCGATGCCTTGACAGCTAAGCAACGGGCCATGAGCCACCTCCGTGAGGTGCTCGACACCCTCGACCCCGCTGGGAGCGAGGTGGCTCTTGCCGCCATGCACTTTTTCATCAAATTTGATCTCATTGATCTGGACAAGTCGGACAACCAGAGCTGGAGGGCCCACCTGGAGGGTGCCACGAGCATCATGGCGCTGCTGAGCCCTGACAGTTCCACCAATTCATCCAGTAGGATGCTGCGGGACCGTGTCATCTCTGACAGCTTCATGTGAGTGACTACACCTGCAGAAACACACGCTCGCGGCCCACCTCGCTAACCTCTGTTCACGATGCAGTTACAACATCCTGGGGTCGACTTTGACGTCTGGAGGGTTTGCTGCCCGCGTTGCTCGTTATGCGGTCCAGTTCCTCCCAGTTCTGAAGCGCGTCGAGTTGACAAGCTCTTTGTCGTGCCCACCTGAGATTCTTCAGATCATCCTGTCGGCGTCCCAGCTATCACATGAGACCCCATGGACTGACCAATCGTTGACAGCTGCCGACGAGGCAATGGCCTTGATTGATCAAGCTTTTGAAGTGGACATTCCCGCCTGGGCTGACTACCTCCGACGACACAATCTCACACTGGACCTCGATAGCCGAGTGCACCTGGCTGCTGCGCATAGATCGGCCGCGTGCCTCTACATTCTTCAGGCGTTGCCCTTGGTACGCTCGATGAGGGCCATTGACACGGATCTTCTCGTGGATGATACGCTCAGCCACCTGGCTGCTATCAATGAAGCCGACCCGTACTTCAAGGCCTCGTCATGGCCTACATTTATTGCCGGGGCCGAAACGCGGGATCCAGAGAAGCGAACGTGGGCATTGACACGGCTGCTGTCTATCTGGAAGATCTGCCCGTGGGGTTACCTGTTCACGGCCATAGAGATGCTCAAGGCGACGTGGGCGTTGCAGGACACACGTGGATCAGACCGGGTCAACTGGTTGCGTGATCTGCGAGGACTGGGGTTCGAGAACTTGATTGTTTGATTTCCTGTTGTGCGATTGGAATTTTTGGGCATGTCTGGATCCAGCCCAGACGCTGCAGCGGGTTGGGCATTGCGTGTTTCCACCTCTGAGAGAAGCGAGTTGGCAAAAGTTTTTTTTTTTTTTTGGCGATGACTAGATGACCAGGGTATCATACGACTACAGCACTTGGGGGCGGTCTCGTGGCTTCGTGACTGCCGACATTGGGCTAGTGATTTATTAGATAGAAGCCTCTACTTTAGCATCTAATGTAATCGTAGCGTAATCTAGAGAAGGGAAGGCGCTGCGGCGTTAACACGTTTTATTCCGCTCAATGCCCGAGTCTATCCCAATTGGGGCCGGCAGTGCAACTCAACAAAATTTTTGAAAGGGCAAATCTCACGATGGCTTCAAAAATGCACAAGGCAACCGAGCCCGCCTACTAGGCTAGACAAGGGACTTCTCCGCGAACCCCCCACCTTTTTGATTCACATGCCCATCTCTGGAGTGCTTTAGCCTGGAAGTACCTAGTTTTGAAGCTAGAAAACGCAGAAGACAGAATGTCTCCATATTCTAGATTCTTTCGCAGCGGAGCTGTCCGTAGCCGCTGGGCTCCTCCTCTCCGCTCCTTTGCCCCTCACAACTTCTGTCCCCCTCCCTGGGGGTGGTGGAGGGGGGCCTCGATCGTGGACGATTGCCTGCCGCGTTGGCAGAACTGCATCTCTGATTTGCCTGCTGGGAGAGGTCACCCCATGGCAACCGACTCGAAGCCTCCAGGGTCCTCACTCTCCCGCGTAGACCCTTGCCACAGAGTTGGCCCTTTGCTCCACCGGCAGCGCAAAAGGGTAACTTATGCAGCTTGCGCTGGCCTGCAGCTTGTCAAAAGTAGCCATGAGAGAAAAATCTCGGCCGAGACACCTGACACGTTTAGAGGGGGAGGGGTTCTTTTTGCGTGCTTCCTGTTCTGTCTTTCTGCACGGGCGAGTCAAGGGGGGAAGGTGTGTTTGACCGACGTTGCGACGTGATACAAGTGTGTGTATCACAAAGTTCAGGCACTCGGGTCTTTTCCCTTGTGGTTGCACCACCTGGGAGCCAAGATGTTCTCTTTTCTCCTCAGACTCTTGTCTGTTGTCTCATGGGGGGGGGGGGGGGGGAATCGCCACGGAGTTTTACCGTAGATCCGGGAGCCCGCCCACCGAAGGGGACTGCCGAGAGATGCCCAGCCCAGTTTTGGCTCCGTACAGGTGGTGGGTGGTTTCAAGAGCTGCATCCCAAAAAGATTATGGGGAGCCAGTCGCCTTGCGCGGAGCAGGAGAGGAGGTTGTTTTAGCGACCAGACTCTCTGTGGAGAGAGACCCTGGCGATCAATTATATTAAAAGAACATTCATTTTATATTAACAGATAAAACAATTAGATTAATTAGTCAAAACCAAACCAAAGGGAGAGAAACTCGCCATGTTTGTTGGGTTAGGAGAGCTCTGATGGGCGTCCCGACCCAGGACAAGGTCCCTTTCAGCCACAGCTTCAGCCCCAGCACAGACACACAGAGACTATGAATTTCAGGTTCACCTGAGTTGGACCTTTGTAGCACGTTCCACCACCTATAGAATTAACCTTGTTTCTGTTGAGAGCTGAGAAACAAATAACAAGTATATACACAGAGATATTCACGAGCCAAAAAGAGAACCGTTAGACGTATAAAGAAGACGGTGGATAGAAAAACAATGAGAAATAGCAAAAAAAAGACAGG
This sequence comes from Fusarium nematophilum, assembly GCA_033030565.1. Lineage (NCBI taxonomy): Eukaryota > Fungi > Ascomycota > Sordariomycetes > Hypocreales > Nectriaceae > Fusarium > Fusarium nematophilum. The sequence goes on from JAVIXY010000006.1 coordinate 485,111, forward strand.
AGAGATTTGTGCAGCCTTCGTGCTGGAAATCTTGAGGCCAGATCGTGATTCAGTCTGTGCGGATTGGACTTGTCCGAACAGAAACGGGGGCCAATCGCAATCGAAACAGCCAGCTAAGCCTCCAAGTTGAACCAATGTTTTACTACCCGCTGCCCAGTAGTTTCCGATCGGCTGGCCACACTGGGGTTACGGCACCTGTTTCCGCTTGTCTACTGAAACTTGGGCTCCTTGGCGGCCTTGGGAATCGATTGCGAGGAACCGTTTGCTCAACTTTGGGGTAACTGGGAGAGTTGTCTAAGAGGTTGTTGAGCTTCGTGATGGATATCTGGGGTTGACATTTGCGATAGTGATGTTGATTATAGCATCACTGATGGTTGCTAGAAACGCTGTCAGTAAAGCCAAGGCCTACGTTGTGCCTGCTGGCTCGTCGCTTGTGTTCGTATATTATTAGCTACACCTGAGGCTGTCCGGACTTGACTACCTAGTCGAGGAACTCAAATCCACCCACAGCATTGAACAGAATGTGCCCAAGGGGAGTTGACTGCGAATGCCGTCACATGTGGAACAGGCTACAGAGCATCTACTAAACTTCAGCATTTACCAACCTGACGATGAGGCATCTATGCCTCATGCTCAAGTTTCCAGCGAGGGTCTGTCTGTTGCTAGGGAATCCCATCATGTAGTCAAACCGTAGAATCGGCATACTCAAATCAATGTTCATGCAAAGAAGACGCCAATCGCATGAACCGATCCGTCAGTCTAGATATCCAGCGCAAGATCTCGGCTCCGAATCGACCTCTCACTGACGTCACATCTTGAATTGCCTCGGTATTCTCTTCAACCCGTTCCCATGTGCTTCGAATCGCTTTCCCTTTCTGGTTCCCATCACATAGTATCGTGGCGAGAATTATTTCTCACGTCGTCTGGTTCCTAGGATGACAGCTTCGCAAAAGCTTCCTTTGGGAATCCCTCGACGCACCCTCAGTCGAGGTAGAGTATCAGCGTCTCCAAGGGCTGTCTGGTTGGCCACTCGGCGCGGCCGCCTCTAGGCAGGAGGTTCGTCCGAAAGACGTCGGCCGCATCCTGAAAAGAAAAAAGAACCCACTCCCAAAGGCTTCGGGTTGATCTTGGCCCGGGTCGGGTCGCCTGTCGCGATACCGCCATGCCAGCCAAGTCCGGAAACCTTGACGTTGTTTACAGAAACAGGAGGCCAATCGCATTCAGCCGATCGGCCAAGCCGCTCTCCGGAACTCACAATGTGGCCAGTGAAACTGGGAGTTCAGGTTTCGAATCATTGTTTTGATTGGATCCCCCCTCTTCCCCCCTGTTCCCGCGCGCGTCGATCTTTCGGCGTCTGAGCGGGAAAAAACTCGAAACCCTCCCCCCGGAAACTCGAAACCTGGCCGCACCATGGATACTCAGCCTCACGAGAAAGAGGGCCATTGGGATGTGAACACCAGAACCGGAGGGACCTGAAGCTGTTGCTCGCATCTGGCTAGTGTGCTTCAGGGATGAACAAGATACAGATCGAATGGCAGGGGGAAAAAAGAAAAATAGGAAAAGACATCACCACTCATGATCAGATATAAAAAGACCGCCGATCTTCTCTGTGGTCATTCGAATCATCAAGCCAACTGCAAGCCAGTCTTCGCCTTTCAACTCCTTCTCTTCTCTCTCTCGCAAGTTCGAATAAAGCCCTGGAGGCTGTCTGTTTATTTCAAAACTTACCTGCTTCTGTAATATTTTCGACTTTCGACTTTCGACTACACCCCCCATCAAAACCACCCAAGATGCACTACTTCGCCGTTTCCGCCGCTCTCATCACCGCGGTTTCCGCCCATGGAGTTGTTCTCTCTGTCCAGGGCGCCAATGGTGTTACCATGCCTGGCCTGACTGGTAAGTCGTACTATCGAGCCTTTGTGATATGGCACCCGTCCCACTAACACCACCATCAGTCGCCGATGGAACTCCTCGCGACTGCTCCAGCAACAGATGCGGCTCCCAGGCTGATACCGCCATCATCCGGGACCGCGAGATTCAGAGCGGAGAAGCCAGCCCCCTTGGCCGGACCCAGGGCAACGGGCCTGTCGACCCCGCTGTCATGATCGCCAACTTCCTGGGCACTGGCGGCGCCAATGCTGCCCCGACCAACGACGGCGCCAATGAGGGCGTTGGTGTTGAAGATGACTTGTCGAACCTGCCCGACCAGCAGCGACGCCGTCACAAGCGCCAGCGCGGAGGCTTCCTTAGCGGTCTCTTTGGAGGTGGCGGCCAGGGCGACAAGAACGAGACTCCCCAGGAGACTAGCGTTGCCGCAACTGCTGGAGACGGCGCCACTTCCGGTCTGCCCACCGCTGCGGATGACGGCAGCGTAAACATGACCTTCAGACAGGTGTGTGCACCTCACTCGAGGTTTATTTTGCTCAACGTGGACTGACATACGCTCGCAGATCAACCAGGACGGTGCCGGCCCCATGACTGCTGACATTGACGCCACATCCGGCGGCACTGATGCCTCCGCCTTCCAGACGGCCGAGGTCACCCAAGATGTTCCCGGCGCTGGCTTCCAGGGTCTGTCCTTGGCCACCAACACCGACTTCCCCCTCACTGTGCAGATGCCCCAGGGTATGACTTGCGAGGGCAGCGTCGGCGGCGCTCAGAATGTCTGCATTGTGCGGGTCCGCAACGGCGCTGCCGCTGGCCCATTCGGCGGCTCTGCTGCTTTCACGCAGTCCGCTGCTGCCCGCAAGCGAGCCATTGCCTACCGTCTCAAGAAGCGCATGGAGATCAACCGCATGTACAACTAAACGTGCTTGACCGGCACTGACGCGTCATTGGGGGGATCTGCTGTGAGACTGGCTGGACAAGTATTATAGGAGATCCACTGTGTATGCGCTACACAGATTCAATAGACGCTTATGAACCTACATGACCCGGCGATCGATAATCCTGGTAGGGCTTACTTGAGCTCAAGAATGCCTGGGTAGGCCCAGGAATATTGAAGCTTGTGTCAATTTCGGTTGGGCATCAGGGATGGGAGAAAATATGGAGAAGGGAAAGGGGAGGATGGCCAGGCACACGAGGGCTGTTGGCTGGTAGCACCGCCAGGAAGCCATGACGAGATCATGAAGTTAGAGTAGATAGACATAAGAGGTTTTCGGTACGGTTTGAGATCGAGATGGCAGAGTGAAATATGTGGAAAGTTATCTCGGGATGGAATAAAATTAAAATGTATTCACGCATACCTCGTGAATCCTATGGTAGACGCCAGCCATGCACCTTGGTCATGATGTTCGTTAAATAAGAATCAACCAAATTTGAACGCCGTCTCAAAAAGAATAAGATATCAGACCCCGGCCCATGACTGGGATGGAGGAGGAAACGGAAAAAAGAGAAGGGGAACAGTGCCTGGCCCAGGAAGGGGGTTTGTTTGCAACCCGAAAGATGCGACCCCAAGAACGGAACAGAATGAAAGAAACACCAATATGTACCAGTTGAGGAACAATCGAAGCCAATGACTTGTCGAATGCATGCTCTTGCACTGAAACGTGGCTTACCAACGGCGGCTATCCCGAACATTAGCTGTGTCACACTCAAAGCGTGCTATACCGGCTTACCTGTAGGCGGCGTCGAGCCGTTGTCGACGGCGTTTGGGCTTCGCGGTGCCGTTGCCTGATGACTTTGGCTTTGGGGTCTCATCGGGAGACTTCGCCTTAACATCCCGTCCCAGCAACTCGGCTTCCAAGGAATCCAAACCAGATGATGCGTTCGAGACTACGGACGACCTTCGGGAGGTGGGTGTGCGGCTGCGATTACGGCTGCGGCCTCGACTGCGGCCTTGACTGCGGCCCCGACTGCGATTTCGACTGCGATTTCGACTGCGATTTCGACTGCGATTTCGACTGCGATTTCGACTGCGATTTCGACTGCGATTTCGACTGCGATTTCGACTGCGATTTCGACTGCGATTTCGACTGCGATTTCGACTGCGATTTCGACTGCGATTTCGACTGCGATTTCGACTGTGATGTCGGCTGCGATCCCGGCTGCGATTTCGACTGCGATCCCGGCTCCGATCCCGGCTCCGATCTCGATGATAAGACCCTGTTCTCTCTGGTGATCGTCGATGATCGGATTCGCGAGACTCCGTTAAGTCATGTCTGGAGCTGTCACGGCGTGCCCGATGGTGCCTGGGTCTTAGCGAATCCCACAAACCAGTACGCCCGTCGTCGCGTGATCCTCTGCGTCTCATGTTAAAAGGGCTCTGGGATCTCTGCCGCTTTGAGGGTCGTTCGGCAGGGCTGTCGTCACTAGAATGACCCCGTTTTGACCGTTGCTCATGAACCTCTCCACTTTCGGAGCTGTCGCTCGGCGGACCTTCGTTGCCCCCAGGAGGGACCTTTGGCAAGGGATCTCCGCATGGAAGCTTGCCATCCCGCGCAAAAGCAGGATCAAATTCGACCGATGGCCAATACTGGGTTTCGTGTATCGGCTGGACGTATTCCTCGAGGTTGTCAGCTTTGACATAGTCTGATTCGATGCATTTTGCATCCCATTTCCTTGGAAGAAGCACCTCATCACTGTAGCCTGCAGGTAGTGGCTTTCCAACATCGTCTGGAGCATGAGGCGCCTCGGGCTGCTTAAAAATTGCCTTTTCCTCCCATTCGTCATCGTCTTTCTCAGCAGCATTGTCGGGAGTTGTGTCCGACTTTGGTGGTGAAGCCGGCCGTGGATCCTCGGTCTCGACCTTCTTCGTTTCGGGTGTCCCGGCTGGTGTGATGGATTCTTGTTTAGTAGGAGGTTCTTGGGCCTTTGGCTCTTCTTGCTTTGGAGGTGATGCGGGTTTGGGTTGATGCGTTGCCTTGGGTTCGGGTCGGCGCTGGCCTTCTTGGGCTTTCTGTTCCTGCTGTCGAGTTTGAGATTGGTTCTTCTTTTGCCGATTGTCGTGATTGCGATTGTGGCGGTCATGTCTTCGTCTGTTCCTATGATCACGAGTGTGGTCAGGAAAGTCACGGCGGCCTCTCCCGGGCTGAGGAGGTTTAGGAGGAAGCGAAGGGGGCAAAGGCAACGTGGTCGAGGCCGGGCTTTGTCGCGGTATTGGTGGCGATCCTGATGGCCGGGTTGGATGTGGCAGCGGAGGTGGTCCCGGGGATGGGCCTGAAGGTCGCGAAACTGGAGGGTGCCCGTACGGAGGCGGTGCGCTTTGAGGTGGGTATGGCGGTGGGAAGGGCGGCGCGTGCTGTCCATAGGGCGCTGGCGCGGGTGGAGGATATGAAGGATAAGGTGGATGTGAACCATATGGCATGGAATCCTGCCGAGTTGGAGGCTGTCCATAAGGTCGGGCATATGCTGATGGCGGCCCCGGCGGTTGAGGCGGGGCTGGATGAGAGCCGTATGTCCCGGGAGGCCCAGGCGGAGGGGCTGGAAGGCCTGGGGGTGGACCGCCGTATGTTGGTGGAGGATAGGGATGCGGATAACCCGGGGGTGAGTAGCCAGGCGTGTAGGTGGGAGTTGAGGAGGTATATGGTGGATATTGGGGAGGATATGAGGGGGGTCCTCCGGGGTATGGTACAGGCGGCGGGCCATAGCCTGGTGGATGCCCATATCTCGTCACGAGTGACCCAGGGGCCGGCGCGGGGGTGTATTTGGTGATGATGGGTCCCTTGGATTTCTTTGAACCGCCATGCTGTTCCCTGCTTGCTGCTTGCCCTGAGGTGTTGGAATTTCTCCAGGCGAGACCACTATGCGGGGTGTTAGTTGTCGAGTAGTCCTCGGGGCAGCCAAAGCGAAGAGCCTAAACTCTGGGGCACTTACGCTGGAGTTTCTCTTGTGGGCTCTGGGCAAGCAATAGCCCAATGGCCCGATGCGCCACAGTTGTAACATCGGGCCTCGTCCGGCCGAGTCTTGCCAGGAGCTGAGTCGGGCATAATGGACGCTGCGCCTCGCAAAGATGTGGGAGGAGAAGACGTGGCCGAACTGGGCAGATACCCTTTCTGTCCAAGGACAGCAGCAGAAGCCAGAAGTGACCAAGGGGTGGCCTCTTCCTATAATACAGCTGAAAGTTGGGAAAAAGGAGACGGGCCGACAACCTTGCCAGCGAAGTGGTTAGGCTCGCACACGATCTCCGCGAGCAGTCGACGGAGGAACAGTCTGCGCGGCCGGCCTGAAGCCTAGCTCATGTGATGTTGTGATAGGTGTCACAGCAGGGTCCTCGGAGTGGCTGGAGAATAAACAATAGTGCTGAGAGCCCAGCGCCGAAGCGAAAGTCGAGGGCTTCGGGATCCAACAGCCCAAGCTTCCCTGAGCGCGGTCGCGACACATGCGCAAAGCCCCCTCCCTGAACCTGCTCTGGCTCCGTCAGAGAGGCTTCATTCAGGGATCCTTGAGGGAAGGGGCCTATGAAATAGAAGGTCTTAAAGCCTGGTGTTTAAGCCCTGGAGGTTGGCTGGGGGGGGTTGAGTCGCACAGGGAAGTGATAGAGATGGCGATGATAGTCATTGGTGGTCGCTCATGCTTGAGGTTGTCGCGTGTGCACGGACCAGGTCTCGAGTCAAACGAAACACAGGAATAAACTTCAGGCATCTCACTCAGAGGAAGACCCTTTTTCCGAGCCTTAGTATTAACCCGACAGGAGAAATCTCACTTGAAATTTCGCTTGGCACCCGCCGCTTCAGAGCAGAGGCGCATTCACCCCGGCCAATGTTTTTCTCGACTTTGACAGACGAGGGAAGCCAAGCTTGAGCATGTTACATTTGAGTGATACTGATGTCTCGCCAATCAGCGTCTCATTTTACAGCTGCCTTCTTGATAGCTAAAGGTTCAATGGGATTTCGCCTCTGGGTACCCTCATTTCGCCTGTATCTGCTCGGAAGGACGCGAATATAGACAGGTTTTCATCTTCACCCCGGCGGGCTCTCTCATAGAACTGGGAAGAGGCTGCTATTGGCTTTCTAGTCTCGACTGGGCAGATGAGAGATGCGAATCTGACGTCGCCAATGGGCATGTGTTACGAAGCACAACGAGGAGGAAACGGCCATACTTTTATACTGCATTGTTCGAGATGGCTCCAACTCCAGCGCTTCAGAGCCTTGGTACCCCGGATTCTGGACCCTGGCCAGTTCCCCACGTTCTGAGCTATGATGCTCGAGAGAACCTGGCCGCGGTCGGCTGAGCCTTGTGGTCCAGCGAGATCAGTAACACGATATTTACTCTCGGACCTTATTCCTAATTGCCAGGTGCTTCTGCCTCGTATGGCTTGCGCGGATCCGGGGCATCTTGGGCTCAAAGCCCACCAGGCTCAACACGGCATCGAGCACGGCAAGGTAGCGAGTTGCATCACAGCCCCTCGTCTACTCGTCCATGTCTTTGGCTGTGTCGTACAGTCATGAAGCACTCTATACCTGCTGGGCATGTCGCACTGCCCAGCTTGCCTGAGCCCGGCATCCTGGTCCCAACCTCCACGCCGATGGCAACAGCTTCTGCAGCTGCAAGGTAACTATCAAAAGAAAGCTAAAGGGCATAATTTGAGTCTCGGGATTGAGATTCATCTCTGAGAGCGGGCCTGATGGGGTTCGACAGTGGCGTGCAAAGCAAACAAGCTCTCGACAAGCCCGTGGCACATGCATAAACGGCTATGCTTTCGCCGAGCCCGAAACTTAATTAAAACGATCAATCCTGGTGGAAAACGAAGCCTTCTTCACCAGTTGAGTATCGGCAACTCCCATCCCATTTCTCTCCAGACCCGATCGTGATGGGTTGATGGGATGCGTGGTCCGTGTGGGGGAGCTTGACCGGGCAATTTTCCCGCCGAGCTGCCGTGATCAGCAGCGACTAAGCATTTCACGACACCAAGGCGGGCAGGCTAAAACATCCCACCGCCAGAAAGCAACCACACCCACCAGGACTGGATATGTAATCACCCTCCAGACGTTCGCCTTTCATCTACGACCTCTTTTTGCTGTCGCATCGTGGTCCGTCCAGGCATTTCGAGTTCCTCTCGTGCTCCGTTCGTTTTTGCTCCCACTACTCGACCTTCCGCCATCGCCCCGCGCTCATGTGAACCTCGTTCTTCCCGATCATGTTGGTACAACCACCGAGCTCTCCTCCAGACATCATCCTCGCCAGGAGCCGAATCCGCCGCCGTCATCCTTAATGACGCCGGCGCATTACACTCCGGCCCTCGATCCTTACCACCTTTTTTTGTTCATATCGACCTCCGTGGTCGCCTTTCCCTCTCGGCACCGATAAAAACGACACCCATACTTCACAATGCCCGGGCTACCATGTAAGCGCCCGCCAACCTCTCCTGTCCGACGCAGAAGAGTCCACGTTCCTGACCCGCGCTCGGAATTCTTGCAGCGTCCGTCGACCTCGATGAGTGCATCTCTCGCCTGTACAAGAAGGAGCTCCTCGCCGAGTCCGTCATCGAGGCCATCTGCGCCAAGACTAAGGAGCTCCTTATGCGGGAGAGCAACGTCGTCCACGTCCGCGCGCCCATCACCGTTGTTGGAGACATCCACGGCCAGTTCTTCGACCTCATTGAGATCTTCCGCATCGGCGGCTACTGTCCCGACACAAACTACCTCTTCCTCGGTAAACACTCACCAACAACAAAATCGCAGAAGGATGGGAACTTGTGTTTGCTGACTTGCGATGTCGGGGGATGGAACAGGAGACTATGTCGACCGAGGCATGTTCAGCGTCGAGACTATCTCGCTGCTTGTGTGTCTAAAGCTTCGATACCCGAATCGCGTACACCTGATCCGCGGCAACCATGAGTCGCGCGGCGTTACTCAGTCGTATGGGTTTTATACCGAGTGCTCGCGCAAGTACGGCAACGCCAACGTGTGGCACTACTTTACCGACATGTTTGACTTTTTGACCCTGAGTGTCGTGATCAACGACCAGATCTTTTGCGTCCACGGAGGTACTGTTTGCTCTTTAAGCGGAGGCAAATGAATGTTTTTTGGGTCATGTACTGACACCCCGCAAAGGCCTCTCCCCCTCCATCCACTCCATCGATCAAATCAAAATCATAGACCGATTCCGCGAAATCCCCCACGAAGGCCCCATGGCCGACCTCGTGTGGTCCGACCCGGACCCCGAGCGCGACGAATTCTCCCTCTCCCCCCGCGGCGCGGGCTACACCTTTGGCGCACAGGTCGTCAAGAAGTTCCTCGCCGTCAACAACATGTCGCACATCCTGCGCGCCCACCAGCTCTGCCAGGAGGGCTTCCAGGTCCTCTACGACGACCACCTCAGCACCGTCTGGAGCGCGCCCAACTACTGCTACCGCTGCGGCAATATGGCCAGCGTCCTCGAAGTCAGCGACACGGGCGAGCGCTTCTTCAACGTGTTTGCGGCCGCTCCCGAGAATGACGTGCATAAGGAGCTGCAGCCCGGGAGCGAAAAGTCCGCCGACGGTAACGCCTTACCGGACTACTTCCTCTGAAGCCCCTTATTACATACCTTACATACCTTACACACCGCCTTATAGCTACGAGCTTGGGGCTTGACGATACTTTTCACCAACGATGTGATACCATGTCTTCTCCACAGGCATATATTAATGGAATCGAAGCCGGTAGATAGAGCTGTGTTGCATAGCAAATAGAGCTTGATGCATGTGGCATTTTTCTTTCCCCTCAAAGAGTGTTGATACTCTAAAGTCGGGCTGAAGTATGGTCTCGTTGAGAAACGAGCTAAGATGATAGAAACAAAGCATCCACCCTTCCGCAGCCCCAAAAGTAAAAGGAATCTTCTTGTTCTTTTTATGTAGTTTTTTTTTATGCGGTGTCCCTCGTCCCCTCCAATGTTCAGGTATCTCATTATCTCATGACTTTGTGTGGTATGTATTTTGTAAGAGAGAGTTTTCAGCTCAGCGCACGCAGCAAGTCGGCATGGCTTGTCTGAAGAATGCCTGTCGATTTCTACCAGTCCTTGGCGATGTTGAAACTCCACTCGAACTCGAGGTGCTTCTTCTTATCGTCGTCCACGAAGCTCGAGATGGCGTTGTAGTGGCCGCGGGCGAGCATTCCGCTGGGGGCCTCCTCTTCCTGGACTGTTGGGCGGGGGGGTTAGGGACGTGGTACTTGATCACAACTGGAGTTGGAAACTTACACTTCTTGACGTAGGTTTCCTGCTTGTCCGTGTTGGGAGCATAGCTGCCCTGTGTTGTGTATCAGTCTCGACCATCCCTGGTATACCCGACGGGCAACAAAAATACGTACAATCATCTCAGAGTCCTTGGAGACACGGATACCCTTTCGCTTGACAACCTGGACGTAGTGGAGGCCGCTGAGAATCTCGTGCTGGACCTTGAACTTGGCGCTCATGGTGAACTTGGCACCCTCCTTGATGGTGAAGGGCTTGTCCTTGAGGGTGGACTCGCTGCCGGGTGTGGAGAGGTCGATGGTGACGGGGTCACGGCCGGGAGAGTCCATGGTCAGAGAGAGGATGATGCAGACTCGGGGGTCGTTGGGGTCGGAGATGTCGGTGCCGCCGCCGAGACCGAGGGACTCCTTGTAACGCTGGAGGGACTCATCGCCGGCGTCTTGGAGAGAATTTAATGTCAGCGTCGAGCTCAGCTGGAAGGATTTTGCTTAGGTGCAAGTGGGATGCTCTGAGTGGTAATTGGATGCGATGCTGGGAAGCTTTTTGGACGGAGAGGGGAAGCTAAGCTGGGCAGAGTCCCAGGTGCCGGAGGGATGATAGACAGCCTATGCGGTCTCTAGGTGCACAGATAAAGGGCAGTGTATGGCACACGGGTATCGAATCATCATATCATGCTGGTGCGAGGTTGCGAGACCTGCCACATGGGGATAGGCTTGTAGGCCCTGTGCCGCAGAGCCTCAAACCACAACCATGCGATACGCGGGAAAGCACTGCACCTACCCATCTGCTGGTACTCGGCCAAGCTCTGCTTGGGCTGCGAGAGCTTGTAGCCCTGAGTCTCCTCGGGCATGGTATCATCGTCGTGGGAGGCCATGGTGGGCGAGCGGGGCGAGGCTGACGAGAGAAGGAGGCGGGGAGAGGAGAAGAAGAGCGGAGAGCACGAAGGTGAGACGACGACGACGAAGCTCGAGCAAGAGGAGAGACGAGTAGCTGTAGCAGTTGTGAGTGGCTGCTTGAGATAAAGTGAGGCGTCGCTCGACGTGAAAGCTTGGAGTAGGTAATTAAGGGGGAAAAAAGGGAAGAAGAGGAGAGGGAGAGGAGAAAGGGAGAAGGAAGCTTACTCGTTGAAGCAGGGAAGAGGTGAGAGAGCTTGGGTCCTTGGTCCTCGGGCCTTGGAGGGGCTTGTTGCGGTGACGATGGAGGGGCTTCTCGCTGGGGCGGTGTTCCAGTTGCTGAGGGGGGGCGGTCTCTGTCGAGGGCTAGCGGTCACTGTGGTCGCCCGCCGCAGTGGGGTTTCAGGATGTTGACACTGAAGCGCTGATTGGGCTTGGGCCGATGAGGCAGACGGAGGGGAACGCCCAATGGTTGCTGTTGATATGGGGATGTGGTTGTCAGGGGCTGGGCTGAAGGAGGAATGGAGCTGATGAGGCTTGTCTTCGGGGGGTTATGGCGGCTGTGGCTTGGAGCCTCTGGGTTGTGTGAGCAACTGGGACGGACTGGCATGTGCCTGTGTCAGGGCCACCAGACACCTCTATTCCTTGTGAAGGGAAACGCGATGATTTGTGTTGGACGTTATGGTAAATATTCTATTTCGAGTCCTCGCTTCGTCCATGTTCTGTTTGGGCAATACGCCGCTGGTTCTAAACAGTAGGCGTCTCGGTCCTCGAGTTGATACGTGAGTGAGAACCGACAAACTGAAGGAAGTCTACTAAAGATGTCAACTGTCATAACCATCTTTTTTTGAGCTCTCAGAACGGTATTCCTCTGCGCTTCTCTTGCCCTCGAGAGAGAGTGTATTGGGCTGCCATTGACTTTCTACCCCGCGTGCTGCGACCCGATCAATAATCGCTCGCAGCCAGCGAAACCTACCAATGCGCCTTGAACTGGGTGCGCGGATGGATCCTCATGCGCCGACTCCCTCACCATCATGCAACCCGACAAATCGGAGATCTCGGCGAACATCAACTCGATAACATCTAGCACATATAGAATGCCCCGCAGGGAACTCCATGTAAGCATCGTCTGTCAACTCGCGAAGCATGGCCCGTGGTTAGGATCTCGTGGGGAAGATGGGAGAACAAAGAAAGGAGTAGACAACAAGCGGCCCGACCACATCGTCCCGAGCCGGCGACAGCCCTTTCAAATCGCAGGGACCCTCTTCTAGACCTCTTGCAGCATCGGGATCAGACCTGGGATGGGACCGAACAGGCAGACCGGCATGCGATGATGGACGCGCGATAAGTGACGCGGTGCATCGCCATTCGCCAACCCGCGCCAGCAGTAGGGCTGGCAGCAGCCCATTTGTCGCCGGACTCGGCAGACGGGATGAGGCCAGTGGCAATAATCGCACCCATCCTTGGGCTCTTTCTCAAGTGTCATTTGTCTGCGACATGTCTCTGCTCTGTGTCTTCGTCTGTTTCGGCCTCTCGCTTCCAGCTCAAGTCTTTTCGCCCATCCCCGTCGCATGGCGCCGCCCGAACCCATGCCATTTCCCCGCGTTCTTGGTGAGCTGTTGTCTGCTGGCGCGCCCGGCGCAGCGAACTCCAGGGGGCCTGGGGGGGTGAACCAGTCTAGGATCAGCGCTGGCGTTGGCGCTGTCATGGTTGCTGGGCGGCAGTTGGCGACTGGTAAACGCTGTGCCGTAGAACCTGGGACAGAGTGTCCCCCATGCACGGGCTAGCAGAGATCGAAGACGACATGGAATCGAGGGAGAAGAGGCCGGGCTGGGATAACAGAGTTATTTGGCGCCGGCTCTTCCACTCATCAAATGAAAAACGAAGAAATATCCGCTCCGTCGTGACGTGAAAGTGAACGTGCACCAGAAAGGAGGTACGTACACACTAAAACAGCTGGCACTGGAACCCATCGGGTAATGTAAAGTCAGGTGCCCAGCAATTCAGATGGGGGTAATTTGGCCAAGAAATAAAGCAAGACTCAATCTTACCTCTTGACTTGTATGTGATTGCAAGTATTAATCTATCCCGCAGCACCCCACTATGGCACCCTGCGCTAGTCCCCTTTAGGCCATCAGTAAGCACCCTGGCCGCCGAACCCGCCCAGCAGGGCCGCCCGCTAAAATCCTCGACGCTATCCAGCATCTAATTTGCGCGACTGGATGCCCGTCTCAGCTCTTCCCACGTCGAGCCCGTCGCGATCCTTTTTCACCCTCATCTACTTCATCTTCTTCATTCTTCTCGCCCTCTCTATTTCCGGCCCAAAGCACCGTTACCGCTGGCCCTTTCCTTGTTAAATCCGCCCGCCCGAAGCGCGATTGCCCGTTCTTCAAGGCAACCTCTTCTTCCTGAATTGAGACCTGCGTTGACACGGTACGTCGAAAAGCCAAACTCCCCCCCCGGCCCGTCGTCCCCCAGATTACGAGCGACTCTGCGCCGAGTCCAAATATGCTCAACCAAGGCCAAAACAACTGACTCTTCGGTTCAAGCGTTTCGCAGGCTCGCTACTTATCTTTCCTTCCTTTTTACGCGCAGACAGACGAGACTGCTTCTCGTCGCCCCCGGTTACACTTGGATTTCGGCCCAGAGATAATACGAATCGGTCGCGCAGCGCCCCCATTTTTGACAGCAATTGGACAAGATGGCCCCCAAGGCTGAGCGCACGCTGCCGGCCAAGCGCAACCCCCTCCTGACCGAGGGCATTCCGGATTGTATACATCACCCACCAGCTTCGATGGCGCGACTTCGCAGGCTCACCCTTGTTTTGCAGATACGGATCTGGTTTCGCGACGCCGTCTCGGCCAGACCAAGCTTACGCCTAAGATGATAGGCTCTGGTGAGACTGAGCAGGCGACCCTCGGCTTCTTCGACTATGCGCACCTGCGAGCTCCCCTCCCCAAGGGCATCGTCTCGGGCATGTTCAAGCCGAGCCCGAACAGCTACTTCCTGATGCGCCGCAGCTTCGACGGCTACGTCTCTGCGACGGGCATGTTCAAGGCCACGTTCCCCTGGGCCGAAACCGCCGACGAGGAGGCAGAGCGCAAGTACATGAAGACCTTCGCGACTACGAGCCCCGAGGAGACGGCTGGAAGCATCTGGATCCCCCCGGAGCAGGCCCTCGCCCTGGCCGACGAGTATCAGATCACTCCCTGGATCCGCGCGCTGCTCGATCCCGCCAAGATTTCCGTCACTTCCACCCCGGAGTCGCCGCCAAAGAACATCACGGCGCCTCCCAAGTTCGAGCCGCTCAAGTCTTCGCAGCCCACGCTGGCTCCTCCCACTCCTTCAGCCATCCCCCGAAGCACCCGCTCTCGTCGCTCGGCCAGCCCGACCAAGACCACGAGGCGCTCGACTGCGTCGCCCCGGAAGCGAAGCACTCGCACCAAGGTCGAGGCGGTCGAGACGGTAGTCGAGAAGACTGATCTGGTTAACGGCGAGGCCAAGGAGGTCAGGCAGGAGGACATTGTCATGCAGTCGACCGAGTTTGAGCCTGCCATCGTCCTGGAGCCCAAGGAGGAAGACCCCAAGGTCAAGGTTCATGTCGAGGAGGAGGTGTCGACCGACGCGGCCGGCATCGAGACCAAGCACACCGTCACCGAGGTCGAACTCCCCTTGCCCACCGCCGGCGAGCCTCCCAGCGCTGAGGAGATTGCTCAGATGATGGAGGCGGCCAAGGAGATGGTGCAAAAGAGCAAGGAAGAGGAGGAGCAAGTCAAGGCGGCCAAGGCCGAGGCCGAGGCCGAGGAGGAGGCTGAGGCTGAGGATGAGCCCAAGGCTGAGGAGGCTCCTGCTTCTGCTAAGAAGAGCAAGCGGAAGGCTGCCGACATTTCCGTGGGCGACAAGGAGGGCGCTGGCAAGACGGAGGAGACCCGAGAAGAGGAGCAGCCCAGGTCAAAGAAGGTCAAGACGGAAGCTGAGCTACGAAAAGAAAAGGTCAAGAACCGAGCGCTGCTTGGACTGGGTGCCACAGTTGCGATTGGGTAAGTACACCAGTTGGACGACCTGATTCCGTGGATAACTGCTAATAACTGTTCACAGCGCTGTTGTCCCTTGGCTCATGAACTTTATCTAAGCTACGAACTGTCATGTCTTCGGGGAGCACGGGCATTCTATGAGAGGCTCGGGTTCCCGCAACGACCATAGCCGATATATGGGACGGGCGGTTGGATCGGCGCGGTTCTTGTCTTTTGGTTGTTCTTTTTTCTTTTTCTGCCATTGTGTCTTGACTTACGGATCACTACCCATTACACTCCCCATCGTCACAGCGAGAGGCCAGGAAGAGGCATCTTTGCAGACGTATCACCAAAGGTGTCGTTGCCTTATCTCTCCCTTTTTACCTATACCACATCACTATACCACTTTTTTCTTACTAGCTTTTTATTACCAAATTCCCCTTGCACATACCCCCGTTTTCCTCGACACCGCAAGCACTAGATAGGCTGGCAAAATCGGGTTCGCTGTTGACTACTGGTTCATTTCTGAAGAAGAGATTGAGAGATTATTCCAGGGGGGCGGGCAGAGTGGACGCCTTGACATCCACATGAGAGAGGAGGTTTCTGAGACGAGGCGCACTGTTAATGACTCCCATCGGATTATACAAAGGTATAAAGAGAGAGAAAACAATAAGAAAAAACCACTTAAAAGAAAGGTACTTTAGTCGTCATTTAAGGCCTCTCATAGTTCAGAGTCTCGAGAGATGAATGAATAACCGGGTTACCGAGTAGCGTCGGGCTAGAAGCGAGCCCCCTAGAAACGCTCAACTTCTAGCGACTCCATCCCCCATGTTTTAGCGTCCTCGCTCCCTGAACCTCCCCACATACCAGCGCACTTCCTCCCCCGCGCATCTGTCTTCCCCGCACAGAGCCATGCCGTCCAGCATCTCCAATTCCCGCCATCATCACGGATGGCTTGCTTAACTCGGCAGCTCTGGCTATGTGCGGCAATGGCCGGCTCTTTCGGGTAACCATTCCCCCACACGCAGCCATGTCTCAAGGGGATGTTCAACATCCATTGAGTTCTTGGGTGTGTCTTATTCTCTTGATAGCGGTTCCTCTGGACTTTTGGGCCCAGCCGGTCTTCTTCATATATCTTGTGCACTACCCTTCCCCTCCGTCTACCTCGAAGCTGAACCGGTGGTCAATACTCAGTGAACTACCTGCTCTTCCTCCTTCACCAAGCGTCAAGATGAGACCTTCAGTCCGCCTCGGGAGTCTTGTGCTCCGTCGGGGCTTTGCCAGCTCGGCACGACGACTGGATAACTACGCCTTTGTCGGCCTGGGGCAGATGGTATGCGGGACCGTCCTCTCCAGCTCCAGAGATGATTACAGAGGAACACGGTGCTAACATGGCCGAGTAAACAGGGGTACCAGATGGCAAAGAACCTGCAGTCCAAGCTGAAGCCCTCAGATAAGGTGTCCATCTTTGACATCAACCCGGAGGCCATGAAGGGCCTCGAGACGGAGATGAAGGCTGCGTCTGCTGGTGCGGCTGTTGAGCTGGCAGCCAGTGCATTTGATGCGTCCAAAGATGCTGTAAGTCTCACAGACACCAATATCCGGACCAAGTTCATTGACACTCCCCAGGACACCGTCATAACGGTCCTCCCTGAGCCCCAGCACGTCCAGGGCGTCTACAAGTCCATCATCACCGCCTCCCTCCCCAAAAAGGACCGCGTCTTCATCGACTGCTCGACAATCGACCCGTCCACCTCCCGCCAGGTCGCCCAGACCGTCACCTCCGCCGGCCAGGGCACGTTCGTCGACGCGCCCATGTCCGGCGGCGTCGTGGGCGCCACCGCCGGCACGCTGACCTTCATGCTCGGCTCCCCGCCTTCGCTCGTCCCGCGGCTCGAGCCGGTCCTGCTCCTCATGGGCAAGAAGGTGCTGCACTGCGGCGAGCAGGGCGCGGGCCTCTCGGCCAAGCTGGCCAACAACTACCTCCTGGCGCTCAACAACATCGCCACCGCCGAGGCCATGAACCTGGGCATGCAGTGGGGGCTGGACCCCAAGAAGCTGGCGGGCGTCATCAACGTGAGCACGGGGCGGTGCTGGCCGAGCGAGGTGAACAATCCCGTGGCCGGGGTCGTGGAGACGGCGCCCGCAAACAGGGACTACAGGGGCGGCTTCGGCATCTCGCTGATGAAGAAGGATCTCAGGCTGGCCATGGTCGCGGCCGAGGAGGCGGGAGCGAGGATGGAGCTGGCCAAGGCGGCGTTTGCGGTGTACGAGGCGGCCGAAAAGGAGGAGAGGTGCCAGGGGCGGGACTTTTCGGTTGTGTACCGGTATTTGGGCGGAAAGGAGGAGCAGACCTCATAGACGGATGTGACGTATCAAAAGAATAATATATACTGCCGTTTACCTGTTTGGGTTGAGCCATTCACAGGTTTCTGAAGGCCATGTCACTGTTTGTGAGGTATAATTTCCCAGTCATAATCCGTCACTTATTCTCAGTAAATTTTGAACCTCGTTGAGGGCAAATAATCCCCTGAGGAGCTTTTAGACATGCCCCTGCAGATTTATACATCTTATGAGGAGGCTTGTACCAAGGTTGGTCTTTGACAGATACACGACAGGCATCGGGCAGTTCAACCAACAACCTGAGGCAGAAAGTGTCTCTTTTATTTCAACTCCACGGTCTTGAATCCGAAACTCTCGGGCTATTTAGAATCAACTTTCTACCCAAAACCTAGAAGGACACCGAGCATGATCAATTCCCAAGGCCTGAAATGGGTATACAATCTCTGGGGCTCGGAGCCTCGCTGGACAGTCCAGCCCGACCAGGAGGCCATCAAACGCACCATCCAATCTGCACTTGACATCTCGGATGACTGCACCATAGAGTTCCTAGCCCAAGGTGCCTTCAACAAGATATACGTCGTCAAGTCTATTCATCGAGAGGTCGTCGCCAGAGTGACGCTGCCGGTGGCCCCAGGTCGGAAGACCCTGAGCGAAGTCGCAACGATGGAATGGGTGCGGAAGAGCACCAGCCTTCCTGTCCCTCGGGTCTTTGCATACCAGGCACATCGGCCGAGTCCCGTTGGGTTTGAATGGATCGCGATGAGTAGGGTGCCTGGCAAACCATTGGCAGCCGTCTGGCGTACCATGACTTTTGACGCAAAGGAGATTTTGGTTCGCCAGCTTGCGCGGTTTCACGCCGAGGTGTTTGACAAGCAGTTGCGTGGCATCGGGAACATCTTCCCAGAGCCGACAGAATCTCTCCAGAGCAACACAACTGAGGACCCGACCCAGGCTGTTCAAGGATCCGGCTCTCCGCAAGTCCAGCGAATCGTCTCCGCGTCGTTTATCTGGGGCCACCGCATCTTGCACGACGTTCCCCGCGGGCCGTTTAGTTCAAGTCGAGACTGGCTAGCAGCAAGATTGGATATCGCAGATAAGGAATGCCAACGTCGATTGAGTCGTCTCCAGAATGAGGCAAATCAAGCCGGAGAAGAGGATGATGCCCAACCTAAAGAGCCATCAAAAGACGGTGACATTCATGACGACGACGTCGGCAACGGAAAGGGCGATAATGAGAGCAGCCAGATCAAGGAGGACGGCTACCAGGACGAAGAAGATGATGACCTTGAAGACCTCGAAAATACCATGACCATCTTGTCGAGGCTTCTACGCCGGCTTGACGGAACATTTCCAGTCAATGATTCAGAGCCGGAGCCATCAGTCATTTTCCACGACGACCTATCACGACACAATATCCTCGTCGATGAAGCCGGCGTCTTGACCTCTGTGATAGACTGGGAATGCATTTCCGCTCTGCCTCTCTGGGCGGCATGCCAATTCCCTAATCTCCTCGAAAGCAAACCATCTGATGAGAAACCAGTAAAGGAAAAGTACCACCGTGATGAGAACGGGCAAGTAGCCGACCTCTACTGGGAACATCTAGACAACTACGAGCTGACCCAGCTCCGTCGATCGTTTCTCACCGAGATGCGGATGCTTCAGCCGAAATGGGTGGACATTTACGAATCAAGCGAGCACCTCCGGGATTTTGACATGGCCGTCACCACCTCTGATGACCCGTTTATGCTGCGGCGACTTCTGAAATGGCTCGACGATGTGGAAGCAGGGATCGACAACGTGATGAGTTTGGGGGACAGGATCGACCAAGGGGTCCTATAGCTTCCAATAAGGGGATGAACAAAAAAAAAAAAAACCCTGAATAACTCTACGTATCAAGATCCAATCTTGCACAATCTTGATACAAAATGTCTTGGAACTGTTCGGCAATCTATAGCTCCGAATCCCTGCTCCCACGCGGACCAGATTTGGTCCGCCGCCCGTGGCGCCGCCACCAGGGTTCGGCCGCCCATCTCCTCCACCAGCCAGACATCGCTTCGCGTTAGTCCATGACGGCGCCGGAGCTTTTGTCCAACGATTATTGCTGCCCAGAAAGGAAACACCGTGTAAGCGAGGTGTGCGAGGTAGCATGAGAGACTTTGAAAGATGTGCACGGTTTCCAGTCAAGGAGGGGCCGGCCAGTTGCTTCGAGTCCTTGTCTATTAAGCTTAGTCCTCGGGTGAGGAAAAAAGGGTGTGATCATCAATTCACAGTCGAGGTTTACATCAATGTTTCAATATGGAAATAACTGCGGACAACAGGTTCATCTACGTCCCGACAGTGTTAAGCTTTGGAGAGATGGATCTGCGTCCGGGAATGACTGTCGGATATTTCTCGAAACAAGCACTCGGGTCCCATTGCTACCGGGCCCATCGACCGCAAGGGTGATCACCCAGTCGGCTCTCGTAATGCGGCCTGTTACGATAGATATCCCTGTCGAGGCAAACATGTGCCCGAATTCCGGTCCCTAAGGTCCGGCATGCTGGAGCCCTTGTTGGCTTATTACAGCCGTTTATGGTGGGAAGAGGGTGCACATAGGTGTCGAGTCAGCAAGTCCTCTCAGTCTTACTGTGTTTTCTCTCTTCAATATCTTGCTACGGATGGTCCTTTTCCTCTCGAAGTCTTCTCTTTCTTCTCGTGTTGTGATCTATTGATCTACAACTCTTGGTGTCTTGCTTGTGGACGGTTTCATTCATCGGGTTTCTATACGAGTACGGGATTCACGTCTTTAGAATCTTGACTTGTTGACTTCAACCACGGAGCCTCGATATTGGGGCTATTGCCTTGGAGCTCACCATCGACCAGCTTGCCACAGCTTCCTCGAAACGTTATCGAAAGAAACAGGCTACAGCGTTCTGCCAACTCGACAACCATGTTCGACCTGTACGCTCGCCGTCCCGCCAGCTTTGACGACTGCAGCGACATTTCAGCCCTCTGTCCAGTCGAGGCCACTGTCCTGGGCTACGTCCCCAATCGAGGGTCCAGCATCTTCTTCGCCATCGCCTTTGGCTTGTGCTTTCTCGCTGCTGCCGGTATAGGAGTCTGGAGGAGGACATGGACCTACGCTGCAGCCCTTGGAGCTGGACTTCTCCTTGAAGCCATCGGTATGTGTCTCCCCCTGATACCCCCAACAACAACCATGGCTTCTATGGCTCAGTACTAACAAACATCCAGGCTACATCGGCCGCGCCCTCATGAACCCCAACCCCTGGAACTCGTCCGCCTTCCAGACCCAGATCTGCTGCATCATCATCGCCCCGACCTTCATCTGCGCCGCCATCTACCTCACCCTCAAGCACGTCGCCCTCGCCCTCAACCCGTCCCTCTCGCGCTTCCACCCCCGCTGGTACCCGCGCATCTTCCTCCCCGCCGACCTGTCGTGCCTCATCATCCAGGCCATCGGCGGCGGCGTCGCGGCTGCCGCGAGGCGTGACCAGCCCGACCTCGCGCAGAACGGCAACAGGACCATCATCGCGGGCGTGGTCCTCCAGGTCGTCGTGCTGCTCGCCTTTGGCGCCATGGGCGTGGACTACTACGTCCGGGTGAGGAGGTACATCCACGGCTCGGACGTCGACCCTGCGGCCCTACATGTCTGGAGGGATACCAAGTTTCGTCGTTTCGCGGGTGCCGTCATGGGCGCGTACGCGGCCGTCCTCACTCGGTGTATCTACCGGTTTGTCTTTCCCCCCTTGCTTTGTTCCTCCGTTTTGACTAAAACATCTTGCTCGTTTAGAATCGCCGAGATGGCTGGCGGCTGGGGTAACCACATCATGCAGGATGAGCCCAGCTTCCTCGTCCTCGACAGCGGCCTGGTCCTCGTCACGGGATTCCTCTTGACTGCTTTCCACCCGGGTCTGATGTTCCCGCAGATGAGGACTGGGTTGAAGGAAAAGGTCGAGATGACCGAGGCTGAGACGACTGCAGAGTCGTCCAGCGAGAGAAAGGTTGACAACTCTCAAGGAGCATAGATTATTTGAGGTACACATGGATCAGGCTAGAGTTCGGACAATATCAAGGGGCAACAGATAGAAACACAGACCAACCATGGTAGATTTACTTTAAAATAGGCTTCGGAGGCGTTTTAGTCCGGCTTTGGGGGTCCTTGAAACATGATGAAGGCTCTATCCGAGTCAGTTTGTTCCTTATGATATGCTGTTTATGCTACTATGATTTGACCAGTCTATCCGTCTCTCCGTCGTCGTCACTGTCCGTCTCCTCTTCTTCATCATCATCATCATCCTCGTCATCTTCCTCTTCTTCTGAGGATTCCTCCTCTGTTTCTTCTTCCTCCGTCTCCTCGCTTTCCTCTTCCTCTTCTGCCAGCCAGTCGTCCAAGGTCTTGGTGCCTACACCCTCGCCCAGGCCGTTTGTCTTGCTCGGCACGGCCGTCTTGGCCGCCTCGTCAAGTCTCTCGCTGGCAGGAAGATTGCTTCTCTCCACTTCGTAGCGAGAGCTCTGTCCACCTTCAGGCTCACGCAGTCGGGGATCCGGCTGCTTCCCCTCCTCAACCCAGTCGGGCAGAGGTTCGTATCCTCGAAGACCGTGGATGCCGCCGCCTCCTGCAAGCACCAGGGTAGAAGATCCAAGCAGGAATCCTTTTCGGGATTCGGATGGGCTGGGTGCCTGCGGAGCTGGCTTCTCGGCGAGCAACATCAGCGTTGCGAGCTGAGGGACGGCCAGCAGAGACCGGTACATCCTCGCCCGATCTCGTAAATCAAACGACCTGTCATATCGGACAAGTAGGAGTACATACTCCCAGAGACGGACAATAGGATGAGTGTCTGTCTCCATGGGCGGATCTTCTTCAGCCTCCCTCTCCTTCTCCGACTCACTCTTGCGGTTGAGATGGTGGAGATAGACCTTGGCAGCCAGAAGCAGAATCTGCTGCTTGGCCGCTGGAGACTCGCTGGCGAAATCCTTGACCAAAATACGCAAGACATCTGGCGCGATGTTGTCTTCCCCATTCAAGCCTGAGAATTCGCCTACAAGCCAGATGATGGTAGCTCGCGCTTGAGGATCCGTCGCTGAGTCGAGATTCTTTGCCAGTCGGACCACCGTTCCTATATGCCCCTGAACATCCTGCTGTATCAGGTGGCGAATTACGGTCAGCGACTCGGCGGCAAGAGTCCCGTCCAGGCTAGTGATCTGCCCTAACAGCAACTTCAAGCATCGGGGCGCCGTGGTAGGGTCTGTCTGCGCGCAGCGGCCAATAGCACGCACGGCCTCGCGAACCAGAGCCTTGTTGGTTCCTTGAGAAAAGTGTTCCAGCTCTTTCAAGATGAGACTCTTGATATGAGGCGGGCTATGGGGGAAGATAATGGTCAGAATTTCGAGCTTCAGCTCCCAGACAGGGGCGGTATCGGTGGCTCGGACGAGGAAGTGACTCGCATATTTGACAAAGTCTGCTGGCCGCAGGAGGCACACAGAAACAATGTTGAAAAGAGCAGTCTGCTGTATGTCTTGTGCTCCTCGCAGCAGGGCGATCAGGGGCCCGATGGCGTGTTTGACGTGCTCCGAGGTCCCAATGTCAACGTAGCACCTAGTTACGGCGACAACCACACCCGCGTTCCGGCTCTGTAGGAGAGGTCTGATGCCATTCAATAGCAGAGCCAGGTCAGAGTCAAGAACTGACGACCCTTGACCTCGACTCCCTTGTCGTGACTCGCCGTAGAACTCATCCACCTTTGGGTCGTGGGACTGCTCGACAGAATCATCTGCAGCCTGCGATTTCCGAGGGAAGCATTTCCGCGCATAGTAGGCCATCAGTCGCAGTGTAGCCAGCTGACTCCATTCATCCATATCCACGATCTGCTTGACCAGTGCCCGATAGTGCTTGTGAACGAGGTCTATCCGGTCCGGGCAAATCTCCAAAAAGGCAGACACGGCCGCTCCAGCCACATAGTACTGCTTATCACCCAGGAGAGTCGAGAGGTAATCGATCAGCTGCGGCGCTTGACTCGGATCTAATCGATAGCACTTTGGAATCGCGAGGGCTGCGGCCTTGCGCACATAGGGGCTCATGTCGGCGACGCCCTTTTTGATGGCGAGAGACACGATCTGGCTGATGACGGGCACTCGAATACCCGACATGGTCTTGAGGGCGAGGGCTCGGACTTGGGGGTTCTGGTCGGACAGGGATTTTTGTATGGTGTTGATGGACAACAGGGCGAGGTCGGGCTCCTGCTCGGCATGGTGGATGAGGTAGATGTAGACCAGCTTCTTGATCTCGATGTTCGGCGAAGCGACATTCTTGACGACGGAGGAGAAGAAGGGCAGCGTCTTGTGGTTTCGGTACATCATCTGCCGACAGCGATATTAGCACCAAAAGTCTCAAGTGTAGAGGGAGAACAGGACGCACGGCCAGGACACGCCGTAGACCCTCGAGAACATCGCGCTCGCTCCGACTGTCCAGCAGCTTCCTCATCTGATGCCGATCCAAGGGCCTCGAGCTCGTGCGCCCGACGTTGCGCGTCGCCTGGGCGGCATCGAGGGTGAGCTCCCTCGCTAGGGGATCAGTCAGTTTAGCGCAGGCAAAAATCGAAAGCAGGGCGGTCAGAGAAGAAGCATACCAGTCTCCATGAGACTCGAGATCCTCGCTATGGACTCCATGGCGACGGGTGAGCGTAGGAGCCTCTGCCGCGTCGAGAGATGAAAGCTACTGTGGCTGCAGGTTGGTTGTTTGGGTTTAGGATAGGATGACGTTGTGCGATGGAAGCCGACGCCGCTGTGGGGGCGTCACAAGTGGCGGGGGATCTTTCCTCAACACCACTCTTGAGAGCGTTGTTAGAGGACGGGAGCTGGGAGAAGCGACACGGTAGATTCCAAATGACGTTACAAGGGACGCCCAGATAAATATTAGGGCGATACCAAAAAACTGCACCGGCAAGGAAAGCTTCAAGATCCTGTCTCGAACCTCGATTCATCCACGGCCATGCTCTCACTTGATCCTCTGGATTCAGTCTACCCTGGACAACCACATCCCAAGAAACCATGACAACACAACCCGTCGTCCTCTCTCCAGCAACACCCTCCTCTCTCCTCTCATACATCGTCTCCTACCATCGTTATCCGACAACATTAATAATAGGCTTCTCCAAGGCCGAATTCCAATCAGCCGTTGTAGAGGACATCACCAACCACCTGGTCCTTCAAGATACAGAGCCTAGCGACCCAGCCACACCCTCTCACCCCCTTCTAAAAGCACCGCTCTACCAAATCGCCGTCTCCCGTCATATACGAATCATATTCGCTCCAACGGTTACTCACCTCCGTGCCTATCTTTGCACCTTCTCCCCAGAGGACTCTCCCATATCAGCACCGCCAAACCACACCCCCAGCACTCGCCCACCAGGGCTCCTGGTTTATGGGCTTTTGGCCCTCCATCGCGACGCGAGCGAGTGGTCCGCTCAGGGAATTGGAAACTCGACGGCTCTTTTGGTAGATGCCGCGTCGCGGAGTGCGTTTCGGCCAGTTGTCATCGAGCCGTGGGGAGTAGGTGGCCACGAGGACCTCGAGCATCTGGGAGGAGAGTTGATCCCCCTCCTGAATGGTACCGCGAGGAAAGACGATGGATCATGGAGTGGACGGTCTGTTACTATCCGACAGGTCCTGAGCCGCTGGTTTGAGTTCAAGAGTCGAGACTAGGAACCGGCTTGAAGTGCATCAAACTTCAGTTGTAGACTTGTTCGGATGACTGAACGCGGACACATCCTCCCATAGACTTTGCCATTTAAAGGTACTAAAATATCGGCAATTTGCGACATCGCTCATCATCATATTCAGATACACATAACCCTCCTGACGTCAAACATAAACACATCGTGATTCGCCCCAACACCAGCCCATGGTATCTATCCCAATCATTCCAGGCCGACCGTAGCGCAAAGCAAGCGAAAAGCAAGAAACCGCATATAGCCATCATGCAATGGCCTGCTCCATCTCTGTGATGTACAGCTGAATATGGGACTCCATCTTCTGGTACTCTTCGTACGCGCTATGAACTTCATTCTCGATGTTCTCCTTGAGGTCAAGCATCTGCCATAGAGAGTTAGCACCTTGTGAAATGATACTGCATACGAATAAACGTCTCAAAGTTCACCTTCTTCTCGGTCTGCTCGATTCTCACGCGCCGGACCTCCATCTCCTTGCCCTTCTCCGTGTGCTCCTCGTTGAGCTTCTTGTGCACCGCCCGGAGCTCGTGCATCTTCTCCTTGGCCTCTTGAGCCTTGTGGTTGCTCTGCTCGCGGAGCTTCTCGGTTCTTTCCGTCCACTTGGAGAGCTGGCGCTTTAGCAATGCCTCGGCACGCTCCACCTCGCGTGCGTTGTTACCGCGCTCCGAGAGGGCGTCCCGCTGCTTCGCGTTGCGCGCCATCTCCTCCTCCTCCTTGGCCAGCTCCGTGGAAATCTCGTCGAGGATCTTGATGCAAGACGCCACGTCTGTTGATACCACCGAGAAGGAGTCTGTTGAGGTTTGAAGGGCACGTGCCCGGCGATCCAGAGCGTCAATGTGGGACTTGTCGTTGTTGAGAATCTCGCGGAGTTCTGTTAGATTGTCCTGGAGAGCTGAGGGGCTTTGGAGCACGTAGGGCCGCAGCTTGGTGCTTTCCTGCTTCAGGGTGATCTTTTCTTGTGCCTTTTGTTCCAAGACTGCGGTGAGCTCGCCCTTCTTCTGCTTCGCCTCTTCCAGTCGCGCAGCAACCCTCTCCTGGTTTCGTCGGAGCTCCAGCAGCCTCTTCTTGAGATCTTCGTTTCTCATCGTCTTCTGGCGGACCTGCGCCTCCATCGCCTTGCGGTTGTGTCGCATATCCTCCAGCCGACCCTCGTTCTCCTGGTTCTCGGTGTATAGCGTCTCAATGCGATTCTTGGTAGACTCTGACTTGTTGTAGTGCTGATCGATGACGCTTGTCTGGGACTCTCGAAACCGCACAAAGTTGATCAGGTAGCTGAAGATCTTGACAAGGCGATCATAAGTCGGACGGTACAGGTCGTTGAAGCTGAAATCGGTGATACCGCACTCGAACAACAACCTGCGCAGCGACACGTAGAAGCCCATCAGGTTGCGCGTGTCCGGGGGGATGACATCCGCGTACTCGCCGCAGACGTCTTCGGCAGCGGCGCGCATCGCCGGCTCGACAGTCTCGCGGGTCGCATTGAGGAGCAGCTCTGCGAACCACTCAAAGATTTGCTGAACATGGACGGGGTTCGGCTTCTGAAGATCCGCGACGGTAAAGTTGATGCCGATATCTGTAATGCAGCCCACGATTTCGCGGTCGGGGAGGCGCATGAAGGCGTCGGCTTCTTCTTCCTTCTTGCGCGAGCGCGACTGCGTCTGCGAAGTTGGAATAATGCTCATTCTCGGGTTGTACGCCATGGTGCTTGGTGTGCGCGGTTTGCTGACAATCTTTGGAACCGTTTCGTTGCTCTGCGGAGGCCCCTCCCTGCTCTTTTTCCGCAGATCGGTCGCGATATCTCTGAGTGGTGGGTGGTAAACATCAAGGGAGTGTTGCCGTGGAAACACGCCATCATGAGGAAGAGTGGTATCACGTGACCCGCAACGGTCCTGCTTTAGCCTGGATGTCGAGCATGGGATAGTTTCACCAACTGCAATGGACACAGACAATGACGCGGTTGTGAAGTTTCGTTCTCAGTCACGACGAAACAGAAGAGCTGATGTACCCAGAATGGACTCTGGAGAGACAGCTATTCCCTAGCCTGCCCCGTCTCATGATGGAAAGAAAATACTGGAAGTATAGATAGGGATTTTCTCTCAGATATTACTTAAAAATTTACCTAAATTTATTTAAAGAAAGAATAAATATTTAGAATCTCTTATAATATTATCCTATAACTCATTAGATATTGTTATTAAGGATTAGAGGATATTTATTATAATACTAAAGGTAGCCTCTTCCAGTGTATTTTTTCCATCAGGGGCCCGTCACTCAGATCGGCGTGTCCTAGCCCCGTGTCAACCAGTTTCTCACCTGAAACTCAACTTCTGTGACACACCGAGGACGCTTTTGAGAGTTAAACCTGCACAACTCTTATCAATCGGCCCCATCTGTCCTTCTCATCACTGACTGGGCTTGGCTACCTAACGTGGATACTTCGATTGGGGCTTCGGACTTCTCTGCTAACCTCTCACCGGCCTGACTGACAACAAGCTCACTGTGGCAGGCCAAAAACCGGCAGCCAACCGGCTTCGTTAACGACAAGTCAAGCAAACACCAGGTTGAACTGGGCCAAGGAAATTGCCGGTGACATGCGCAATTCGCTGAAGATGGCCGCCTGGCGGGTTATTGGCGAGGATCGACAGGTTCCTAATTACTCTGAGCCCGGCTGTGTCACGGACAGATGCCCATGATGTTCCCCCCCAGACGCTTTCCAGCCTGTCAATTCATCACTCATCTCGCATGGCTCTGGGATTGCAGCAGATGCAATGACAGCAAGATTGGTCGTCGTGACATCCGCCGACTGCGAGATGCGGTGCACCCATGGCCTGGCTGAGCGTCGACTCAACTTGCCAACCTGGCGAGCGCTCAAATCCCGAACCCAGAGCTGTTTGTCAGCCAGTTCCTCAACAGCTTCTTGTCCCAGTCTCACACAGGCAGTGCAGGGCACTGAAGGCAGGAAAAGCCGGGCTAGGAACTGCGCATCTCATCCACGTGGCGGTACGCCAGCCCGTCAGATCCAGTCCCGGCGGTTTCCTTGCTTTTCCTCCACAAAAAGCCGCCCCCTGAAGTCGCCGTCCGCCCTTTGGCAAGGGGGGTCACAGACTTGGATTCTGGAACAACCGCAGGAGACGCTTCAAGGCCCAGAAGGCTCAATCCCGTGCGCGATGAAACATCAAGATCGATTGGTCCACAGGGCCCCAGATTCATTGCGCCCCGATGAAACATAGGGGGCTAGAGGCGCCAAAACATTTGATTTTACAACTTGCCCTCCTTGTGGCGAAGGAAGACCCTGATGTGCGATACGCTGTGGGAGATCCAACGTTTTCAACGTGATTCATTACCGTTGGTTCAGGTTCAGGGTTAGGGTCCATCCCTCGGTGTGACAGTTTTAGCGGGTGTACCCGAGGCCTTCAAATGAATTGGACTCAACGCAACGGGAAGCGACTTATTGCGGTGAGACGCAAACAACTGAAGGAGAAGCTGGCCAGAGGAGGGAGCAAACCCATCCAAGGGCGCCGGGAGCAGGATTCATCTCCTGCATGAATTTACATGCACGGTCCCTGTGACAAAGTACTTGTCAGAGGCTGTCTTTGACAAGGAACCCCCCGAAGAAGTCGCTGCGGATTTGGAAGATGCTCCGTTCTCGTTGCTTGACGATGCACAGGGAGCGTTTGGCAATTCGCTGTCATTAGTGACGAGATTCATTTCGGCGCTGCATCGGGCTGCTTCCGCTCAATATCGGGAGATTGGGGCTCAATTTCCTGATATTGATCTCTGAGCCTCTGAGATGACAACTGGAGGGAGGATGCCGGCTTGCTTATTATGCCACTCAGCAGGTAATCGTCAGTTTGGGCTGGCGATTGGATACTCGGCACTTGTTCCAAGATGGCGTTTTCCTGGCGGTCTCAGCATCCATCTGGCTTGAAGATCCCTCACGATTCAGGATCACCAACCCGGGCAAAAAGTCATCAGCCACCCCGAAGCTCGGACGAAGTCAAAAACAACCTGTCCTGGTCCCTGATTCGCAACGTTCGCGCCCAAGCTCCACGCCTCAACGGTCGTGCCGCGGGAGTGCTACGGGTATGTGAAGTAAGCCGCGGGAGGTTGCTCATTGCCTGTCTGCTTCCCAGTACCCACCCATTCAGACTATTGCCAAAGGAGCACAGAATTCAGAAGTTTTGGAAGCGAATTCCTCTTAACTTAGCCGTAGTATCCTTACCTGGCAGATGCGGTGAGAATTGGTTCTTAGTGCCCAGGTGACCAGCGGGCCAAACCGCGCGCGGGCTTCGCGGACGCCCCGAAGACGACCACGATGCATGACAGCTCCATTGTACGCAGTCCACTTCGGCAATCAAATCCCTAGTTCCAAGCTGTGGAGAGAA
Source organism: Fusarium nematophilum (assembly GCA_033030565.1). Classification (NCBI taxonomy): domain Eukaryota; kingdom Fungi; phylum Ascomycota; class Sordariomycetes; order Hypocreales; family Nectriaceae; genus Fusarium; species Fusarium nematophilum. Next base: position 514,585 of record JAVIXY010000006.1, read on the forward strand.
AAGGCCCCAAGATAAACCCTGCATCTGACTCGAGTGAAGGCATTGAATGGCTCGCCAAGGGCCCTGAGCCGGAATATGCTTTGGACAGTTCAATGGCCTTGAAGCCCGTTCATTATGACGTTCTCGGCTGGGTTGGGTGCCATTGGATCGGCGCTCAGAGCGGACGAAAACTTGGTTACTGGGATTACCGTACCCTGGCGTCTGACGACAATGACCACGGCGCCCTTACACAAGAAATGGCAGTGGGCTCGACTTGGGCCCCTCTGCCATCACGTTATTATGGCTGACGACTGTTTGCTGGGCCCAGCATCCTCCTGTGCTGCGCGCTGGGTAATTAGAGCTTGAACCACTCCGCTCGTCAACGTCAGATCTCCGCTGATGTCGGTGGACATGGGTGGTGGGTTGTGCCACTCGGGAGCTCTGGAAAATGGACAAGGGAAATCACCGCTCACCACCACATCCCGATAGTTCCAAGACCAAGCAGCGAACCTAAAAAAAAAAAAAAAAAAAAAGAAAATACACCTGGGCGGCATTCGCGGGCACTAAAATTCACCAACGGGTAACTAGAACGAAAGCTTCAGTGGGATGCTGCACACGCAACAAACTTGGCCACGGCGAGCAGCAGTTTCCAGGTACTGGGCGGACGAATACGAAGGCCCAGAATCAAAAGCTGGCGGAAACAGATCCAGAGAACCGACAGGGCTGTAGAGTACCGTAACGACTCACGAAACTCAAAAAGCCTCGTGGG